>JACBWW010000035.1:6011549-6227489 GCA_020086605.1 Lanius collurio | reverse complement strand
CGGGGGTCACACCGGGTCCGGTCACACCGGGGGTCACACCGGGGGTCACCCCGGGTCCGGTCACACCGGGGGTCCCACCGGGTCCGGTCACACCGGGGCTGAGGGTGCTGGAGGAGGGGGCCGTGTCCAGCATAACCGGAGCAGCAGCCAAAGGCTGTCCAGAGAATCCCAGAAAGACCCAAAAAGTTCCAAAAAAACAGGTGGAGAAAAATTCAAAACTATATAAAGGGAAGAAAAACAAATCATTTCCTCCCTTTTGTTTCCCCTTAGATTTAATTAGAAATTCCTTTCCGTAGTGGAAAGAATACACAACTTCAGCATTGGCTCCCTGCCCCACTTGCTGTCCAGGCAGTGCCACGGTGGAAAAACATTAATTAATAATAATAACTCGGGCCATCTGTCACCTCTCAGAGCTGCTGCTCTGCACAGCCGAACCTCTCCCGGAGTCCTGGGGCTCCTGCCTGGTTGGTTTTTCCCCTTCCCCTGCCCTGCAGAGCAGTCTGATCCTGAAATACGAGGGAATTCTGGATAAGGCAACAACTGGGGAGTTCTCCTGGGAAATTGGCATCTCCAAATCTCCACACACCTCCTGGTGGGATGGAGAAGGGAATGTCCGGAGCTGATAAATTCCCCCAGTAGCGTGGAACTTGGGTAAGCAGGAGAGCCACCCACATTACATTTATTCCCCTCTGCCCTTCTTTGGGACTCAAGCCACAACCCAGAGATGGGAATTTCAGCCCTAGCAACGAAATGATGAAGGCACTTTGTCTTCCCAGCTTTGCCTTGGGGAATCACGGGGGTGCTGCTGAATGCAAGTGCGGCAGAGGGGACCCCTGACATCCTGCAGGAATCCCTTGGGTGGGAAGGGTCTTTTCTACCCTCCAGGAAACCCCAGGGAGCTCCACTGAGTGACCCCACAACCCAAACCAGTGTGCACCAGTGCCAACGCTGACCTTTTTTAGTTTCTTAGGTCAGGGTGACCTTCAGCTCAAGGCCAGGTTGGCCTGGTCTAGTGGAAGGTGTCCCTGCCCCGTCAGGGGGTGGAATGAGATGAGTTTTGAGGTCCCTTCCAACCCAAAACATTCCATGATTCTGCCACAAAAAGCAGGACAGCCCCGTTCAATTTTCTGCCTGCCACATTTTGACCTCTCTGCTGCTGAAATGCACGTGGGGCTCCATAAACAATAAACTGCCCTGGGGTCAGACACGAATTGAAGCTTTGACATTCAAAGAGATCAAATCCTGAAGGAGGGCTCCGAGCAGAGCCCGCAGGGAACCCGCCCACAGCCCTCGGGGCTGTATTTCTTCCTTGTGCTAATTTTACTAAAGACACAACTCATATTCCTGTTGATTGAACAGTTTTGTGTTGACAGCGTTGAAGATTTGTGATGAAACTCATCATCAGCCCCGAGAGCGGGCCATTAGTCCCCGTCAGCGTGGCCAGCGAGGGCTCAGATATTTTATGGCCCGCTCTGAAGACAAACATACACATTTATATGTCACTTGTTGCAATATAAATGCTAACTTGTACTTCTTTCAAAACTTTTAATGAATTGTACACATTTCGGAAGATTTATAGGGAGAAGCGAACGGCTCAAAATATTGCTTCAAACATATTTGTCACTTTGGCAACAGAACAAAAAAAATCTGGAAGATATTGCCTTTAGAAATAAATCATAAATATAAGCATCTTAAAAGAGTTTATTTTGGTCATTAATAGTTGATGCTCCCTCCCCCACCCAGTGCAGGATTTAAAGTTAAATTATGCAAAATCAAAAACAAACCTTATAATACTTAATCAAACATGCATAAAACTGTCAGGGCCAAATAAATTCTCTCAATTAACTTGCTTCAGATTGTGATTGCATTTACTAATTTAATCAACACTAGAATAATTTGGAGACTGGGTAATGATGAATTGCTGTGGTGCTGCACGTGAAGGGCCGCTAAGGTGGTGTGCTGAGACAGGAAGGCAAGAAATGCCTTCGAGGCTGAGGGCAAAAAACTCTCATCACAATCGTTTTATAATGGAAACATCTTTTTCTTCCCATTTGGAGGGGAATTTTGTCCAGCAAATGCCCGTCATGGGCAGACCTTGTCTGGATGAATGGCTCCAATGTTAGGCCACGGAGTCAATCTCATTTCAGCCCGAGATGAGCGAAGGAGTCAAAGCTGCAGGGACATTTCCTCCCCATTTTTGAGTCATTTTGTGAATGTGATCTTTCCCTGGGAACGGCGACCTCCAGCCCTGCTGCTGGCACCAGTTGTGCTTCAGCCTCGCTCAGGTCGTTTAGGCTGGAGCTGGAGTAACAGCCCTGTAATATCGAGATGTCCTTTAGCTCAGTCCTTCTGCACTTTGAATGGATCTGCACTTACAGTAAAATGGGCCTGACCCCTGCCTAGGAAAGCTTTCAATACTATTACTTGTGGAGAGCTAAAACATCACTGTTTTGCAGGCGTAAGCAAGGTTTTATGGAGAGGTTCTCATTTACAGGTTCGTGTGAAGGAGGCTGTAAGGTGTATTCAACCCTATAAAATACCTGAAGCTCAGAAAAATCACACCCATATTTGGTCTTTAACCTTTCCACACCTGTTTTACAAAAAATAACAATGTCCACAGAGCTGCTGTGGGAATGAACTCATTGCAAGACTCTCCTCCTTTCTCTTTCTCTCTATCTCTGCAAAATATACTTTCCACAGCCTGACTGACCATTTTTTGTCACTTTTTATTTGAAATGGGGATTGTGCTTTATAAATGTCTGGCATCCAGCACTATCTGGCACTCAGTACAAATCAGTAAATAAAAATCCATAGGCTGAAAAGTATAACCAGAAAAATATCTAACAGGTTTCCTTGGGTGACCCACAAACAATTACTTCCCCAGCAATTCCAGAGCCATATAGACATCCATAATTCTTCAGGCCCTAAAGATAATACGGTGTTAACATGGTATTTTCAAGCATTCACTGCTGCCTTCAAGTCATATCCAAAAGCACCATTCAAAACCAGTGGCATCTTAACTCCCCTGGGTTTTGCTGAGTGAGAAATACAACAAATTAAGGAAATCTTTAAGGAATTCTTTCCTTTTCCTTAAAGGAGATTTAGGATTGAGTCTGGCCCTTAAACATTAAATGTAATCGATCCTCCCTGCAAATCTAAAGTGCAAAAGCTTCTGAAATATTTTTTCCTTATTACTTCTTCCCAGATCTCATCTCGTGGCTGGAAATGTCAGCTTTAATCAGTTTGAGGAGATTTGCATGTGGTAAATAATAATGCAGTGTATTAGACTAATCAAATGAAAAGATGTGTAGCAGAAAGTGGAACCAATTCCCAGTTCTGCAGCCCTGCAACCCCCAGCTGCACTCCCAGAGCAGCGCTCTGAGCCCCTGGCTCTCCCACTTCCCCAAGGCTGCAGAGCAGCAGCCTTGTTTTGGGAAGTTATTTGGGGTTTGGCAGCTTTGGATCCCGAGGGAATGAGGGATGTACAGCCCACCAAACCCCACACTGAGCACCCTGTGAGGCTGGGGATTGGCAGTGCCAGCTCCACGCCGGGTGCCAGCACAGATGGTTGGATTGCAGAGATCAGCGAGGCCAGGCTGCCGTATCCCTGCAGGAATCCTCCTCCTGGAAGAGTTTTATGGATCTATATTTTACAGGTGACTTGTGAAATATAAAACTAGAGCAGTCTGCAGTTTCTAAAGAAATAAATGATTGGTGTGAGGCTCGGTGAGACAGTAATGTTTGATGTATTCCATCTACGTGACACCTCAGGCTGCTTTCGGGCATAATAATCTGCTGCTGCCCGCCTCTGCTGCTCTAAAAACAAACCAGGGGATGCTCAGGAGGGCTGGGGGCTGCCTGCCTCCTCTCTGCCCCAGAAAACTGCTCCCTCTCTGCTGCAGGTATCAGGACAGAAAGTCCAGTGCCAGTGTGGGTGGGATCCCAGTGAACCCACAGAAGGTTGATGCACATAAAAAAATGCACGTTGTCCTATAGTAGGGACACTTAACTACCCCAAAAGACAGAGCCTCGCTGGCCTGGCTGTTCCCTCCACCTCTGGAAAATGGGAAGGCAGTTATTTTAAAGATGCTGGAGTCATGGAAAGATTCCTGCTGACCTGCAGGGGCTGGAGCAGGAGCCAGCTGCACACATATGGTGAGTGAGTAACTGTCTCTAAAACAAATGAAAATAGAATCGGATGCTTTGCCAGGGACAGAATTCCTGCCAAAGCTTGTTGCTGCATCATGTTGGCGAGTCCCGATCTGGCTGATGTCAGAAACTGCCTATTATGCAGAAAACTCTCCAGGAGAAGTGTCATTACTGCCTTCTGTTCCTTTGTAGGCTGAGTCTAATTTAAGCAAGAGGCAGTAAAACCCAATCCATCCCTGCCTCGTGGAGCTGAGCTTTGGTGGGCAGGATCAGGAAGCCTCCCAAATCCTCTGGCTCTGCAAAGTGCTTCTGTAAGGGTGGTATTTCAGGTCAAAGTAATACTTTTTCTCTGGGAATCTCAGTTCTCTGTTTTTCCATTAATTAATACTATATCTCAATCATATCATGTGCAGATGGGTCCTCTTAAACTCATTGCATAGATCCATCAGGATCCTCCAGTGTGGATGAGATCTGTCTGCTCTGGGGTCACTTTAACCACAGCAACCTGCTCTTGTGTCACCCACAGTGCCATGTCGTGCTTGAGTGACAGGAGAGAGCAGAGACAAACCTTTGCTTGGCAAAGGGGTTTGTGCCTGATCTCTGAATCCATGAAATCACCTACTCTGGGCACTGTCCGTGTGTCACGTTTAGAGACAGCATTCAGTTCGGTGGGATCACTGGAAAGATGAGTTTGCCCATGTTTCTTAGGCATCATTCTAGAGCATCAAACGGTGTCAAGTCCCCACTGACCGAGATTAGCCACGCTGCTGTCAGCCCCAGAGGGTCCGCTGGGCCAGGAATCCAAAACACCAGATGCTTTTTGACGGGGTGCTTTAAATACATCTATAATAACGTAATTTCAATGTACATTACTGCAAGAGCTCATTTTTTATTATTAATTTTCAAAACCAATCGGAAGGAGCAGGTGAGCAACCCTCGCACCTCAAACTCCTCGGGCAGCACCTCCCGTCTGCGGCGGGGGTCAGCCCCGAGTGGCCGGGGCGGGGGCAGCCCCGGGGGTCCCGGCGGCGGGGGCAGCCCCGGGGGTCCCGGCGGCGGGGGCAGCCCCGAGTGACCGGGGCGGGGGCAGCCCCGAGGGTCCCGGCGGCGGGGGCGGCCCCGGGGGTCCCGGCGGCGGGAGGCTGTGCCTGCGGCCGCATCCCACGTGGCGGTGCTCCTGCCCCAGGGATGCTGCGGCTGCCGCGCCGCAGCCGGCAGGGAGCGGCGGGGAGGGGGGGGAAAATCAACTCGGAAACATTGGAAGCTTTGAATGCAAGGCGAAACCTCTTCCCCGAGGCTCTGTCGGTGTGAAGCCCGTGTGTTCCCCTCGTTTCGGGCCCGGTCCCGTCCCTTCTCAAACGTCAAGGGATGGGAGGGATGCCGGCGGGAAGGACCCCTGCATCCTCTGTGACACTGCTGGCCCCTGAGCCTTCTCCACCTCTGTTTTTGGGGGATAAACCGAACTCTCGCAGTTCTGAGGGGCAAACTGCACCTTTGGTATCTTTGCTAAGTGGAGGTTTGTCCCTGTGTTCCCATGGCGATCGGCACTGGCAGTCCAAGAGGTCTGGGAAGGGTTTGGCTGCAATTTGGAAAAATGCTTTGCTGACAGTTTGAGAGAAACTTCAGTGCTCAAAAGCTTTTGGGAATCTTTTTGACATTGATTATGCTTAGGAGAAAATGGCTTTCCAGGATCAAACAGCAGCAAAATCCATAGCAATAAAAATTATCTTTGTTTATAAGACAAAACTGTCCTCAAATACATCAACATTTATCAGCAATGATTTTCAAACCGGGGGAAATCACTGGAAGGAAATAAAGCCGATTTTGGTGTAGATCATAGCACCGCCCCTCTCCTTATGTGGGGAAATGTGGATCTCCATGGCAAAGTTGGCCCTTCATCAATAATATAATATGTATTTTATCACCACAGGGAGCACAGGAATAGGAGCTGAGAACATTGTTTCCAAAAATGCCCCACTGAGGGCCAGAAAATGGATGTTTTTTCCTGGACTGTCTCTGCCAGGATGAATCCCACTCCTTGCTCTCTAACTTTCCCTAATTCACTTCCAGCTTGTAACTTACTGGTGCAATGTTTTGCTCAGAACACGAAGGAGACAAAAACCCAAAGCCCTCATCAATCACAGCCTGGCTCCTGGTACAATTAGCAAGTTCTATTATCTTAAGAATGACACTTGTAGCACGGAGCAAAGCCAGGCGCACCCAATATTCTAATTCTGCATGGAAAAAAGGGAAGGCTTGAATTGCATTAGCATTGCATTAGATTCCCATGACTTTTTATATCAGCACTTGTGAGTTATTTATGAATTCATTTATTTACAAGGACAGCCCTTTCTGCATTCAGTTGCCATGGTTGCTTTAACTCCTGTATCCTATTAATTCTGGATGTTATGAAATAGATATAGATCAGACAATCATTGTGTGGTGGCAAGGTTTTTTTTATTATTCTTATTTTACTGTTTGATTCCCTGTGTCCTGACCAGAAAGGCTTTCACACCCATCATCTCTCCAGAGTAATCCACTGCCAGCTGGCTGGGGAGGTGGTGCTGGGGCAATTCCCAGAGCTCTGCCCCTTGCCAATCCTTCCTGGCACAGAGATGCAGCCTGGGCTGGGGGAAACGTGGCAGCTGATTCCTAGCACGGAGCCACCCGCTTTGGTTTGGGGCAGCAAGTGAAGAGCAGAGCTGGGAGCAAAAAGGGAATTCAGGAAGGCCGAGTGCCAGCCTGTCTGGGTGGCACAGCAAGGTGTGGGACACTGTCACCTTTGGGAATTGCTGCAAAACCTGTCACGGTGGGGACTGGGTCTTCCTGCCTTCCCCCTGCACAGGGTCTCTTTGCAAAAACCAGGGTGAATCCCAGAGTGCCAAAGCAGGCTCTGCCCTAGGGAGAAGCCAGAGGGTTTTGTGTCACCTCAGAGAGATCAGAGCATGTTTGAGAGCACAAATCTCCCATGCAGCTACTCCCCAACTCCTTCTGGAAGGAGGAGATCAGTTTGGCTGCTCTGCCAGCTGAGGGACAGCAAGAGACTTCTCTGCCAAGGGAGACCATTCAGGTGCTGCCTGTTCCAGCCAGGAACTCAGCCCTACACTGAGCTGGAATGTCCTGTGAGGCTCTGGGATCTGCCGGGCCCAGGAGCTTGGGATTTGTCTCTTGGAGAGGGCAGAGGTGCTGCTCAGGGAGGAGATGCTGCTGGAGCCAGGATCCCAAAGCCACTGTGCTGGAAGTGTTTTGTAATAGAATTCCACAAGAAAATTAAATCAATTACCGAGTCTAATAAAGCTCTCAAGGTTTTTAATTAAACGAAGTTTTAATTAAGGCAGCATGAGCCCATGCTCTTTTGATATTCTGCTTCAGACCCTAGAGGATTGTGACTCCTTTTTGTAATTTACACGGGTTGGATCAATCACCAGTCACAAAAATGTGAGAACTGTGTCAATTTTATGGGATAAAATACTGTACATGAGCCTGGAAACTCCTGCAGCTCCGGGCTGGGAGAGGCGTTTAGTTTGGGATCACCTTTCCTGCCATGGGCAGAGCATCAGCCTGAGCTGGTGTCCTGGGAAAAGTCCTCTCCCGGGCCAAACTCCTGCCATCTAATCCAGGAGGCTGCTGCTAGTGGGAAGTTACATGAACTCCAGAATGCCTGTTCTACACCAGAGCTGGCACTTTTGCCTCTCACAGAAACCTTTCCCTCTTCCCTCAGCAGAGCCCATCCCAGGCTGTGGCTCTGGTTCAGGAGCCAGGCAGGAAAACTGCAGGCAAACCAGACCCACATCTTCCAACCTGGACATCTGGTAAGTGGCCCCAGAATGTTCTGTCTCTATTTTAGTCTTGTTTTGTACACAATATGCCCAAAACATGCTTTATTTCTTAAGGAGATAAGGATCTTTATGTAACCCATTTTTCCTTAACGCTAAGTCCTTTGTCAGGATTAAAGAATCCTAAAACATCTGTACAGGCTTGGGTGGCAGATGTAGAGAACAAACAGTCTAAAATAACATGGAATATTAACCTACTAAATGAGGTATTAAAAAAATAAAATAAAAGTACTCTCTCGCATTCTTAGTTACAGCCAATTCCTGACCCTGGCTACCACGGTGTAGGTGGATTATAAGTGTGAAATGGGGATTTTCATCTGAGGAAGAGAAGGGAGAGGGAGGACCTTTGCTCACTGTGTGTCTGCAGAGGGGGCAAAGGGAAATCTGCCTCCAGCTCTGCTCTGCCTGGGGCTGCCCCTGCAATGGTGGGAACCAGGATCCTGGTGCTATTCCTGGACAAGGGTGCACAGCTGGACTCAGAGCCTGGGGCTGAGGGGCTGGCAGGGAGCCCCTCTCCAGTGCTGCTGGTCCTTGAGTCACAGGGCAGCGTCTGAGAAAGGCTGGGAGCTGTGGAGAGCACATGAACTGCCCTCTGCCACCTCCATGGGTGTTCCTTAGCTTTGACAGCTCGGTGTGGATGGATGGACAGGGGTGTGGATGGATGGATGGGCTCAGAGCACTCAGTGATCACTCTGTCAATACCCAAGATCAAACCTGATGCAGTTCAAAGTCTCCAGAGCACGTCAGAAACCCCCTGCAATGCCTTGGCCAGTTAGAGCCCAGTGTTAGCAGCCTGTGCTGCCCTCATCTCCCGGCCCATTTCCAGCGATCCATACAGGTCCCATCAGTCCTGGCCACAGCCAGCTCCCTCCCAAGCCAGCCAGCTAAGGCCATTAGTGTGATTACTGGAGGTCATGAAGTTCAAACCAAAATGTCAATTTTCATCTGGAAGAATGGTCCCATTTTAGGAGCAAAGGGAATTTTTTTTCTCTCTCAAAGAGACCCTGACTGTGAAATCATTGCTCCCCAAAGACTTGCAAATTTCTGGCCAGCGAAAGGTGCCAATAGTTGCTGGAGTCAGTGAAAAGATTAACAAGGGTCACCAGTGTTTTCCTCTTTCCCTGCACTCAGAGGCTCTGGGGCCTATTTGGAAGGTATTAACCATTGCCTTTACCTTCTGCACATTCGTCACTGGGTTTGGGGTCTTTATGGATTTATTGACAAGACAGTGCCATTAATCTTACCCGCAGAATGCCAGCTTGGGAGTCACTCAGGTTACATCACCCTGCAGACAGGAGCCTTTAGCCAGAGTTTTAAAAGGAAGATGGAAATGAGATGAAGTAGGTGGTGGGTGAAGCCAAGTGCTGCTGTGGGGGGCCCTGGAGCAGGGAGAGCACCCACCCAGCAGCCTCTGCCAGCATGTGAAGGCAAAGACCTGACCTTGGGCAGGCTGCTGGGCTCTGCTCATTGATTCAGTGGATTCAGGGATGACCCCTCTGTGATCCACATCTAGGGACAATTCAGGAAAGCAGAGAGGCAGTGAGAAGATGGGAGCTGACCCTACTCGGAGTGTCCCAGGCAGGGGTAGTGATGTCTTTGGAGATTTTAGATATCTCCTTTCTAGAGAAACTCAAAACAGCTCTGAAAGGCTTTTCTCATACCAAGCTGCTGGTGGGAACACTGGCTGGGCCGTTGGCACTGCAGGGTGGCACATGGCAGGGCAGGGTGGGCTCCTGCCCACCTAGGAGATGTCACACTTTTAAAGTGGGTTTTTTCTTCTGTGTCATTGTGTTAAATAATTAAGTCTATTCCATCTTTACCTACTGACAATGTGGCACTTAATTAAGTAGTTTAATTAGAAGCTGGCAGCTTTAATTAAGTTTAGGACTGCAGAGGTGATTGGGAGCCTCCAGCCGAGTCGCAGAGCCTTTCCCTGGGGATGCAACGTGGTGGGGGAGAAACCTTTGCTCCCTTGTCCATCGTCCTTAGACACACCAGGAAGGGAACCAATATCCTGCTGCAGCCCCCCAGCATCTCCCAGCCACTGAGGGAGGGGTGATTTGAGCACCCTTTGGGAGAGCTGAGGTCACTGGGTCCATGGAGCAGGATGGGTTGGCCAGGAGGATGAGTGAGATAGCAGGAGAGTGTCTGGAGCCACAGGCTCTGCCCAGAGGGTGCCCAAGTCTCCTCACCCTGGCTAAACCTGCTGAACACCTGGGAAGGTGACTCTGAGCAGGACAAGTGTCATGGGGTGAAGGCTGAGGTGGGCTCAGAACAGCATCTGCAATTCTACACCATGCCCAGGGCTGTCTAAAAGATGTATCAATTTTTAATAATGTAAATATGTAAATATTACCGAGGTGCCATTAATCCTCATTGCCTCAACGTGATACCACTCTTAAGAACAAATGTAATAAGAGATTATTAATATGCAAAGTAATAGTACATTAACCTGACTAACACCAGTAAATTCTGAGCTTAGCACAAAGCCAGAGGTTGCTCACAGAGCAGTCTGAACCCCGCTTGCCTTGAACCACCTCCAGCAGCACCCCAGGCTCTGCACCACAGAGGAATCCCAGTTATCCCTGTAGGATCTCTTGTCTGGGGATCCCGAACAACTGGGAAGGGGCAAGGAGGCCCTGGGAGAGGAGGTGGGTAGGAGCAGGTGGGCAAGGCAGACCCTGCTCCTTGTTTTGGAGCCTGAACTGCTGAGGGTCCTTTTCCAAAGCCTCTCATTTCCCCAAGGGATTTCTTCACCCCTTCTCACAGCAGATTCATTTTAAATTCTAAACGTGGATTAGGAAGGAGAGTCTTGTTAGTCCCAAAAGCATGGGAGTGAACCCAGGCTTTGTGCCAGCATTCCTGGCTGCACTTGCTAAGACATGGCCAAACTTCCATCTCCTTGGTGGCTGGAATTTTCTCCCAAGAAAATTCCACCTCTATTCACAGCCCTAAACCCCAGCTCTGTTAAAGGTTTCAAACCCCATAGCTGGGTCCAGCGCAGCCTCTTTCTCACTACCTGCCTTTGCTGGTGTACAAGAACATCCAGGGATTACAAATCAGAACAAGTGTCCCAATTTTCAGGTTACTGTCACCTCTCCTTGGCCCTGGCAGGGTAGCCTCTGCTTCCAGCTGCGTGAACGACAAGTGGGATCAGAGGGAGGACACACAGCAGACCAAAAGGAGCAGGGGAAGCCATAAAGTCTGAATTTAAGGCTTGAAAAGGAAATTATTCTGTGCAAATGGCTGCTTCAGTTCAAATCAGCCCTGCCTTGTAAATCCTGCTCATCCCTCTCAGGAGGGAAACCCAGTGAAGCAGCCAATATTTCAGCAGCACAGACTCCCAGAGACCTTCACCTCCCAGTGTCCCCGAGCCCCACACCCAGGTACAGACCTGGAGAGCAATTCAGGCATGAACACGGTCATGGTTTATGCAAAAATTAACCTGTTGCCCTTAGTTGGGTCAAAGTAATTCAGTTTAATTTGGTAATCTGGGCCCTTTATCATTAATGAGTCCTTGGGGGGTAGGGGTCAGAGTATCTCTTTTTTGGCTGAAGAGAGCAGCAGAGATTACTCTTAATATTGAGGCTGTTCAATAGAGCAGAAAGACCTCTTGGTATTGACAGTACTGCTGGTTTTCACCTCATTGGTGAATGGAAATTGCCAAATTAATCTCTCATTGAATCTGAAATTAATCCTCTATTTTGTGGTTGATGAACCTCAGGACCACATAGAGTATATTGAGAAATTGTACACAGTAGTTACCTGCAAATAATCAAGATAATATCCAAGGAAAAGGATAAAACACAGCTTTGCTCAGTTCCTTCCTGTGGAAGAATTAAGTAGAACACAGTAAAATCATCAGGCTGATTATTTTTCCCCCGGAGCCTTACAGGCCAATAGAACTCCCTGCTGGGACATCTGTATAAGTTATCCCTATGAAAGACCTAAAACAGGCTATGCAAATTCATGCACTGTAGGTCCATCTACTGCTTTCACGCCAGGACTCTCTTGTCAGCAGGCTGCTGAAGGCTGCAATAGCAGTTAAACCACTCCAAGCTCACATAGATAAGGGTTTAGGCCGACCAGAAGAGCTCCAGTTTATCTGCCTGAGCTGTTTTTGTCTCTGTCCTTCACCAATGCCCTCCTTGCTTGCTCTGCCAGAGCCCCCTGGTGCTCCTTGCTCCTCTTCCTCAGCTCAGTGGAGCAGCTGGCTGGAGTTCACTGTGCTCAGCTGTGCTTCCCTTTCCAGAATGTGAACCTTCTTTTCCTTCCAGGGTTTCTTTTATGCATCATCATTTTAGCAGGCCCTATTGTACTGGAAATCTGTTTGCCACATGTTAGCTGGAGCTCATCTGCTAAGATCCTCAGTTAAATATTCATGGGGATGGAGCTATTGAACTCAGGTTACACAGCAGAGATGAGAAGGGTGCTCTGGCAGAGGAGACTGACTCCATATCAAGTTTTTAAACTCTGTGGAAATGGTTTAGCTCACTAAGGCCTGGGCATGGAGAGACAGGAAAACATCCCAATCACACTGTGCTGCTGAAATGTCACCCACAAAGTGGCACACTGTGCAGGCTGGAGCCCTAAGACACAGCTCTGGTGGCAGGTGAAAGCCTGCATGAGCTTGTGGCCATTAGAGAAGCCAGAAAGAACTTGCAAATAGGGTTGAGCTTTAATGGGGAAAGGAAAATGAAGTGTCCTTGCATGGCATTTGTCCATGCCCAAACACACCAGGAAAGGAGATGGCTTGAGTAGGGAATAGCATCAAACCTGTGCCAGTCTAAGAGAGTGACACCCAGAGCTGGTGCTTGAGCAGGGCAAAGCAGGGAGCAGCACTGGCTGTGACCGGGCCCTGTGCCTTTGGAGAAGTCTGGGGACAGCACAGTGGCCTCAGCCTGTGGAGGAGTGGCTGGGGACAGGACAGGGCCTTGTGCCTTTGGAGGAGCAGGCTGGGGACAGACCACCCAGCCAGCTCCTCTCCACTGGCTCTAAACTCCCACACCCGGGGGACAGGAACAATAAGGGCAAAAGGACAAGAGAGCAGAAGTCAGTCTGGGGTGTCGTGTAACCGGTTACCTGAGCTCTGCCTAAAGGTAACTTCCTCATGAATAGCCCAGGAGCGCTCATCCGAACGCTCATCCCAACAGCGACATGCGAGGCTGGTGAATTATGCAGGGCAGGGTGCTGAGCAGATGGCATCGCTGCTGTAACCTGAGCAGCCACACGACACAACACGCAAAGCCCAGCAATTAACCTTTTCCAAGGTTTCCTCTTGTCTCGGGGATTAAGCCTCCTTCAACCCCCTGCACTCCACTCCTGCCCGAGAGAAAAGAGTAATCCCCCAAATAAATAAGGGAAATAGATTTCGATACCTCCGGCAGCCCTGTGAGGTTGTCACAGGGGCTCCCAGCCCTCCACATGAGTACCTGCAGCTCTGGAGAGGGTGTGGGAAGGAGGGAGAGCTCCGTGATGCTTGTGGCACTTGCCCTTCCCAGCTCCGAAAGAGTCCCACCCGGTGGGCTAAAGACAGGAAAAAAGTGAATTCCTTTCCCTGTCACTCCACCTTGGCAGCAGCTTGGTGACCACACAGCGTGGCAAGGAAGGGAAACATGAACATGGGCAATGATTTACTACTTAGAAAGAAAAAATATTTGCCAAATGCAAGGCGTTCACCTTGGTGCATGACAAAAGCTATTATTTTAACTATGATACTTGATCCTCTTTGTAATTAAACTGATTAATTCACAACAATAGAGTCTATATCGCCTAATACTTTTAATTAACAAAGTGTTGTACATATACTGGCAGAGCATTACTGGCATGCTTCCTAGGCAATACACTTAATTCTGTAATAAATTATTAGGACAAATGACTAAGATACATTGCACTCTGCAAGAGACTGTCAAGAGAGAAGGACTTCAGATTCTTGGGCACTGGTTGGACCATCATGGAGTAGAACGGAGCCTGGGGAAGGTAAACTGTGTGCAAGTGCAACACTGACAGCTACAGCACCTCCAGGAAGAGCTGACTGCAGAGCCAGTCCTGCTCCTGCCAGCCCCAGTGACTCAAGGCTGGGGTCACCAGCCAGTGTAGGAACACACCAAAAGCACCAAAATGGAACCAACCAGCAGAACCTGACCCTTGGCACATGCTGGACTTCGGAGGTTAGAGGTGACCAATGCTTTTATGATTGGTCTTTAGGCCTGGGAAAGAAAGTCTTGTAAAGTAAGAATATGAAGGTTAGGGGAAGGATTCTATGTTTTCCAAGGTTTGTCACAAATCAGTTCAGAGACAAATACCCTGGGGCCACATGCAAAGCAAAAGTCATTCCCACAACTTTTATTGGATCACAGTTGAAGAACCTCACGGTCAGAGGTCACCTGTGTTACTTTAAGACACAATCACTGGGGTCAAGCTAATTAGAGCTGGGGATCACATCACAGGCTTTTCCCTTTCCTCTTTGTTTCCGAGTCCTCTCTGACCTCTGATCAGAGCCACCACTTGCCTCCACAGTTGTGTGGCTGGCAGACCCATGGCTTGGCTCAGACACACAGCTGAAGAAACATCCAGGTTTCTTCCTCTTCCAGTTCAGTTGGGAAGCAGACAAGAGACAATCCATGGCAAACACAACTGTTTGCCTCTCTCCAAAGGGTGGGAGCTGTTTGCTGGAGAGACATACCCATAACACATATTGGTTGTAAGAGCCCCACAGCAACCACAGCTGAAGGGTTTTCAGCAGTGTCCAGCTGGGGCTGACCACATTCCCTCCTTTCCCTGGGCAATGTGGGCCAGCACCACTTCTCCTCTGACTGGCAGATCCCAGCCTGTTGTGCTTGGTCAGCACATCACAAAGATGAGTTTCATGCAAAAGCTGAGCCTAGCCCCAGTCTCATAAATTTGTTATGCATTACATCCAATTAATGTAAATTATTACAGTGACTAAATAATGGCTCTGCATCAGATAAGGGACTAATCATAAGTGAGCCTGAAAAGTCCCAAGGTCCAGCTGTATTAACCCTTTCCTCTGACTCCACTGGACCTGGGGTGAGAATTGGGTACCAGCCCAACTCCTTTGCCTTTGGAAAAGGAGACTTGGAAGTGTAATGCTGTCTCTGAGGCAGATTTAGTGTGGGCTTTGGAGGGGTCTGTGGCCAGAGTGCCCCAGGCAGGGAGCTTATGCTCATCACAAATGCTTCCAAGTGTCTGTGCTGCTGAGACTTGGAGAGACCCTGGTGTGTTTTTCAAGGCAGAAGTGATCATCAATGTTTGCAATAATTCCTGGGCTCAGATTAAATGGAATAAAGGCATGAGTTCTGAGCAATAAATAAATAGTCCTCTCCCTGCCTCAACATGCTTCTCATGGATTCATTGGCAAGCTTTCCTGCCTCTTCCTCCTTGCCTTGCTTGTGCCCAGCTCCTCGTGGTACGTTTTACCTTGGCAGAGCAGCCCACAAATCATAGTGACACACCAATCAAGAGATCTGGAAATTTTTACACCACTCCGCCTCTTGAAAGATGAGTCACCTTCTGCACCACGTTCCTGGGCATCCAGATAAATCTGTCACAAACTTCTCCTTCCCTCAAGGTGCAAAATTCTCTCCCTCTTTCAGCAGAGCTGTATTTCCTTCTCTTAAGCTCCTCTTTCTTGCCCCAACACACATTCCCACCCCTCAGCCATCTCAGTATATTTCTCCCTTTGTTCACTGTTTCACTGACAACTTCATCCTAATAGTCTCCTCAAAGGAATGATGAATGCATAAGCTGCATATTGATCACTGCAGTGATTGATTACTGGATCTCTTTGACAGATGAGCCTACTAAGGTAGTTGCCAATATGGAGGTATGGATGGCAGGGCCCCCTTGTACAACAGTCTAATGGTATCTGACCTGATAGGGCAGAAAGGCAACTCCCTCATTTCAGCAGGAAAAAAGGCCTCTTTATACTCTTTATAAAATAATTCATAGGAAACTTAAAACACTCAGACACAGAGAGATTGCAAATGGGGAAATATGATGGATTATGGGTTGAAAGGAGTCGACTTCTGGAAGCTAAATTGATCCCCAGGAAAATGTTTTTGTCTGCTGTGAAAAATGGGCAATATCTCAGCAGCTCTGGAGGGCTATAATCTGGAAAATAATTTGCTTTTGATTTCCTTTAGTTTCATGCAGCTTTTTTTTTTTTTTTTTTTTTTTTAAAGTTGGTTCCTTGCAGGCTTTGTTGCTCAGCTGGGAGAATCAGTGATGAAACAGGCGAGGGATTAGCCATGGACAAATACGAGCTGATCCTTACTTATGGTTATAAAGCCCTCACCCCACCCAGTGTCACTTATTCCACGGGAGATGTTACATCCCCTGCAAACAGCACTCTGCCTACCGAAAAAAGCAAAGCCAAGCACAGAGCTGGGCATGAATGCATCTGAAATAAGTTAGAAAATATGTTTGTGATCCTGCAGAGTCCTGCAGCCAAATGTGACAGACACACTCCTTTTCTAAATGTCTCCAGATTGCCTGTGTACCTCACTAACAATTAGGAATAGATTGCACAAGGCTTGCTCAGCCTCCTTACTTGGTCCTTGCTCAGTGAGAAAACCTCTGCGTGTGATCCTGTGAAATGGGAGGCAGATTTTTGGGAGCACCGGGCAGTCAGGGAGAGAATTCCATGAGATTATTTACTGCATCTGCCCCTCACCAGGGTGTCCTGCCTCCCTAATTTAGGAAAGAACATAGGGGCAGTGAGTAAAGCACATTTAGAAGCTTCCCTTCAGCAGAGTAGTTTCTTTTGCTCCCATTTTTTATTTAGCTTCCCGCTCCTACTGCTAATAACGAGAAATGTTTTGGCAACAGCTAGAAGAGTTTTGTCCGAGTTCAAAGTGCTAAGAATAAAATTTATAGGAATAGTTACAGCCTCTCAGTGCCTGGAAATTCCTTGGCAGTAGGCTTTTGCTCCAGAGAAATATTGAATCAATGGTGTGCTAACAGCTCAGGAGCCTATTACAATAACACGCATACCTTGAGTCCAGACAATCAATAACTCAGCAGGATGCAGCTACCAGAAAACAACAACAAATTAGTTAGATTTCCATAGACTATACATTTGGTGAGTAATAATCTGTAAGTGGAAATGAACCCAGCCTGGAGAGACCACTGAGTCAAATGGAGATCTTTTATTCATGGCTTCAACTATTCACCGAGCAGGATGTTTGGGGAGGGCTTCAACCTTCTAAATATACATGTGCATCTTTGACTTTACACATATTCCTACTGAGCCCAGCCACTTTATTGCTACACAGGAGTTCTGTTTGCAAAGGTTTTCCAGTAGAAGCCAGGATAAAGGTCCAGTAGTGAAAGACTGGCAGGCTTAAATTTAATGTATCTTATTATTTGCACGTTCCTACTTTGAGGGATGGCAAAGATCCCTAAATACAGTCCAGAGGTCAAATCTTTCTCAGGTTACATATTATTGCTGCTGACTTATAGTCTTCTAAGTCAGCCAGGATTGACCTCTGGCTGTATAAAGCACTTGGAGCATAAGAGCTCTCAGAACAGCAGAACCACAAATCACCAGGTCTAAGTACTACAAACAGTTTTGAGGCTATTTCCATGGTTTCTCTACAGACAAACTACTGTTTCCTCAGATCTAAGTTAGTTTTTCTCCCTCTGGGATAATGAACATTTGAACTAATTTTTAATCATAGGTGCCTATCAAAAGTTGTTTAGCCCTTTATTGCTAGAGCTTCTGTTAAGTAAAACTAAATGATAAAGAAAAGTGTGAAAAAGCACAGGTGACATCCACACCTCCCCTACTGATTCATTCAGGCCACAGCTGTGCCTGTCCTGTCCCTCACAGACCTGGATTCCAGCTTTTGTCCAGCACCAGCTGTACAGAAGAGAAGGGGCCACAAAAAATTATTTAAATTAATTGGCTAAATTCAAAACAGCTCAACTTGCTCATCTAAGTGTAAAATGAGATCAGAAAGTAGCCATGGGGCTTCAAAATATTAAATGTTTCTCACGCTTACTTGGTGGGCAGTTTCTGAGGAAGCAGATTTCACAAGCTGATTTTATCTGCTCAGGTATTAAAGTCTCTATTCTTGACAGATTTTAAGGAGTCCTATTCTGAATACCAGGTTTTATTTTGCCAGCTGAAACACAAATACCAAAGAGGATGCATTACAGAAATGTATTTGCTTATTGCTTTTAGTATAGTCTAAATGTCTACTGCAAGCTCTCTGGGGAAAGCACATCTGCATTAAAAGGGGCCTTTCCAACAGCAGAGACCTTTCATAGCTGCTGTTATTAGTCATAAGAGCTTTTAATTACATAGTTGTCACTGGACCTAGTAAGTGGCTACATCCACAGGTAACACTAACCCCTTGCCTGTGTATTTATTTTTATTTTATGTAATTAATTTTCATTTATAAGAAACACAAATTTTCAAAGGAAATAGGAATCCCTATAATTACCCCAAACTTCTGGATATTTCCCACCCTGCACTACACTCCAATCCAAGCTGAGAACAGGCAGGAAGGATTCTCTTAAATGAAGATATAAAGATAAGGTTATGCCTATCACAAGAACATACATTAAGTTGCTCCAGGAACATATGTACCTGTGGGGCTGTTGGGGAGGGTCCAAAATTGTGAATTCCATTTCAGAGAGACATTTCCATATGGATGTGGGGAAGCATTCAGCAGTGTCATGGAGTGATCTATGGCTATTGCTGACACAGGCCAGGCACAAGCACTGCAGTGAACTTCCACACTCATGCACGTGGAACTATTTTTCATGGATCTGATGAATTCTGCAGCGACGTTCATCGCAGTAGGACACATTATTGCTGCAATATATGACTATCAGGAACACCTACAAGCCTTTAATATTCTGCAGCCGAACTGTGGAAACAGAAGAAAGTCACTTGTAAATGCCTAATTCACAGTGTAAGTGGGTTGTCTGTCAAAATAATGCTCAGATATGAAACTTCAAGTAGGAAGCTGAAAAATCAGAAAAATGCAAGGAACCTCTTGATGAATGTTAAAAGCAGTTTAGAGAAGGAGAAAACTGCCAGAATACTTTTCTGCTTTCATCCTCATCACAGAGTTGCAATTAGCTCTGTCTGTACAGCTATCTAATCACAGGAATTCCTGCACTCTTAGCAACCATTACCTGAAGAGTAAAGAGAGTTGTTTCAAGAACAGGGCTTCGTGGGCAGAATATGGCAGAATGGATTCTGCCCTCCACACCAGGAAATGTCTCCTGCTCATTTCTATCTCCCAGTTCATTTGTTTCAGTAGAAATGCTGGTTAAATGTGCTGTGCTCCAAGATTTGGAGCTGCACTCCCTGTTCCTCTACAGATGGAGTTGGTTTCCAGCAGAGCACCCAGTCACTCATGGGAACAGCTCCTCAAATCCATCCCTCCAAGTGCATGCAAGTTGGGTGGTGGCAGGAGAATCCAGACTTGGAGCAGGAATGGTTGCAATGCAAAAACCACATGTGAAAATGGGCATTTTGTGTTACAGGATGGGATTGTCCACTCCTACCTCTCTCCCGTGGGAAGTCTGCTGCACCATCGAGGGGATTTGCAGCCTGTGAGTTCATCAGTTTTACCTGTTTGTACTGCAGCTACCCCGTGCTGGCACAGAGGGCACACAAGGAGCAGCGGCTGCGGAAGCTGCAGCACAAAGCTGAGGGGAGCTCCCCTCTCCTGAACGGCAGCAATCCAGCAGGACACATCCTAGTTGGCATTCCCGTCATTTGAACCTCCCTGTAGCTCCCTGCATGAAACATTGTCCAAGGCTTTGGCAGGAAGTTGTGCTTAACGACAGACTCTCATAGGAGGCACTTGATTATATTAGACAGATAATTATTGATCCAGCTATAGTTTATCCTTGCTGCCTAATTTCAATAAACAGCAGCTTGGGGGAATTAGCAAGGGATTCTGTTCCCCCTCCCCCTGCTTCTTCAGGATTTGTCAGAAACAAGATGATTTATGTGTATTCCAGTAAGATTCTCGTTTGTTGGCAGGCTGCAGGGATTGTTTGGGGTTGGAAGTACTAAGCTTTTATATTTAAATGCTTCCATGGGAGTATTCATGGATCTCACTGCCTTGCATTGTAATATCTGAATAATAACTGTGACTTATGCAAACCAGTTTTCAGCTGTTCATCGGGATCAATTTTTCATTTTAAGCAACTCCCTGCCATCCCAGGGAAAAAAAATAAAAATCTCATAGGCGAGAGGAGTGAGACCCAAGGAAAGCAGCAATACTCCTCCCTTTTTAAATAATGCACAGCTCATTTCTGGAGCAGTTTCAAATGTGTTGCTTTCTATTAAGTGCAGATAATATTCTGAGGATGTTCCCCCCTCCTTTCAGGTGAGGCTTTTGGAATAGCAAAGGTCCACAAAGCACAGGCAGGATGGCCAAATAACTTCAGTTCCTTCAGGGAACACCTCGGTGTCATTTCTCTCTTTTAATAAAAGTCTCCCACTTGGACAGTGAAAGAAAATTTTTACTGCTAATAGTTGGATCTCTGCTGGTAAGTAAGTTTAGAGAAAATATCCTGGTTTTATTTCTACTACTTGATTTGTTTGGGAGTCCCAGTTGCTGGAAGACTGCTCAGGATTTAGTTGTCCCTTCCCAGCACAATTTGGAAGCTTGCTGTACAATAAACACTTCATTAAGCACCAGGCTGATGAGTTACAACACGATTTACAGATGAGCACTTGGGAATGATCTGCTCACTTCCAGGCCTGGGCTTCCCAACAGGAACCACGTCCCTGCTGGTGGTTTTCTCAAGGCCAGTTAGATTGATGCTCTGGTATTTCAGCTCTGTCTAGGAGTCACAGTAGCCAAAATTCTTTCATTAGCTACCAGATACAAAGGTCACATAGGAAATGGCTTGGGTGGATAGCCATGAAAAATCCCTGATTTGGCCATATCCGTGTGCTCGCAGCCTGTGCCATTAGGAGGAGCCTGGACTTCTTTCAGGCATCAGCAAGGAATCCTTTTATCCAGGAAAATAGAAGGTAAACAGATTCTATAGAGGGCACACAGTATTTCATACTGTCACTTGATTGTTTACTTCACTTTCAAGAAAGGTTTCAGGATAACCTTTATAAACTGAAAACTAAGAAAAAAACCTAAAAGAAACAAAAAACTCAACCCAACCTTTTTCCCATCTTAGCTGCAAGACCTCCTTACTCCTGAGTCACAGCCCCTATTATAAACTGTAAATTTTGCCCAAAAAAAGGTGAGATAAGGACCTGTTGTAGATAGGAATCCCAAAATAAACTGTAAATCTGGGATGGTAGAGCCTGCCCATTTCCTTTGGCCTCCCACAAAAGGAATAAAACCCTTTTCCCGAAGCTTTTGCAGTGGTGGGGCAAGAGAACAACCTTCTGACAGACACCTGACCTAGTTTGGAACATCCCCACAGCCCATGGGAAGTGAGCCCAGCAGTGAATGGCCAGCACAGCACTGCCTGAGAAAAATTAGCAGGTTCAGTCAAGAATTATTGAAATGAGACAGTTTTCACAAAATATTGAGGCTCTTTTGGAAAAGACCTTGTGTTATTTTTCACTCTCTTGGAGCACAAGCATCCAGGATCTCCTTTGCTGCATATTTAGTGAACAGCATCTGCAGCATCTTAATTACAGTAGCTGTTCTCATCTTAATCTCTTGCTTCAGAATAAGGTTAAATGTAATCTGTCCTAGATTCTTATACAGATGGTTCATTTCTTAAATACTTGAGAAGAGTTTAGTTGATCTTTAATTCCTTAATCTGGGAACCAAGACTAACCAACCTGATTCTGACTGATATTTTAGCAGATTTTACCAAAAAATGTAACACACACTAGCGGGGGTTGATGCCTTTTCAATATTATTTTTTTGTTCTAATGAAAGTTGCTGGGGGTGAGAAGATCCACATGACTTTGCCTTCTTCTCTTCAACCCAAATAACAACACAGCATTATGGATAAAGAGCACCTGAATGTCAGAAGAAACCAGCAAATACATTTTTCTTTAGCTGAAATACAGGGATTTCAAAACAGTTCAATAATACAATCAATAGAATTTTAAAAATATCTATAACCAGATTGCTGGCATTGCCAAAAAATACAAATCCTGATTTGAAATAGATTTCCTTTCTGCAAGAAAACTGTGCCTACTCAATTATGGTCCTGGCAAGGAACAAACTGAGACACATAATGGCACTTTTCAGTTTGGTTCATATTGAAACACAGCTGTGAAAATTGATGTAAAAATTTAAACCAGAGTTTTGGTTTTTAGTTATTTATCTGAGTCTTGAACCAAACTTCTTGACCTTCTCACAGCCATAAAGAAAATAAGAGGGTAGATTTTTCACTGAGTCTAAAGGAATGAAAAGCTCAAAGGTTCACTACACATTTTCTTGTCTGCTTCAATTTCCCTTTACAAGCTGAGTTGCTCTTTTATTCCCAGTATTGCACCAAGGGAGCCCAGCTGATGAGAGCAAAGTTTTGTTGCTCCACTTTCCCAGTGAGAAGAGATGACAGCCCCCAAAAGCAGCCAGAGGAAGTTTTTTCCACCTCAGTTATGAAATTAGAAATCACTGCTCCAAAATCCTATGGCAGAGTCAGCCCAGGATGCTGCATCTCCAGAGATAAAGGCTATTGTCCAGCACAGCCCTTCTTTTCCAGAGGAAATAACAGTTCACCTCTTTAAGCTAATAATCACTTCACCATTTTAATTCCCCAGCTCTTGGCTTGCGCTCATGATTTCAAGCTTTGCATTCAGTAAGACCCTAAAGAAAGCTCAAGAATTGAGCTCCCCAGTAGTCACTACCCTTGGTGGGCTCTTCCAGAACAGGCTCTACCCACTTTTGGCAAACCTACAGAGAAGGCATTTTCACACCGTTTCCAGCAGTCCTGTGAGCTCCACATAAGAGTAATTGAGGTGTTTTATTTCCTCTCAAATATGGAGTGAGGTATTTTCTGGGAGCATATTTAAAAATAGCTGTGATGGACATAGAATCATGGAATCATTAAGATTATAAAAGACCCCTAAAATCATCAAGTCCAAATGCACACAAAGAAAGCCTACAAGGAATAGGCTTGGGTGGGAAGAATAGAGAGGGACTTTTTATCAGAGCAAGTAGTGTCAGGACAAGGGAGAATGGCTTCAAACTGAAAGAGAGCAGTTTAGATGAGATATTAGGAAGAAATCCTTCCCTGTGAGGGTGGCAAGGCCCTGGCACAGGGTGCCCACAGAATCTGTGGCTGCCCCTGGATCCCTGGAGGTGTCCAAGGCCAGGTTGGTGCCACTTCCAGGGATGGTGACTCCACTACATCCCTGGGCACCCTGTGCCAATGCTTGACAATCCTTTCCATGGAGAACTTTTTCCTATATCCAACCTAAACCTCCCCTGGCACAACCTGAGACGATTTCCTCTGGTCCTGTCACTTTGTTACTTGGGAAACTTTGTTGCTCCCCTTTGGGATTCCCAGAAGGAAAGCCAAATGCTGCAGGATGTCTGCACCCACCATACAGCGTGAATGAGCCATTCCCCCGAAGCCTCAGCCCCGCCTGTACTCGGGCATTGATCCGAGTTAACAATAATCTTTATTTATGTCCTTGGTAAATCAGCGGCTCCTCGGGCCCAAGTCTCTGGGCAGGACCCCTTCGGAGCCGGGTCTCCCTACGCAGCCTCTTTGTCACAGCCCCTTCCCCCTGCACACACTCAACTTCCCCAAGTTCCTAATGTGCCTTCTTGGCAAGCCGCAATTTTTCTCCAGGATTATAAATTTCCGCGGTTGCCCTGATCCGGCAGCTGCCGGGCTGCCAGAGCGCCGCGATTGCTCCCCGGTGACACGAGCAGATCGATTTCTCGCCTCGCAGAGCGCGGGCGGATTAACACAGTGATAAATGGCCGGGGATTGATTTGCACTTAATTGACAATTTGGTGAACCTGCTCTAAAACCCCGAGGTTTGGCCCCGGGTAATGGAGCGGGATCGATCCGTGAGGGGAGCGCGGCGTGGGCCGATAGGGGGCGCCAGAGGCTGCGGGACGGTTGGCGCGGAGCCCTGAGGGGAGCGGGGGGCGGCGCCTTCCCGCCACTCGCCGCTCCCGCCTGTGGAGTCACCGTCCCTGAAATGATGAAAAAATATGGATATGGCAGCTGGGGACACGGGATAGTGGTGATCATGGTGGTGGGGCTGGGGTGATCATAGAGTCACGGAATGGTTTGCGTTGGAAGGACCTTAAAGGTCATCCAGTTCCATCCTCTGCCTTTGGAAGGGACACCTTCCAGCCTGGTCTTGGACAGTTCCAGGGACAGCCCCAAATTCTCTGGGAAACCTGTGCCAGGGCCTCACCACCCTCACAGAGAATTTTTTCTTCCTAATACCCATTCTAAGCCTACTCTCAGTTTGAAGCCATTTCCCCTTGTCCCATCACTCCAGACAAAAATAAAATAATCTCTCTCCATCTTTCTTGTAGGCTCCTTTCACATACCGGAAAGTCACAATTAGCTCACTCCAAGCCTTCTCCAGGCTGAACAACCCCAATTCTCTCAGTGTTCCCTTACCCAGCTGCTCTGGGAGTGGTTCCAAACTCATTACCTCTGGCTTTACCTGTGGCATTATGTTTATCTTAAATGTAACATAAACTCCCCCCAGGATCAGTCACCTGTGACTACGGGGCTTTATGGACAAAGCAGGAATGGGATTACTGGCAGGAGTGAAAGTAAAGGCCAGGGAGGAAGTTAATTAACAAAAACTGTAACCTTAATTTGCCTTTTCTGTCATCTTTTGTTTTTCACTTCTGTTGTGCCAAATCCCACAGCTTTTACCCAACAGCCCCACAACACAGTCTGCACTATATGATAAAAGCTCTGTGCAATTTATGACAGTGGAGCAACATTATCCTCCAGTATTTATCTATTATTTATCACAAAGAACTTTAGAGTTGACAAGAGAAGCACTGTGGAGTCAACCTGTTGAACAGCTCGATTCAGCCCCACCTTGTGCTCTGAAGGGCTGCGTAACTGCGTGGCTGTGTCCCCACAGCGAGCATAACCCAGGCATCCCCTGAAGATGTCTGAATTGAAAGGTTTTCAAATCACTTTTAAATTCCAGCTAACCTGAGCTTCAGTTCCAGCAACAGCATCTACAAACACCTCTGGATTTCAGTTTCTAGGTTATGATTGCTATGTCTGGTAAAATGAATTGCAAACAAAGTTAAATCCATTTATTGAAGGATTACTTTAGGCTTTATACCTTCTCTTCCTGCTCATCTCCGTGCCTTTTCCGTGGAAGTTGGCACAAACTGATAATGAATTCCAGTTTCTGAAACAAATGCAGGATTCCAGAAAGAATGAGTGAAGGGCTTGACCAGGCAGGGCAAATCCTGCATTCCCACAGCTGTGTGTGCACACATGTGGAACCCCTCTTCCTGCAACTGCTGAGCTCCTCCAAGTAATGGAAGCTCTGAAAGTAATCAAATGAAGTCCAGCACACACTAAAGGGCTCTGACACTGCAAGGCAGCCCTTCCTTGAGGGCAATCAGAGTTTTTCCCAACTCCAGGACTCATCTCCAGCTCTGCTTCAAGCAAGGATGATCAGTACTACCCAAAAAACCCAGTCCACCTTGCATACAAGGCAGCCTTCTGTACTATTTTGTTACACTTGTTATATAATGGAAAGGAGATGAAGAAAATTAATCTCATGGGATAAAGAAAAGATCTTTTTAATGTCACCTGTAGCTCTGTGGCATCTTCATACTGATTATAGCAAAGGGAAAATAGATTAGAAGCCAAGCCAGAATGCACCGTCAATACATTTCCTTGGAAATGAAAAGGCAGGTTTACTAGTTAATTAAGAACCATATCAAAAGGCAGCTAAAATTACACAGAAAGAAAAACTTGAAATTTCTCTGGCCCCAGAATGACCTCCACTCCTGCCTGCAGCTCCCTTTGTATTCAGTTTAGCCAAACCTCTGTGTGTTTCTTGCTTGGAGAATCAGGAATGCAGCTGAGAGTGCCAGGAAGCAAAATCACAGTGGTTGGCATAATAAATGAATGCAGAGTTATAACTCCTAGCATGGAGAGAGTTTAAATAATTGTATGTTCAATGATTTTATCTCCTTGTGCAAGAATCAGGAGGTAAAATAAAACCTGATACTGCTAGAATGAAAAGTGCCTCCTGACAGTTCCAGTGTGGTAAAAGCTGGTGAGTGCTGAGCATTCGTGTTTTAATTATTGGACACACATAAATCATTTATTACACATTGATTTGTTTTTTAAGAATGTTTTGGTAGTGTGAAAATAGCTGGTAATTAACTTGTGATTAGATAGATTTACCTCCTTAACAAAGCAGTGGGAACATCTGAAAGCTTGTGTTTATCAACCATTTCACTTTTAATTCTAAAAAAAACCAAAGCTCATAAGTTCTTACTAAAGTCGTTAAAAAACTGTCAGAATTCTCCCTGTCTGGAAGAACCAAAAGTAAAGGTTTCAGATTCATAAGAATTCAGATTGTTCCTGTGATTTTTATTCTGTTCCTAAGCTGTATCCAGAGGAACAGCTAATTGGATACTAGAAGTTCATTAGTTGTTCAGAAAAGCAATATTGGTAGAAATAGCTGAATCCTGGGTACAGCAGAAGCTGTTGGCTTGATAGTTTTGCAAAATATACCACAACACCAAATCCAAATTCTCCAGCAATCTTAAACCCAGCAGCTGCTGATCCCCAACACTGCTGTGGAAAATGCAATTTATCAACTGTGTGAACTCGGCAAGAAAAAAAGACACAGGAAAATGTCAGCAGTGTTTTTATTCATCCAAAAATTGAATGTTTTTCCACTAGATGGCTGCTACTGGTACCAGTTTCAGCTCCTGTTTGCCCTGCAATAAAGATCTCTGTTCTCTCAGAGTGTATTTGGTTGTTCTGGATGGGGATATTTGAGGAAAATCTGACATCAATGCCTTTTGTGAGTTCACTTTCTGAAGCTGGAGGTGTGAGGTGGCAGCCTCTAAATTTCTGCATCCTGGAAGAATTATTATTTCTGCTTCTGTAACAATTTTCAGCCAAGGATTTCAAATCCCCTACCAGCCCCAGATGGTTTAAACTTCCACCTGGCACAGAAATATTACTATCTATTATTTTAAGAAAGGGAGGTTTTTGAGGAAAGAGAACCCACCTTTTCCAGCTCCCTATCTTCTGCTTTATTCCAAGATCATTCTTCTGGGAGCAGGTTCAAAATTAAGCATTTTGGATAAAATCCCAGGTTCACTGAGGACAAGGGCCAGACTTCTACTGGCTTGTCTTGGTCAGGGTTTCACCCAAAGATTTGAAAGCTTTGTCAGATGAGAAGTTGTTTTATTTACTGCACTTTTACAATGAAACTCTTAATAAAGACACTTTCCTCTAAAAACAAGCAAGGAAGAACGGAAATGAGCTGCTTTGTAATCAGCCAAGTCAAAGCAGAAAATGAACCTGGCTGGCTTGAGTTTCTCATTTGGATGCTATTCAATGCCACTGTTATTTCTGAGCACGATGGTGCAGCCAAGTCTGGAAATGGAGGGATTTGGAAAACAACAGGAAGAAATTCCATACCACCTACCTGTCCTGTGAAACATTACAGGAGACCTGTGGATAATTATTAGAGGGCTGTGCTCATGGCAATCTGGGTTGGCACCAGGGGACAGAGGGTTAAGCCCAAGTTATTTTGAAAAATAGATTTCACTTTATTTTTCTGTTTCCTACTTTGCAGACTTACATTCTGAGGCTTTACTACTTAATCCCTCCTGTAGTAATAAAAATTTTTAATCCTGTGTTTAAAATATGAGATTTACTTGTCAAAATCTGGATATACAACAGGAATTATAATCGCTGTTCAGCAAAAGCAATTCCCCTCCAGTTCAGGCTGGTGTTTGGGAGAGCCTGTCAGGTGTTTTGTGTCAGCACTGGAGGAAAGTGCAGACTGCAGAGGTCACAGCAGCTTTCCCATTTTTCTCTGATTTTGTGTTTTAACCCCCCTATTCTCACTGGGGTGTTAATAGCAAATTTTGCTCCCTCAGCCAGCACCTGCTAGGCAATTCCAACCTGGCAATTCATGGGTAAAGCATCCATCCAGCACAGAAGTGAGGAGCAGGTTGGTCACAGACAACATTGCAACCACAGCTGGGCACTGCTCAGCTCTGCACAGAGTTGAGTCAGAGAATTTTTGGCACTGGTGGCACCAGGAAAGCCTTGGAGGCCTCAGCAGGGCTCACTCCCCTGCACTGGGCACCCTGAGCAGGCCAGGATGCCCAGACCAGCCAGGCACTGCCCCAAAGAGTCAAGGCTAAACTCCTCCTGAATTAAAGTTTAGATGCTGATAAGGAGCAGATGTGGGATCTAACACAGATTAACATCCAGTTGCCAGCACTGCCTCTCTGGGAGAGGGAATTCCAGGCTGACCTCACCACTTCAATAATAATCTTGAAATATATTCCTCTCTGGAACAAAATTTATTTTCCTCACCCAATATTTATTCAGAGCATATTTGGAACATGCCACACCTACCCATCTTATATTACAGTAACATGATAAAAAAATATTAAATTCCTTCTGTTTTAGTGTGGTAAAATTAATGCCAATATCCCTGAGCTGTTTACAGGATTCCTAAACAGCTACAAGCTCCCACACAGTTATATAGACATTGGAATAATTCTGTTTCCAACAAACCCTTCAGGAAAAAGGTGAAGTTCTGATTTATCAGTGGTTATTCTGGATTTCCCTATGTTTGATTGGTTTTGAGACAATAAGATGGGAATATTGTATTTATCCCAGTGCCACATTTCCCAGTGTTAATCTTCTCCCAGCTAGAGAACAGAGAAGTTACTCCTTGGATTATTTTTTTCCTTGAAAAGCAAAACTTTCCACTTTGGTAATTGCACCATTCCCTTTGCATTTTTGTAGCTCATCTCCCTTATTAATTTAAAAATTTGGTGCTAGGAAAAGAACATACAGTGAGCCAACTTGTGGCAGGGAAGGGTCATTCCTCTGGGGTGTTTCCAGAATACCTGGTTATTTCAGTATTGCTTTGAGATTGTTTCGAACCAACAGCCCTTTTTCTTGTTCAATGGCAAGAACCCTTCCCCTTCCTGGCTAAAAGGCTTAAATCTCAATGAGGAAAAGAAAACCTGGGAATAGCAATTATTTTTTCTTAATGGAAAATTATAACTATCAACTAAATCATCCTTCGTGCTAGAAATGACAGTTAAGCGCTTTGAAATGATTGATTTTTAAATTATATTATGATTTCATGGTTGAAGCAGTAGTACTCTTTGTTCCTCCAGACCCTGTGTATCATCCTATTCCTTACCCAGCAGAGACACCACTAAGTAGCAATTTGGGATGTTTATTACTGGAGGTGGAGATAAAATGACTTTTTTTAGTTGTGTAATGCCCACGTGTCTCTGCCTTGCCAGGTCAGATGCACTGCCCAGGGCTGGTTTTACCCAGGACATGGTGCTGCCCTGCTGTTTTCTGTTTCCCTGAGAAGTGCTCCAGTGTCCTCTTTCCAACCAGGAAATGAGGACACAGCTGCTGGATGGGCCACCCAAATCCCTCCTGCAGCCAGCCCTGGTTCTCACCCTGTTGGTTAAACCACTGCTTCACTCAGGAAAAGAAGCTCCAAGGAACACATCAAAAGCCTTTAAAATACAATCAGCTCTCAGCCAAATTTCTCACTTGGCTATCCTGACTTGAAAATCTGTGCTGCAGAACCAGTGCTGGGTTCCAGCTCCAGTAGCTGGATAAAATAAAGATCCTCTCTGCCTCATTGGACCCAGCACAGACTCCCTTCCCGGCACATCTTTGTCCAAACACTGTGACCTAAACTGCAACAAATGGAGCCAACCTTTCCATCAAGAAAGCCTTAATTTATGGTGAGCAAAGAACAACAAATCACAGCCCCTCAGATTTATGGTCCCCAGGATCTGAATTGACCATACAGCACAGCAGCCCTTCCAGCACTCTAGTCATTTCTTTAATAAAGTTGAAAATATCAAATCTGCATACATGCAGAGCCACCCCATCTGAATTTTATGTAAAGTGCACAATAAGTTTATGGATGGTAGTAACATATTACTCCTTGTAATTTCATTATGTAAAAAGACACAGTTGGGATCTCTTAGGCCCCTATTTCAACATTTATGAATTAAATAACAGAATGTATGCAAGCCTGGAATTGGAGAACAACATCTTCCAACAGGTAGAATTGATAGGGAAGGGTTCCCAGTATTTTATGAGGCTGTAACAAACTCTTTGCTGCCTAATTAGAGAGAACCTGACATAGAATGAGGGGGGGAAAAAAACCCACAAAGAAAAGCAAAACTTAATGCAAATTTAGGATCTTGGAACAAATCCACCCTGAACTGTAGATAGTTCTAGGATCAGACCTGGGTGCAAATTTTAGGAATTGTGTCTGTCTGCAGGAGAGCTGGGAGCCCCTGTGGGTCAATCCAGAAGCCCTAATGTTTACTCCAGCAGCTGTGTGGATGAGCCTTTGCTGTATCTTGTCAAACTATAAAAACGTGTTCACACCCTGGGTCTGTTCCTGCCCCCACCCCCAGAGATCTTGTGTTTAATTTCATTAAAAGTTCAATAGTTTCCTCATGGCTGTACAACCAAGGAAGGAAAAGCCTTCCTTGGAAAAGTAGAGTCTGGGTTTATGACAGTATGCATGGGACATTCATGCCCTGAGTTAAGTAAACTCTTACCTGTTTGGGCAATACCTTTTGATCCATACAATTGCCATTATTTAGAATATCACAATCAATAAATTGGATTTTGCTTTTGCAAGTGAAAGGACTGTTATTTTTCATACAGTTTGTCAATAGGCTCCAGCTTAGGAGATATATGAAAGATACTCTACACAGGCCAGAGAGTTATGAGCTCTCAGGCAGATGAATTATTTAAGTTCTTTTCACTTCTATAAAAAAATAAATACAGAGATGGCCAAAACAGATGCCATAAATTGTGGGTTTGATGTAGGATTTCCATCTTTCCTTGTCTGTTCTAAAAAGCCTGGGTTCTTTGTGCTGAAAATCCTTTCACCATTTGCATCCATGCAGTGAAAGGTGTTATTATACACTGAAATAGTGTCCTGTGAACTGGACTTGCAGGTGAAGACTTACTGCACTTACAGCCCTTGGGTCACCCTGGGAACTGAAGCAGCCAAGGACTCTTCATTCCCTCCTGCTTGCTCTCTCCCAGCTCCTGTCCCCAGGAAAAGGCAAGAGGGCACAATACCTTCCATTTTTTTCTGCCATCCCTTTAATTCTTGCCCTTCTGCCAGTCTGGCAATTGCCTGCCCCTATGAGCTACTGTAAAGAAATCTCAAAGGAAACCATAATTCATTGCAAAAAACCCAAGTTATTTGAGAATACAATAAACCCTGTGTAATCTGGACAGAGCACTCCTATGTTCCCATGGTTTGAAGTCTGTCTTCCAACCTGCCCCTTCTCTTTGCCCCCAATAACTCTCCAGCCCTCACACCTCCCATTCAGCAGAATTTTTGCCCTGCTGTTCCACTCTGACATGATCCATTATTTAATGTGTTCCATACACCTCATCAGCATGTTCAATAGGTATATTTTCATTTACCAGTGTGCTCTCAAAAGCCAGGACAGAGAACAAGGCCTCTTTGCTGCCAGATGCTGCAGGGATGCTTAAGCAGAAGGGGAATTCTTCCATCTAATCTCATGTATTAGGATATTGGTTCCTTTTCCCCACCAGCACATGCTTGGAGCACTCTAAGCCAGCCAGCACTGCCCTTGCAGTTTCCTTACCCAATCCACTCTAGTTAAATACCTTTTTCATAAGGAGTTTTAAATTATAAGTCTAAATGAGGCCAATAAATTACACTTCATAAAATCCTGTGCACATCATTTCCTCACAGAAAAGGCTCCAAAGAAATATCTTCCATGCCACCACCTATGTTCCCATCCCTTTGCAATATAACATTTATTCTAATATTAAAATGGCAGCTGCTCTATAAATTGTGAATCATTAGCACTCTTCATTGATTTTTCCCTTGCAGCCTGCAACCCTGGGCAGCAACTGTGTGTGAATATCAGTCTATTGGATTGAGATTCATATCCTATTTGAGGGTCAAAGACCAAGACCTCGTGAGCTTGAACTTCTATCAGCCTAAAGCTGATCAATACCTGGAGATGTATTTGATCCTGGCTGCTAGCACAGATTAAGTGGCCATAAATACCATCAAAAATGTGAGGCTGCTGGAGGAGTGGGAGTCCAACCACAGAGATGCCAGCTCCAGTGGGATTTCTGGGAGCAGGGACAAGCCTGCAGGGCTGGGTCCTGTAATTTTGGGGACAGGGCTGAAGACTCAGCCCAGCATGCAGCTGGTGGAGGAAGAAAGGAGGATTTGAAGCAGAGACAGGATGCAGCATTGTTTTCCAAGGTGTTCCTGTTGGACATGGGACTGCTTCAAGGTCCCACACAGTCCACACCCAGGTATGCCAGGAGGTGAGGAGACAGCTCCTGGCAAGGATCAAAACCGGCTGCACAACCACTGCTCAGCTTTGCATGGACACCACGGGTGGAAACATGGGGAAGATTAATTGAAAAACATCAAACAGATCAAATAAGTTCCTTTTCTTCCTGTGTTCCCTCTCCCCCTCTGTCTCCAAGTGAAACTTTAAATATATGTTTAATATGACCTATTAAAGAGAAGAGACTCATTCCATTTGAGTATATTAATGGTGAGTCTCTGCTGGCTGAGGAAGAAAAAAAAATCCATAATCATAAGCCTTATTAAAGAGCAATATCCTTTGAGGGCTTATTGTTTTCCCCTTTAGAGAGTGTGAAGCCTTGAAAAATAGACATAGAAACAGAGAGAAATAGAGACACTGTGTTGCACTGCTCCAGACATCATGGCACTCAGGGAAATTACCTCCCTATTTTTAGGCATGTTTACAACAGGCCTATTTGCAGTATTACCTTTGATCCTAAACTCTAATTTAAATTATTCTTTTAAATGCTTGGGAGATCCAGAGGGGAAATAATTAGAAGTGGCAGGAAGTCTGAAAAAGCAAGAGGCTCTCCTCTGCAGGAAGTGGCTGAGATGGCATCGAGGATGTAACTTGGGGCAAAACTCATCCCTTGCCATGTGCAGAGGGACTGGTGGCACCATGGGGGGACCTGCAGGATGCAGCTCCCTCCACTAGCAGCCCTTGGTGCTGATTTTAGGAGAGAAGCCACTGCCTGGCTGTAATCAAATACAAGCTGGTGTTTTTATTTACATGGTTTCATGTCCTTGCAGTGTCCTTGGGGGAAGAGACTTCATTATCATAAAGAATATGTTTTTATTCCACTACATAAGTACTACTTATTATAGCCTCATATATTTTCTGACACTACCAAGGGGTCTTTATTGTTGTACATCAAGGTCACTGACAAGTAATGTATTCAATCTATTAAGTTATTAGGGAGATAAATAATTTGGATGCAAGCTGAACTCTGAACTTTTACCTTTTCCCCTGACAGCCGGGTAGTTTCTTGGCGTTCATACTAATCTCAGCTCTGCTTGAATAGTAATTCCATTAGGGTTATGGCTGCAGCTATACATATGCAATGACCTCAAACACAATTTCTTTATGGACATGGGCAATAGGAATATTAAAATTTTAAGCCAAAGAGGATGTAATGTAACTTTACATTATTTATTGTAGACACAAATCCTTTATAATATTAAGGGATAAAGAATTAATAAAAGAAAGATCCCATAAACAATCCATAAAGTCAAATGTAGTTCTTGATTTAATGCAATTGCTTTTTAGTGTCTTCTGGTTACAGACTTGCACTTCATTTAAAAAAATCTAGTCAAGAATCAGGAGCATCCTGGTAACTCAGGGGTCCCTGGGTGGTTTCAAAAGCAGCTTTAACCCTCTGGTTCTGACAATCTACCCAGGGATGGTCACAAATCAAGGAGAGGACAAGCTTAAGCCACAGTTATTACAGTTATTGTTAGTCCCTGAAACCAGGACTAACTGATTATTTCAGTCCCTGAAACCGGGACCTCTGCACCTGCTAAGCAAAGTATCACTCTCTGTGAGACCACACAAGCCAGGTCTTCCTGCAGTCAGGACACCTTGGGATTGGCTTTAACCTGGCAGTGCCTCAGAGAAAGTCTCTAGAACTTGGAAATTGCTGTTTCTCCCCACCCAAATATTCTACCAAGTAGTTTCACTCCTGATAAGCCCAGCTGCAGGGACTCTGTGCCTCTGAAATTGCAGAATGGGAATGTCGTGTGCCACATTCTGGGAACAGAAGCGTTTTGGAGCATCATCCCTGATCACTGCAGCAAGGATGCTTCTTCCTCCAGGCTGAGGTCGTGTGGTCCTGATATCCTGAGCTTTAACTAGGCCAAAATCACGTCCTATTTAATAGGAGTTGACAACCAATGTGTTAAAGCTGCTTTCATGTCAATTCTTTCTAATTTGGACTTCTGATGTCAAGAGGATGTAAACCTTGCTGCAAACACCAATAATCTAAATAATTAGCTACACTTTGGAGGGAGAGTTTTGCTGATGAGAACAGAATAAAAGTGGAGGAAAGAAACCAATGAGACTTTCCTATTAAATTTTATACTGCAAATATCTGCTGCTGTCACATGTGGCAAGAGAACAGCTATGATTATTACTTTTCTTTCTGTGTTTATTTGGGACTGAAGCTTAGTTCACATATGAGAGAGAGTTTTAATTACCTCCTGGGCATTCTAGAACTACCACTATTAACTAACCTGGATTATTTTTCCAGAGAGAGGAATAGATGTGTGATCCTGCCTCTAAAGTGTCCAGGGAGATGTTTTATTCCTGCTGCTGAAGACAGAAGTCAAACCCATCTGGGGTGTAACACTGCCACAGTCAGAGTTCAAGCATTTCTTTTCACATTCTCCATTCTCACTTCTTTTTTTCTCCCCTCCTCCCTCATTCATCATCCCCTGCCCACACCCTTTCACCACTCCTCAGTGTCTTCTTCCAACTGGGAAATCTCTCAGGGGCTCAGAGCAAGTTGTTCCCCAGGCACCTGTAGCCCCCATCCTGCTGTCCATGGGGAACAGAGCACAAAATGTCCCCCCCCAGCACCCAGCCCATACTGAGCTGCCCAAATTCCCCCTCAGCCCCAGAAAAGCAGGAGCTTTGCCCCCAGGTCATGTTTGTGCATGATGTTTTCCTACTATGTGCCAATAAATCAGCTTGATCCAAATTTGAGGGTTTTCCTCACTTTTCCTTTTTTTTGTTAGTGCCTCTTGGACATCTGGCCTGCTCCAGCTCTGCCCCAAGCTTTTGTGTTGCAATAAGCAAAATTCCCTTTACATCAAATGTAATGGGAATTTTAAACTTTTAAAATTTTAAACCAAATCTCTCCCACGTGCTGTTAAATTAGATTCAATACTACAATTGCTGATCAAATAATTTCTCGTAGATTATAATAGTGAATTGGGGGTTACTGAACTTGAGAAAAGAGCCTTTATTAGTTAGATTGTGATAGTGAAGCTGTTCTGCCCAGAAGAACCTGTGCTGACCTGTTCTTGAGTGGGCACAAAGCCAAGCAGAGTGAGGAGCTTTGGGACTCCCCCTCCAGCAGCTGGGCCCTTCCCCAAGTGTGCTGTTCAATAAATTAGTGCTGGATGGGTCTGTCATGTAGGCACAGCCCTAAAGAGCACTACTGAAATCTGTGGAATGGCTCTCTGGATGCTCCCAGGAATAGAGTTTGGCTTTTCCAAATGAGCATTCCAGCCTGAGGAGGGGGTCCCTCCAGCCAGGGTGGGCTGGGATATTCCTGCAGCATGCTGAGGAGCACAGCCCCCTCTGTTCAGGGAGGGACACATGAGGGTTTAGCTCTGCTGTTGCAAATCAAACGAATGACATGGATTTGTGGCCTATCATCTTGACAGCCTCCTTTAAACTGCTTATTTTAAAACAGGATAAACAGAGGATTAATAACCTTGCAGAACACAGGGAGCCTGGTTCCTCCCAGGGAAGCCTCAGTAACATCCCTCTCCGGCAGCTGGGTGAGGATCTCATCCCCCTCCTGCCCTGCACCCTGGAAATTGTGACCCCAAGAGTGAGCTGTGACCCCTCAGCCTGCAAAAATATTTCAGGATATGACCCTGATTCAGCTATAGGAATAAGGTGATACTGAAAGATGGTTTTCCTCTGCACTGCTTGATTTAGGGAGGAAGAGGTCAGCGTAGTAAATCTAAATATTTTTTTAATCATCAAAATAAGATCATTTCAAGGCCAACCTATGTTCCAACACTGAGGAGCAGTCTGCTCCCACCACCCCTCACTCATGCTGGATAGAAGGGCTCTTTCAAAACATACTTGCAAATTAAACTCTGAAAAAATCACAGATTTCTTCCAATAAACACAAACTCACTTGTATTTACAAGTGAGTAGCTTCACTGAGCAGCACAGGGGGGATTTTATCCAAGTTCTCATGTCAGTCATTTCAGGGCAGATTTTCCATCCTGTGCTGCTGGACAGCCCCACAGAGTGCACGGGTGGAAGGGTGAGCAGGGAGCACCAAGAAGGTCCCTTTCACACTTCTGCCAGACCTTGCTGACTTGAAAATGCCACATTTGCAGCAAAGCAGCAGCGCATCTAATAAATCACATCTGTACACTGCTTTATTCACAGGCACTGACAGTTTAGGATTGACGACACCCAGGGCAACCTAATGTCAAGCACTCCTAATGAAAACTATCCCATTTTGCTCCAGTAGCAGCAGCTGCCAACAGCCATAATCTACTGGCATATGGAGAAGGCCATGCTAATCCCTGCAAGGTCATTAACAAGAGGGTGAAAATTACATGCAAAGCACCAGCTGTGGCATCCCTGCTGCCTCACACTTGCTGTAGCAGGGGCAACAGAGGTGAAAAATGTGGTGGCTACGTCTCAGCAGGCCAAGGGAGCTGCTAGAGCAGAGCTATTTCCCCCCTTCCTTCCCCAAAGCAGGGGTCAGTGCTGCTGAAATTCTTTCTGTGCAGAGGAGCTCGGGGCCTTTCACATATCACCTGTTATCCCAGTCTGCAGTGCCTCGAGATGAACTCCAGGATGGCTGGAGCACACAGGAGAACAAGGGGGTCTTGGCTCATCCTGTCACATGGGCAGGAGCCTTGTCCCACTTTCCTGACAGTTGTCCTCAGTGGAACAGATGCAAAGAGCATCTTTACACCCATCTTTCTAAGCAAAACCATGGAGAGGTGGTGCTTGGGGACACGGTTTAGTGTGGACCTGGCAGTGCTGGGTTAATGGTTGGGCTCCATGATCTTAAAAAGCCTTTTTAACCCACAGAGCACAGAGTTCCCAATGTCCTCCCAGCAGTGAGGAGCAACATTACACAGGGACAAGGGGAAGCAAAGCCTCCAACCTGTCTTTCCACCAACCCCTAATTCACAAATAAGGCCCCTATCACCCCAGCTCACCTCAGGTTTGTACATTTTAACACTTACGTGCACATGAGCTCTGCTCCTGTAATCCCAATCTCACTCCCAAAGAACATCCTACCCCCACATTTACATGGGAGTTCAGGATCCCAGTTTGTCTTCCCATTAAATCACACAAACATTTTTATAAACCATAAATCAAAGAGTCTGTTAAAATCCCTCAGCAACAACTACCTAAAACAAATCTTTTCCAATTTAAATCCCAGCCTGCATAATGATCAATCCCATAAACCCCATAATTGTTAACATTACTTTGGGTAATGTTTAAAAACATTAATTTCAAAAAATGTAATAGGAGAAAAGCTCTTTAAATCGGCAAAAAGATAAATGGTCTCCAGCAGCATGACCTTTCCCCATACCACAGTGACATTGAATCATTTTAAAGTTATTTACATTTTCATTCTTCCCTGGAAAAATGTTGACAAGGCTTTCACCGACCATAATGGATACACAGCAACATCTGTGGGAAGTGTAACTGCATCAAGAGCCCTTCCTTGATTCCTCTTCACACCAACCACGTTTAATTAATAGGGGAGAGGTGACTCCAGAGCCAGCTGGCTGAGCTGTGGGAGGTGCCACAGCTCCCCAAAACCTAAGAGGGGTTTAACCACCTGTGTCTCCCTGCCTCCAGCCCATGTGCTTTCAACTCTGCTTTTCCAAGATGAATTTGGCTCATAATCACCCTCAGGCTGCAGGTCAGGCTGTGACAGCACAAAAATACCTGACAGAAGCCTTGGCTTTTCTTTCCAGTCTGTAATGGAGCATCCCCCCAGCAGCTCCCTGGGCAGAGGCTGTGTCGTGGTGTCCCCAACACACAAAACACACCCAAAAGTGCTGCTGCAGAGACCTGTTACCTTACCAAGCCATTTCCTGGGGTAGGCTAAAGTTTGACACCATCCCTGCCATAACTCACAGCAGGAGCAGGGATAGGCAGAAGAAAAATGAAGGGAACTCTAGTTTTCCTTTCCTGCATCCTCTACTGAGCACTTGGGTCTTTAGAAAGCAAAACATCTGCCCTGGTAGAAGCAGAAGGTGACTCCTAAGTGACTCCTGTCCCCACAGAAGCAACAAGCCAGGGATGGTGGGGCCAGACTCAGCCCTGACTCACGAGCCCTCAGCAGCCTTCCTCAATATTCCTGCTGCCTGTCCCTGCCCAGGCCTGTCCCTGCAGCCCACTGGACACAGCTGTACCAAGGCTCCCCACACTGCAACTCGAGCCCTGCTTGGCCTGTTCTAATATTAATGACAAATAATGTGTCAACCCCCAGAGCCACCAAGTGATCCTATTCCAGCAGTACGGTGCCCAAAGGGGTGACACAGGCTCACCTGAGCTCCAGGGTCACACCAGGGACCAGGACAGGTGCCAGTGCACAGGGACACATCCTGTGGCTGCACATCAGGGACAGACTGCAAATGTCTGAGCTGCTGCTTGGGTGTTATTTTGGTGGCAGCTCCTGCAAACCTCACTGAGGGGTGGCTCAGGACTTGCTGCATCCCTGCACTTGGTCCAAACACCTCAACTCACAACCCTCATACTGAAGTGGGACAGAAATATCCCATCTGATCAAAGCACGTCAATTAGTGTTCATCTAAGTTAATGAGATGCTTCAACTAACACAAGAGAATTTATTTCAGAACATAATGATTTTTCTGTTGGCAAATCTAGTGATAAAAACCTGCCCAAATCTGTGCCTGGCTCGGGGTGGTTGTGCTGCCCTGCTGCTGTGGCATGGCAAATACCAACATCCTACAATCAGCATGCAGCTTATTAATCCCTGCAAATAAATGAGCCTGGTCCTCCAGTCCAGAAAAACACTTGGGGGACCAATTCTTTATTTCTGAGTGTATGATTAGTACAAATTAAAACCAGAATAAGTTATAATTTTGCCACATCAAGCAGGTTCATCAAAATACCCTTAACCCCCAGAGTCAAATCCCAATAAAGGCATAACAAGGGAATGTTTCAACTAGAATGATTAGGATAGTCCAGGAAAATTAATTTTGAAGTTCATGGCAGCCTCCTGTCAGGAACAGGCCACAGTGAGAAGGGAATGTTCAGGAAATAAAAATGAAAAGGCTGTGCTAAGTACTGCTGGTGGCAAGGAACAGGCAGGACCTGGCTCTGCTCCTTCTTAAACACTCTCATGAAAGAACCACATCCTATGATGCCAATTCAATGTGATACACTCAACAACTGGAGCCCAATTCCCAAATACCGAGCTCTGCTGCCCAAATCCTCCCTCATTTACTAAAGGCTCCCCGTGGCTCTGATTTGGGCTGGTCAGAGCCATCAGAGCAGGTGCTGTTGGAGAGGGGCCCGAGAGGCTGCACATTGACCACCACAAATGAGGCACCAAGGACAACACAGGGTGGTGACTTTCCAAAAAGCTTTGTTCAAACCAATTTCTCTTTAACACTGCTGCCTTCTGCCACCCTGGCTCTGCCCAGCACACACAGCCTTGCTTTGCTCTATCAAAGCCCCATCTGGGCTGTGGGACCTTCATTCCACTGCACCCAGGGATGGTTCTGGATCCCCAGGGCTCAGCCCTTCCTCAGACCCAAGAAAACACTAGCCCTCCTCTTCTGCACACACAGACACAGCTTGGCTTGTCCATCTATTTGTCAGGACTCTCCTGTCCCCAGGGATGAGGCAATAGCAGACCCAGAGCAGGATTCCCTCCAGGAACAGGAAAGCAGGAATTTCAGCATCCAGTCTCCAGACAAGGTTATAACTCCTTTCAAATTATAATTCACATTTGAGAGAACAAAACAAAGCCCAACAAATCTTAACACAGCCTGCAGTATACAACAGGAAAATCAGCCACAGTTCAGTGTTGTGTGGCCTTAGAAAAAGGAACGAGCCAACAAGTCCAACCTCTCAAACCTGGCAGTGCTAAAGTAAAGACTCGTTATACAGCAAGCTGAGATCATCTGAGCTTTGGAGTTTTTTAGTTTTGTTTTGGGGTTTTTTTTCCCTTCAGAAAAGAATCACATCTTGGGAACCAATCTCTCTATCTGCTTCATTTATGGTCCACACAAATTCCAGAGTAGATTCTTAGGAAACACCCAGCACCATGCTCTGAGATGAAATCAGCCCCACAACTGATGATTTTGCAACAACCTCTCCCAAACACAACCAGCACAACTGACCTTCAGTCCAGAGGGAAGGCTCAATCCCAGATGCTGCATGGTCAATAGAGAGTGACCCCATGATGGTTGAGGGAAGTGAAGAATCAGCAAGACCACAGCCCTGGATAGAGGGAGCCAGGAGCCATTAAATTACTCGCCTGTGGCCTCACCTGCAGAGCCCAGGTGGGTCTTGATGAGGCCCATCCCTCTTTCCAGGCAGATTTGAGGAAATCAGCTGTTTCAAGTGGATACCAACCTCCCACCCCAAACCCTGCCAGCCCTGTGTGGGTGTCTGTGGGAGGGAGGCCCTGTCCCTGCACTTCCTTTCCCTTCTGTGCTTTGTACTTCTGTTCCCTGCCCCTGATTTCCCCCACCACGGGCGAGGGGAGCCTGGCCTTGCACCCCGTCCCTGCTGTTAATGAGTATTCCAGTGGGCCGTCTCCATAGATTGAGGACAGCATCCTCCCTCGGCAAAACAGAAGTGATTCCTGAATTAATTTAGATTTCCCGCTGCCTTGTTAGACCAGCTGGATATGGCACGCTTCATCTTCCCTGCAAACAGTGCCGCCCTCCCTGGGGGACACTCAGCACTTTATAAACCTGTCAAGCCCTTAAAGCCGGTGACCGTGAGGCTTCACAACAAAACGTGGGGAGGTTTATGGCCACACACACGCCAGCCAGCCCCTGAGAGGAGCTCCAGCACGGATGGGTTGGGAACTGAGGGGATGTTGTTTTGTGCTGTGCTTTCATTTAAAAGCAAGCAAGCAAAAAAAAAAAAAAAAAAAGCAAGCGCTGCATGATTTATTTTAAAGCATCCAAGCTCAAGCTGCTGCAGCCTGCGATGCTGTGAGAGCGTGTGTACGGACATGGGAAATGGGAGATTGTCTCCAAAGTCATTTGCATTCATTCCCCTCACTCCCTTCTCCATGCAGGGTGTGTTTTTAAAAGGCCTTATCCTGCAAACGGCTGAACACCTGCAACTTGTGCAGAAATCTGACTTTTGGGTGCAGAGCACCTGATCGAGCTGGTTTTTATTTAGAAAGCATATTGTTCTGCCAGTTCCCCCTTCCAGTGCTGATTTAGTTCTCTACTCTTCTGACAAGCTTCGTAAATTTTTTTTTTTTACACAAACAACACCTTTCAGCATCTCTGTGACCTGCTCAGGCCGAGCACTCCCCAAGCTCTGGGCAGAGCAGCACGGGCAGTGCCCGGTGATGCCCCGGGATGCCCCCCCGGGATGCTCCCCCTGTTCAGGGCTGTACCCATCCCTGGAGCGTGGGGACACAGGGATTTGGGCTCCAGGCTCGGCTCGGTCCCTGGAGCCGTGCTCAGCTGCCGGACGCTGGCTGTCTCCCAGCTGGAGGGGCTGCCAGCTCCCGGCCACTCCGCTGTCCCTCGCTGTCCCCACCCGGCCGTTTGCTCAGCCTGACAAGTCGGCATCTGATGGAGTCGCTGCCGTTTGGGTCCCTCAGGGATTATAAGATGACTGCAGCAGGTCCCAGCTATTCTCTGCAGCCCAGCATGTTGTTGCTTCATTAAACGCCAAATTGTTACATTAATTCTAACTGCCCTGTAGAGATGTAGCTGTCAGGAATGATTTACTCGCCTCCAGCTGACTCCGAGCCTTTTTCCAGGCTCTGCAGAGGCACTGGAAGAGGCCAGGGCCTGGCTGGGAGTGGGATGCAGGACTTGTGTCCAGCCAGATACCAGCTCTGCCCTCCCTGGAGAGACAAGGACGCTCTTCAGACCTCCATGGAAGAAGAATCAGGGAGCTAAAAGATGTTTGAAGCCTGGTTTTGGCTGAACAGTGGGTGGCTGGTGAGGCAAATCTCCTGTAAAGAGGCAGCATCTTTGCTGTAATATTTACTGAGGCCAAATCTCTGGTATTTCTCCTTCATCCTCCCCAGCAGCTCTGCCTGCACTGTGGGAGAGGATCTGGAGGTTTTCCTGCCTTGTTCCTGAGGATTGTGATTTGGGCAGGGGGAGCTGAGGTGGGACCCGAGGGCAGTGGGAACACCTTTGCTCAGATGCTCTGATATATCTGGGAGAAGCCACCAGAGGGGACCTGAGGATGACCTGGCCCTGTCCACCTTCTCTGCTCCCTGTGGATGAGGGGTTTCACCTGGCCCACACCCCTAGAGGGGCATTGAGGTCCCCAAGCTCTGTGCCCAAACTCTTGACCCCCTTTTGCCACCCCCTCCCCTGGATCCAACTGGATAGGAGAGGAGGTGTCTGTCCCCTGGGCATGAGGGATTTGGTTTCATTGGCCTCACACGGGAAATCCAAATAAGAAATAAATAAGTTGCTTCTAGTGTTTGATGTAAAATCTAAATATTTCTGTAGGGAACACAAGTTCAGGCACAAAGGTGAATATGGGATTTGAAAAAAAAATAAAAAAGATTAATACAGTAGATTTTCCTCATTGAGAAGGCAAAAAATTTCCTGCCTCCCACGTCCTGTGCTGATGGAAATCAGTGGAGGTTGTAAAGCCACCTGCAAACTGAGCAGTGCAAACCTCTTCTTCCTAATTCTGCCTGGGTTTTACAAGCTGTCAGTCAGTTAGGCAGCATTAGTTTTATTTGCCTCTTTCAAATTGGTTTTCTTTTTAACAGGAAGAAAGCATTTATATTAATGGAATCCTTGAGCCTCGGCCCTGAAAGGCGAGGCTGAAATGCAATCCCTGAATTTGAGCTCAGGACACTCGGGGAGCTCCTCTCCCTGCTCAGAGCAGCACAAGCACCAGCAACTTCCAGCCCCGTTCTGCCTTTCAGAGCAAAGCACAAAGGCAAGGGGGGAGATTTGCATTTCTTCCCTTCTAAAATTCAGCCACCTCCTGGGAATTCCCAGGGGGAAAGGAATAACAGCACCCATTATTTACTGGGAGGGAATGGAGGAGGAAAATATCTATAAAACACGGGTTCAATTACTACAGGTTTTACACTGGGTTTATAACCACAGAATTATCCTAAAATCAACTGCATTTCTGTCTTTCTGTTGTTATTTCTCAATTTTTAGGAAATAAGAGTATTTCAAAGTATTTTTTAGTCTTCTATATGAAAATATTATCAATACTTGAACTGCCAAAATATTTTGATGCAAAACACCTGCCCAGATTTAGTGAGGATGTTTCTAGACACAGAATTCTTGAAAATAAAAACTTTTCTCTTTAGATGAAGTTCTGCAATCTGCTTGTTTTAAATCCCATAGTTTTCTATTTACTCCATAAATTGCAGTAAGAAATGTCCTTGTGATGTAACTCCAGGCTGGCAGCAACAGTTGTCTCTTTATTGCTCACTTCTGGAGAAGGAAGAAGGAGCCGCCGAGTCCAGCTCTGGGCTCAGACTCAGCAGCTCAGAACTGAAAGAGGCAAAGTTTTGCCTGGGGTTTCTCCCATCCCTGCCATGGCTCTTGGAGTGGGTCTCCTGGAGAGAAAAGAGGGAGTTTCTTCTTTGAGTGAGCAATTCCTCCTCAGGCAAGTGAGACCCTCAAAGCTCACATGAGGTTAAAGCATCTGTCACCAGATCCTCAAACCAGAGAGCTCAGCACAGCCCTTCAGAGTGACCACGGCCATGTGGATGTGTGTGTTTATCTGGATATGTATCTGTGTTTAAATATATCTATCTAGCTACATTTATATGCATATGTTTGGTCAAACTGACTTCCCTTAGGGATTTTCCCCCTTTCTTTCTGATTTCTCTTTGAAATATTTCAATATCTGACTCTGTTTCACATTCACAAATTTCTGCTCACAGACAGACAACATCAGACTCCACTTCCCATTGCTTTATCAGCCTCTGCCACAAATGCTGAAAAACAACAATGAGCCATCAAAAATATGATCTAAGCCAGAGTGATCCTGTTCAGGTCTCCCAAGGACTGCCAGCCTCCCACATTCTATTTTTTTTTTTTATTTCAAAGCCTTTGCACATCAGTGGGTTTGCTCCTCAATGGAAAGGGAATATTTAAACACTTCAGCATCAAGTTTTAGGAGCTTTTAGTTTCAGGTTTTTTTATTACTGATATCGATGTGAATTTAGCAAAAGACTGTTTAAAGTTTAGCTGACAAATTTATTTGTAATCTTGAAGTATTTGATCATCAGAGAGAAAGTGAGAATATAAATAAAAGACACTGGACATCCACATAATCTACAGTTAATTCCATAATTTTTACAGATAACAATATACATATTGTCTTGCCTTTCCTCACAATCAGCTTGCACGATATCCGTGGAAATACACAAATGTCTGGAACAGAGATGTGTCCCCAGGGAAGGGGGGACACTCCAGCAGTGCCTGGGGAATGGCTTGTCCTAAACCAGCCCAACCCCCCGAGAAGGTATTTGGCAACAAGACATCAGGGTGATTTTTGAGACACTTTGCAGTAAAACTGATGCAAAGAAATTTGAAGGAAAGGCGTAAGATCCACAACCCAGAGCCACCAGTGTCCCTGGGTCAAGAAAATTCACCTCTTGACCTCGTGATAAATGTGGAATTACTTGGTAATAAATACATCTATTCACGGTTTAATGCTTATATGGAAGAGTCAAACTAGCAATCTACAAATTAAAAAGGGGAGAAGCAGAATTAACATATGGTTTTCTTTTTACAAAGGAAAAGGGCTGTTGATAAATGATTGGCATATTAAAGAGCATTTCATTTTAGAAAAGTTAATGTAAATTCAAAATAAAACAAAACATACCGCATTGGTGCACTTTTAAAAAATCTGCTGGAAGAACAGAGAAGTTTCCTACCATGGATTTCTGAAGTGATTCACTATGAACATTTCTCCTATAGAAATATAGACATTGTCACACCTTTCACCGTGGATGAGGACGTTATTTTCCCTTTAAAATGTTTCGGTGCAGATGGGTGATGGAGCAAGTCCTTGCTTTGGAGAATGCACTGACAAGAGAACGCAAAATACCTCATATCAAATCTGTAAAGCACAAGTCTTGGTGTTTGGTAAAGACACGAGAATCAGTTTGGTTTGGACGCTCGGGGTGCCAGCAGTTGCAGTGCCAGGGCCTTTGTCCTCCATCCTCCACCAGGGTCATCTCCGAAATCCCCTCTGCTCCCTCTGTGCCGTCACATTCCTGCCCCGCTCGGCACTCACAGCTCGTCCCTCTGTCCTTTCCAAGAGCAGGTGACATTGAACAGCACCGAGTCCTTTCCCTTCCCACTGCCCGGGGGTGGCCCCTGTATCAAAACTGAGCGTGGTCGACCTCATCCAGCCAGGAGGCCGGGCTGGCCGGGAAATCCGGGTACCCCCCGCTGCTGCCGCTGGAGAGGTCGGAGCTCGGTCCATTCCCGGCCAGGACCCTCATGGACTGGGGCACCCCTTGTCCGCTCTGTCCCATGATGCCCAAGCCGTTGTCTGGGTAAACCAAGCTGGAGATTAAGGGCTGGTGGCCTGGCAGTGCTTGCAGGGCCGCTGGGGACTGGGGGATGCCGTAGGGGCTGTTGGATCGCAGGTCGTGGTACTGGTCCTGAGCCGGGATCCCGCTGTGCTCCAGCGCGAAGCTCCCGTTGCTCCCAGCCTGCCTCCCCAGCGCAGGGGATGCTTCGTTGAGGTTGCTGTAAATCCCATTGGAATGGCTCATTTCGGACATGGTGGGCTCATCTGAAAGGGAAACAGACTGGTTTTACTGGGGGAGCAATGGTCAGTGCTGGAGTGGACTGGTTTTACTGGGAAAGCACTGGTCACAGCTGGCGGCGGCCACCCGGGAACTCCCACAGGCTCCGAGTATAAATAGATTAAAAGGATGGGAGCTGAGCAGCCACGCTCTTCCACTTGTAATTCCTTATTATTCCCATCCTTGTTGAGAGATCTTCATGGGCAGGCACGGGATTATTATTTTTTCTGAGCACAGACATCTAATACATCTTGGATTTTAAAAATATGCATTAAAAGTACATGTTAAAATGTAAGACTGTGATTTTAATTATTTAATAATTCTTTAAAGAGAAAGTGAGTTCAATGTCTTTCCACATTTTGTTTATATTTGGTTTTGAGGTTTATTTTGAATTGTGATACCACTTTTAGGAGCTACTTGAACCAATGCAAGATAAATTCCCTATTGCTCAGGAAAAGAGATATTAAATTAAAGTATTTGTCTGCTCAGGAACAGGCTAATGAGATCACAAGAACATAGAATGTATTTGTATGACTTAAAAACTCCTGAAAAATGAACAATATTTTTTAAGTTCCCAGCAAAAATTGTTTGTATTGGTTAGGGGCTTTATGGACAGTGAGAGCTGCTCTGTTGCCTGGGATACAAACCTGTTTGTGGCATCGAGCTCTCAATAATTGTTCGACATTTTTTAGTTATTATTTATAGAATATTCATATTTAATGAGCTGATACACAGTGTGTATAAACAGACTCGAAAATCAAATAGTTTTTAGGAGCAGGGGAGAGGAGCTGAGATGGAAAACTGTGTTTGTATAAATACACAGTTTGTGTATACAGAGGTTGGCATTTCAGTTTCTCTCCCATTCCTAAAAATTATTCAAAAATTTGGGATGGAGCTCTGGGCTCCAGACTGTGTAGAACACGCTCCTGGAAATGCCACAGGCACCGACCTCCCCACCCTGCACAGGGCCCTGTCCCTGTTCCTGGGGGTTTGGGGTGTGTGGGATGAGGCTGCACAGAACAAGAGCTGCTGTTGGTCTGTCCTGGGTTTGTCACCAGAAATCTGGGCTCCAAAAAGGGGACACTGCTGCATGAGCCCCCCAACACGCAACAATCTCCCTTTTGCAGCACAGGAACAGCTCCTGCAGGACTGAGGAGTCCTAGGAAGCAACTGCACGAATAAAACTACCCCCAAATAAGATATAAAAAAATAATAAAATCACACACGTTAACCCACAGAAACATTCAGTGGTTCTGGGATTCCTGTTTTTTGTATTTCCAAGAATCCATTAAAAAGGCCGAGTCTGGGCAGCGGCTCTGACACTGCAGCGCCTGCCCGGGGAGTTTTCCCTTCTCTTCCCGCAGCTTTCCGGGCCCGGCCGGAGGCGGAGCGGAGCTTCCCCCGCCGTTCCCCAGCCCCGGCTGCCCCTCGGTGCCGCGGCTCCGGTTCCCCCGCCGAGGGCCGGGCAGCTCTGCCACTCTCTCGCCTCGGCCGCTTGGTTTCACCCCCTGTTTAATTACCGAAAATTCTGACGGCGGCACCGAGAGGGGAAAAAGAGCCCGGGCACGGCAGCAGCTCTGCGGGGAGGGCACAGAACGCGCTCGGCAAAGCCCGGGCGGGGGCTGCGGGGACCGACCTGTGAAGGAAACCTCGGCGTCGCTGTCGGGCCCCTCCTCCTGGATGCTGTCCTTGTCGGACTTGGATGTCCCCCGGGATCGCTTCATGTTCCTGAAGTACTGCCCCCACCGCTGCCTCCCCGCGTCCTTCTTCAGCCTTTTCTCCTTGGCCCTGCGGTTCTGGAACCAGACCTGCGAGCAGGGCACACCGGGGAGCTCCGTGGCTGCGGGGCCGCTCCCTGCCCGCCGCCCCTCGCCCCCGGCCCGCCCGGACCCCGCTCTCACCTGCACCACCCGCATGTCCAGCCCCGTCTCCGACGAAAGCTGCTCCCGGACGTGCCGCGCTGGTTTGGGCGAGTTGTTATAAGCGTTTTTGAGGGTCTCCAGCTGCTTGGCCGTGATGGTGGTGCGGGGCCTCTTGGCTGTGGACTCAGCCTCTGCCGACACAGGGGGAGTTAGGGGTGAAGTGACCACGGAGCGGCCCCGGGGACGCGGGACCCCCGACCCTCCCCAGGCGCTCCCGGAACCCTCCCGCCCGGTGTGTGAGCCCATCCCGGAGGGCAGGAGCGCCCCGGGCCGCCTCAGTGCTGCCCTCGGGGGTGGAAAGGACAGGGCAAGGGGTACCTCTCTGCTTGGCCGTCTCGTAGTCCGCCTTGCAGACCAGCCTGCTGTCCTCCATGAGGTAGAACTCGTCGCCGGTGGCCAGCTGCCGTTTGCAGACGATGCAGGCGAAGCAGTGCAGGTGGTAAACGAAGTCCTGGGCCCGGCGCACCACCTGGGTCGGGGGGATGCCCTGCTGGCAGGCGGCACACTTCGTCCCGAAGCGCCTGAGCAGGGGGGACAAGCGGTGGCCGCTGAGCTGGGGGAGTCCGGGGACGGTCCCGGCGCTGTCCGCGGTGCCGCGCCCGGTGCCGCTGTCCCGGTGCTGAACCCCAAAGGCTCCCGTGCTGCCCGCGCTGCGACCCCCACCCGGGCCGGCCGCCCCTCGTCCCCTCCCGTCCCGTCCCCACGCACTTGAAGAAGTCTTCCTTGCAGTAGACGCCGTCCCCGCGGCTGAAGCACTTCTCGGCCAGCTGCGTCTGGCAGTCGGAGCATTTCAGGCATTTGCTGTGCCAGTGCCGGTCCAGGACCTTGAGGATGAACCTGTCCACGATGTGCTGGTTGCAGCCGGCGCACAGCGGGATCTCTGCGGGGAGGCAGCCCCCGTCAGCCCCGTCGATGGCCCCGCTGCCTCCCCGACCGGCCCGGCCCGGCCCGCGGCCCTCGGGGCTGCTGTCGACCGACGGCAGACCCGGGGGTGGCCAGGGGAACAGCACGAAAAAAAATCATTATTCGTTCAAATTCGTTGTCGCGGCGCCGCGGAGAGCAGCGAACCCCCGGGTCAAGCACCCTACGGGGGAAGTGCCCGGGAGAACCGGGATAAACAAGAAGGGAAGTGATGAAAACGGAATTAATCCCCCGAGCCAGCCGCCTGCAAAGCTGCGATTCTCCCAGGCTCTTTTTCCTGTTCCTAAACTTCCAAAATTCACCTGCGAACAACGGCGGGGTAGCCCTAACGGGGTGGGGAAAAAAACTACCAAAAATTATGAGTATTGCACTGAAAACAAAAGCACGGTAGTTTTGTCCCGTCCCCCTCTCGATACCGACAGAGACTATACAGAAGGAGATAAGGATACAGACATGGAGAAACAGAGATATAAAAATAAACAGATACAGCAGATAGAGAACGAAATGTACCAATATATAGACATAAATATATAGATTTTGGTATACAGGTACAGATAGAGATAAGTAGGCAAAAATATGGATATGAGGTACATGAATAGAGATATATCGGTATAAATAGAGGCAGAGAGATGCATGACACGGCTGTACAGATAGAGATGGATACGGACATGAGAGTATCTCTACGTAAAGGTAATTATATTTAGAGATACAGAGCTGGATCGCCATGCACAGGGGTAAGAGGTGGAGGCGATAATCGTTATCCTTAATAATTCACCGCGTTCAAACAAACAACCCCAACAGCGGCAGCGCTAAAGGCAGCGGCCCCGGCCAGGACGGGGCTCCGGCACCGGCACCGGGCACGGTGACACCGGCACCGGGCACGGCGACACCGGCACAGCCCCGCAAGGTCCCGGTCCAGCCCTGTCCGCGGCTCTTACGCTGCATGGTGACCCGCGGCAGCTCCGCTCCCTCAGGCGGGCAGCGGGCTCTTGAGCCTCTTCCGCGGGCGCGGGCGCAGCCCCCGCCGGCCGCAGCCCCGCGCCCGCCGCCGCCGGGCCGGGTGTGGAACCTCCGCGCTCCCCCCGCCGGTCCCCCCCCAAATCACGGCGGCTGCTGTCCCCCGCCCCGGCCGCCGCCACCCCCGCGGCGCCGGGGACTTAATTCGCTAAAGCGGGTTATTTTTAGACGCCGGCCCTGTCCGCCGGTGCCGGTCTGAAGCGCCGGGCAGGGCATCTCGGCGCGCTGTATTTAATCCCCCCCGCCCCCGGGGCCGGCGGCACATCCCCTCCCGCCGCCCCTTCCCGGCTGTGCTCGGCGGGAGGGACGCGGCTTCGGGGCGCTCGGAAACGAACCCCGACGGGGCCGGGGGCGGGCGGGGGTCGCGCCGGGGGAGGCAGCGACGGCCGCTGCCGCGAGCTCGTTGTGAGAGGATTTGCCCCCGGCCCGGGCAAAGAACCGCACAGTTCGGGCCCCCCGGTGGCGTGAACCCCCCCGGGACCGGCCCTTGGTCACGGTAAGCACCGCTGAGCCCCGCCGAGCCCCGCCGTTCCCTTCCCGCTGCCTCCCCGGGCCCCGACGAAGCCGAGGACGGCGGGGCCATGAACGAGGGTCGTGTCCTGCAGGACAACGGTGTTTGCGCGTCCTTCGTTCTACCGGGGGTTCGATTTCGGTGGTGTCGCCTCCGCCCGCCCCAGGAGTCCAAAAGCAGCTCCCGGTTGCCGGGTCAAACGCGCAGCTGCCGCGGCCGCGATGTGCGCCCCGCGGAGAGCCCGTGGGGACAGCCACGGAAAGGCGAACCGGGATAGGACGGGGGGCACAGGTCCGTTCACGGTGGCTGCGGGGCCACGCGGTCGGTCCCTCTCACGGGGACACCTCTGTCCCCTCACACCGACGGGGACCCCGGCCCAGCTCCTCGTTGATTTTTTTCTAAGCCCTGTCGACCGCGTTCGATGTTGGCGAGAACCGAGACAGCCCCGCACCGAGACCGGACCCGCTGCCCCGAACCCGGCTCGGTCTCCCCCGTTGAGACCCGGAACCCCGGGCACGCCGGGGAGCGCAGTCCGGCTCCCCCCGCCCCGACAGGGCTGTCCCCCGTTAGTTAAAAGGGAGGAAAAAACATTTAAAAGAAGAATTAACGGAGTTTTTCTAAAGTCGGGAAAAAGCCGTGTGGGAGCCGGGCAGTGGGGCGCGGGGGGTGCCCGCAGTCGGAGGGAACCGTCGGGCAATAGGAAGTCCTCGTTTCGTCCCTATCCTCGTTGCACGGGGAGCGCTGCGACCCCGGGGCCGCCGCCGCTTTTCCCCTGGGATCGACAGGGAGCCAAACTGGTGCCTGGAGAAGCCGCGGGGCCGCCCGCGTACGGGGGGCAGCGAGGGGGGCTCTGATATCGGGGACAAGGCAGGAGAGAGCGAGGGGAGGGCGGGATGAACCGGGACGGACTCCCCGCTGCCGTCGGGCCGCCTTTCCCCGCAGCCAGCCCCGACCGCGGCCACGACGGTGCCCCCCGGGAGTGCGGAACCGGCACAGACGGAGCCCGGCCGGGCCCGGGGCTCGCAGAGCAGCCATCGGTGCCTCCGCGGGGGGGACGCGGAGATCTGCGCGCCTCCCCCTCACCTGGGCTCCTCGGGAAGGGGCAGAGCTCCGCTGTCTTCTCCGAACCGGCGCGGACCCGCTCCAGCAGCATCGCGGCCTCCGTGGGCGCCGTCCGAAGTGCGCGGGTGGCTGCGGAGGAGTGGCGGAGCGGCGCGGAGGGGCGCGCAGGGAGCGGCGCGGGGCTGGGCGGAGCGGGGGGGCGCGGGGGGCGGGTCGGGGGCGGCACCGGGCCGCAGCTGGGCCCCGGTTCACCGCCGGGCTCTTTAGCATCACAAAAGCGGCGGGGGGAGCGCTGTCCCCGCCGTCCCACGCGTGGCCGCGCCCGACGCGTGGGCTCGGGCTGCAGTCGCCGCCCTCGGGGGCAAAGCGGCCCCGAGGCCCCCGCGAATCCCCCGGCGGCCGCACGAAAGGGTCGGGGGAGCCGCCGTCGGTGGGAGCCTCCCCCCGGGCCCGGTCGCCCCCCGGCCGCCCCCGCGCCCGGATTTCGTTTGTCCCCGCCGTGCGGGGCTCCCTCGACGCCGCCCGTGGGCAGGAGGGGCTCTTCCTCCGCCGCTAATTAATTAACGAACGCGGAGAGGTAGCGGGTGTCTGATCCCCGGCCAGCGGCGCGCGGCGGCGGGAGGTTAATTGCGCTAATTGGAGACGGAGCGGACACGGACGGGCTGTGTGTGCGCGGCACACGCGTGTGCGCACGGCGGGGCTGCGGGGGGAGCTGTGCGGGAGTTTTGCGAGTGTGGGAGCGCAGGTGGGGCCGGGCCGGTGTCTGGGCGTGCACGCAGGGGTGGGGGGTGCGTGCCTGTGCCCGGACCCTGCGCACAGGTTCCGTTCCATGGCACCTCGCCTTTCTGCGTGTGCTGAGCTGTCGGTGCTGTCCCAGGGGCGCGGGGGCCGTGTTTGTGTGCGGAGAGCCCGGCCCGTGTGTGCACCGCTTGCCCCAGGCAGCCGGAGCTGATAATTGTGGTTGTTACTGTGAGCCCGTTAATCCCCCGAATCCCTTTACCTCCTGCTCGCGGGGGATTACAAATTAATAAAAGCAGCTTAGGGGCGGGAGCCTCCAAATACACATATGCTCCTGCCGACGGCAGCACCGGGACTTTCCCCCGCTCCTGGGGGCGGCCGGGGAGCCCCCACCGAGACCCCGACCTCGAGGCACCCACCCAGGGGTGCCAGACCAGCTCCCCCTCCTCCGGGTCCTGCGGGGCCGAGGGCTGGGTCGGGACTGTCCCCTGGGATGGTTCCGCTGGCCGGGGACAGGCTGCAGGCTGCGGAAATACTGCAGGGGGATTAATTTGGAGACCAGGATTGGGGTCCCCAAACAAAGCATCCAGAGATGCCAGGTTGGAGTTTGGGTCCAGGAGCTGCCCGAGTGTGACCGGTACCGTGCTGCAGTGCCACCGGGTGCCACCGGCACCTGGCCCTCCCCAGGGCCATGAACAGCTCCTGGGGGGCAGCTGATGATGCACACGCTCCCTTTTAAGCTCGGTTTTTAAGTGGATTTTTAGTCTGAGCCTCTAAGGAAGCACTCTAAGCAAACCCGTGTGTGGTGGTGCCCGTTCCCTCGGGCACGGGGCAGGGGTGGGGCAGCCGTGGCCGGGCAGGAGGGAGGGCAGGGGCTGTGTCCCACTCAGGACCAGCAGAGGCACCTGCCAGCCCCGTGGTCTCTCACACTGTGACACCCGGGACCCCACAAATCCAATGTGCCAATCTCTCCCTGCACCCCCTCCTGTGCCCTCCTGCTCAGCACCAGACCTGTCTCTGGCCTTCCTCACTTGGGGTTCTGCCATTCATAAAACCCCACCATTAATAAAAACCAACCCACCCAAACATTTCTTTTTTTCTGGCTGATTTTCTCTTCCCTTGTTCAAATTCCTTGGCAGTTCCTGAGAGTCTGGGCTTAAAAATACACCTTCCCAAGATGAGGGATATGGTTTATCATGGACATGTTCATGAGCTGTCCTGGCAACAGAGTTCAGCTAAAGACAATTTGGAAATACAGGTAAAGAGCCCAAATGCATCCACTTTGCCCAAACGTTTGCAGTTTATTTTAAACAAGCACATTAATTTACAATTTAGTACAAAACAGTCACTTTTCCTTCCAAGAGAGGAATGAGACAATAAAAACCCAACTGAACCAGAACAGACTTGGAAATGTCAAGTTAATGACTTCAAATAAATAGAACATTTAAATTACTGAAATGGTATCGTCACTATTTTCAACACCTCATGTGCAACAACACACCTGGGACCTTCATTCCCATCCAGTTCTGTGCAGGAACAGTCAGATGGACACAAAATCAGGAGTTCTCACAAATAACTTCATCAGGTTTCTTTAGCACTTGCAGCTTTTGTCTCTCCTGGCACATTCTACTCCTTTTATTTATTTTAATATTTCCTGTTTGAAAACATCCTGAGAGCAAAGAAAGCTCTGTGAATTACAAAGGGCCAAGAAATCCCTCTTGGAGCTGGCTGCCCCCAGCACAGCATGATCCCCACAGGGAAGTGGCATTGCAGGCACCTCTGTGGACAACACACCCCACAAATAAACCCTTCAAGATTGAGGAGATGGGGCTTGGAGGCAATTTTTAAACCAGAAACACTTTCCTGGCAGCACTACCCATCCCCCAGCACAGACTGTATTGTTACAGAGACATAAACTGATATAACTCGTCATTAGAAAACACAGAAAATAAAACCAAGCAAACCAAGATTTACACAAGTGAATTCAAAGTCAAGAAAACCTTCCTAGATGAGGACATTGAAGTGAAAGCCTTGGCTGGTTCACTGGCAAGAGCTGGAGCACCAACACAGGCAAGAACATTTCAGACTTTTACACACTGAAGAGACAAAAAAAATCCACTGAAGTTTGAGTATTGATTCCTTTTTGTTGTGTCACAGCAATGTGGAAGTTAAATGTGTGTAGCAAAGCCCCCACATTGTTCCAAACCCACACCTGCTTTTTAATGGCAAAACCATCCCCACAACTTTGCAAAGTCTTTTGCTTCCATGTGCAGATGACAACGAGCACAATGAGTCAAAGCCAATGAAACCAGCTCTGGGTACTTGGCAGAATTCTAAACAACAGCAGTAATGACTGAATTTCAACTTGAGAATGTGCAACAATACTGACAGCAGGAATTAACGGGCCCAGTTTTCCAGATCCAACATTGCTGGGCTGGGTTAGGTCTTCCTGGTGGTTTGGATTTGCTTTGTCCTTGCTGGTGTGCTGGGAACACCTGTCCAGATTAGTCTTCCCAAAAGTTACCTGATTTTCAACACTAAATGTGGAATCTCCAGGTTTTCCTCTGAATGAGCCTGTTCCTGGGATCTCTCCCTGGATTCCAGCCCAAACCCAAGGGCCCTGATGAGCCTGGACCCCCCTTCCCCACGGGCTCACCATCACTCTCATGCTTGCAGGGTGTTTGCATATCCAAGCCCAGGTGCTTTAATGATAGGGAGTGATAAATTCCTGGAGAGACAAAGCCCAGGATGGCTCCTGGTGCCAGAACTCTGGAATTGTGAGGAGCACAGACCCAGCACCTCTGCAGGAATGTCGGACTGACACGGTCATGTGAACTGAGATTTTATTCCTCTGACACACTCACAACACTCCCAGAAAGTTGTTCCTCCACGTGGGTGTTACTTTGACAAACTTAAGCTACAAGGGACAGTGAATCCCTGCAGCTCAGTTCTGTTACTCCAATTGGATGCTGCAGAGACACATCAGAAATACTCAATTTTGTGAACAACCAACATTTGATTACAAAAAAATAACTCTGTGGAGTTTTTGTGCTTTTTGTTGCCAGGCTTCAAACTTTCTATGCTGGGGCTTATGATGAAATCAGAGGAGGACACATGAATGGTACAAATCCAGGGAATTGGCCAGGGACTCCTTATTCCTTCTCGAGTAACAGAGGAGCCAGCAAACATTCAATTAAATTAAAAGTTGCAAATGCAGAATTGAAAGGAAAAGCCTTTTTATATAACATAATTAATCTGGAGAACTCACTGCCACGAGAAAACATTGAGGCCAAAACCTATTAGGATTAAGTAAAGATTAGGTAACGGATAACCAGAACATGCTCAATTACATCGGATAGGATTATAAACTTCACTATCCAGGACGTGAATTATCCCCCCCAGGCAGCATCACAGCAACTCCTACTCCCAAGGATGATTTTGTGATGTTTTCATGGTTTCTTCTCACTGCTGCCCCAAGGACCCCAGACTGACCTGCAGAGGGAACTGCCACATCCCAGAACAGGGCAGCTCTGGGCCTTACCCCTTAGGGAACCCTCCTGATCCCAGCAGGGCACTCCAGCAGCAGGGATGGAGGGAAGGGCTGTTCTCTGCACTGCACAGACAGCTCTACTCCTGACACTCAGTGAGCTCAGAGCTGGAAATACCAAGGGAAGTGTTAATTGCTCTGTTGTGATGGAGAAACTCCAGAGAAGAAACTCAGTGTTTGCAGATTTTTCCATCTGTTCTGCCATGGTAACACAAATCTTACTGTCCTTCACTAAAGGTATCATTTTCCTTTCCTAGAGTTCATCAGGATTGGCTTCCACCTGGGTAACACCATAATTACTTAGCAATCAGAATCAGGCTGCTAATTGTCCTGCAAAACTCCCATCCTAGTGATGATACACACAGATCCTCGGCTGGAATGCACCAGGGAATGGATACACGATTGGAACATGGAATGATTCCTACTTCAAATCTGCCATGTAAATAGCTTATCAGAAAGTCACAGAGGTTTAGAATTTATTTACTCAGAAAGAGAACTCTTGTTTCCTGAAAAAAAAAATACCAGAATTCCTGCTTCTCCCAATGAAGCAGCCAAGGTACCATTCAGAGGAAGCGTTCAGCACTCGGGGGAGGTGAAATCAGATCTGGATAAATAAAAAAAAAAAACAACAAACATCTGACTTGAAAATACACAAAACAATATCCAATTTCCTTCTCCAGCAGGCACAGTGGATTGCATAATGCAATGTTTACTCTGGAAATGAGTAAAGGATGTTGGTGGGAAGTCATGGAAAAACCTTAATTGACAAATGCAACGCTCCCTTGCGAGGACGTTGACGTGGCCTCGGGCACAGCCTGGGGATCTCAAGGCCAGCTCCACCTGTTCAGCTGAACACCTGGGAAATACCTCGGGGAGAAAGGGGTCTGGAACAAGGAATACTGCATATAAAATCCCTGATCATAAATATTAAAGCTGTGTCTGGGACTGAACAGCCACGTACAACGAGAACTCCTACACCGAGGACCGATAATACTTCACTTTCCAACGCTTGGATCTCATCCGGAAAAAAAAGTACATGATCATTAAAAACAAGGATGAAGCCACATAGAGGATGACACAGAGACTCATGTCTAGGTTGGAAAATCCAATCCCCAGGAAGGACACAGCCTGCCTCGGCCCTTGGAGGCTCACGGAGGCAGCCGCGCTTTTCCCGCTACCTTGGACAGCTCCAGGATTTCCCCCCGCCTTCTCCAGCGCCCGGGAGCCCGAATCGCCCGGGCTTCCCCCAGCCTGGAGCTGCTTTGCTCCATTTCCCCCGGGGTTCTTCAGCAGGTTTGTGCCTTTCACCTCCCTTGTGTGTCCCTGCTCATTGTCACTGGGGTCAGTCTGGCTCTCGGTGTATTTATAGAGAATATTTTCGCTGCTGTAGTGGGATTTGAGGAACTGTAGAACTTGGTCTTCATTCCAGCTGTGCAGCCCTTTGATTTCTTCATGACATGCAGGACAAAGGTCTGGAGTTGGCCACTGAACTTTGGGAAATTTTGGATCTTCGGTCAAATCACCTAATTGGGAGGAGAAAAATATAAATAAAAAAAAATCAAGAGGAATGAACTGGGAAAGCTGCACCATCAGACACTTCACAGGGAGTCGTTTCCACTTCCAGTGAGGTTGGCATAAAAAGCCACAGCACAATAATGTTTGAATTAAACCAAGACAATCACAAATTTGTGATTTCTCATCAATTTTCTCATCAATTCTGACCCCAAACATTTCAAAATACAAACACTAAATCACAATTATTTCCCTTTTCTCACAGCAAAAGCTGCAGCATTTCAACCCCTACCCAACTCCTGCAATTGCTGCTTTTACAAGGCAGGAACACACAACTGCCTGGGCCCTTCAGGGTTAACTTGAATTATGGTGCAAAACAAACTGCTCTTTTCACTCAGTGCTTCTTAATCCTCATTTTCTGCCTGGTTTGCAGGAGCAGCTCCAAGGCCAGACACTCAGATATTTTCCTGTTTCTGCATTGGGAACCATTTCCATCCCAAGCTTGGTTTTCCACAGCCCTGCATCCTTACCAGTTGCAGTATTTAAAAGCCATGTTCATATTTGAGATGTATTTTTCAGCTAAAACCCAAGTCTTTAAACATGTAACACTGGCTTGAATTAGATCTAATTTTACCATTTCAGATGCTCACAGCTCTGGCCACATTTCTGAGCTGAACACTGTAGTTGGTGTTGCACTTTTGTCTGAAACCCAACATTAAAAAATGTGAATGGAGATAATTTTTAGGAAAAAAAAATCTGTAGTTGGTAAAAAACCTAAAGTATTTACCTGATTAGTACACTAACACTTAAAATATTTCAGAAATATAAATTCTTATTTTATTACTATTCTTTTTAAAGGCAGGAAACTTCCCCATTATTTTGGGTAAAACAGGGATTCAAAAGACATTTAAAAATAGTTGTCTCCTTGGTATTTACGAGCAAGAGAGCACATTTGCTTTTTTACCCTAAAGATCACTCAGCAATCAATTTGTTTCAATAGAAAATGCAAAATCAAAATGTGTTACAGCAAGGTTACAAACAGAAACCTCCCTGTACTTGGTGTTCTCCTGCCAAAGAGGGAAATGCTGTAAATCCTGAGCATTCTGAAGGAACAGGGAATAATTCACTAGGGCAGAGCCATATCCAGCCACCTCCTGACCCAACTCCAAGGCTGCCCCAAGGTGTTTTCATTGACCAAACATCATTTCTCACACAGGACCACAAATACAGATGCAGCTTTTAAGGATGAAAATATATCACTGTCCCACAGAGAAATTTTAGCAAACTTAAAAAGCATAATTTAACATTATTATTTATTCCAGTGTGTTTATACTTCTTACTAAAAGGGTATTTTAGCTGGCTGCTGCATCACCTAAATCAATATCCATGTGAGTTTTCCAATACCTTAATGTTCTAAATAAGTGCATTGCTCCACCACTTAGCAAGTCCACAGGAGTTGCCTGTTCCTGTGTTCAGCCCAGCAAAAGGAACCAAAATTAGGGGATGTTTTCATTTAATCTCTAATTATTTACTTCTTTTCTCCTCAGAGAAAGGAGGCAAACTGTTTGCACTCACAACAGTATTTAATACTTCATAAATCTTGGGAATTCAGCATGAGCATAATATGAACACAATGTAGCATATTTAAATTGTAACTAATGCTGCATTACCCAGATCCATAACAGCAGACAGGGATTTAGTGCAAAGAGAAAGCAATTTTCTTTAGTGCTTTAGTTACTTGATACTCTCATAACAGAATGGATTAAACACAACCAGTATTTTAACAGCACTTTCAGTCTAACTGCAAACACAGGGATCTGGAGGGGGCACAGATTTCCTTTACACAGTAATTTTATTTTATTCAGCTGCTGATCTGCCAAGAGTTGAGGCTCTTTTATCCTGAGAAAGCCTCTTGTTCAATTGCCATCATTTTCCAAAAGGAAACAAAGGCAGGTTTTAACCCTAAATGGTTCCAGAAGGAAATGTAATTTTTTTTATCCACTGCTAAGCAGCTGAACTGCTCTTTTTGGAGAAGGCTTTGATTTGTGCTCCAGAAAGAGCCTCTCATCAAGCAACAGGTGAAGTCTCAGAAGAAACCAGCTCTGAGAAGGATGATTTTCATTCTCCAGAAAGGCCCAGCTCTGTCTCAGGGGTTTCTGTGCCCTACCTGCCAGCCTGCTGTTCACCACGTTGTGCTTCTCCCAGAGCCACAGAACAGCCTGCTCCAAGCTTTTCACAGAATCCAGGGATTCTTTGGCCATCTCCTCAAAATGCTGAGCACAAGCCTTGCACCCAAAGAAGTGCTGGATGTATCTCCTCATGACCTGCAGCACAATCTGGGGGTTGTCCTCAAGACCTACAAGACAAGTGACAGACACAGCTCCAACAGCAGGAAAGTGAAGTGGGGGAGAAGGAAAAGTTGCTCCATTTTTGTTCCATAGAATTGACACCTGACTTTAGAGATCTGAAAAAAGTCACTTTTGTAATTTAAAGTGGCTGTTTGCACCAATACAGCACATTTAGTCTGTACAACTGCTCAAAGTTACCCTGAACAACACAATAAAATAAGTGTTTTCTACAGTGAAATTTTTTCCTTTCAGAGTATCTTAAAATTTGAGGGGAAAACCAAACTTAGTTAAATGAAAACCACACATTATTTTTATCATTATTTGTGAAACATTATTTGTTAAACTATACAAAGTTCACACTTTCTGTATGTCACAGCTCCTGTGGAAGTAGAGGCTTCCTCCAAGCTCTTGCCCAATAACTGAATGAATATTTAAGTTATACATTCATGCCCAGACACTGAAGTTATGGTGATTTTGCACCTGAAAAATCAAGAGTCAAACCCTGCTGAGTGCTGCACGAGATGCCTGTGGTGGCTGTTTGTTACTCCACAATTCTGAGGAATTAGAGAGCACCACAATCTCATTACAGTTATTAATTCCACAGCTTTTTTGGCAGGCTCTGAATGCACTGAGCAGCTGCTGAGCAATATTTGCACTTTCAAGAGTAAATCAGGAATTCCTCCTAAAATAAACACCAACACGTGATTCTTTCTATAACATTCTCACTTTCACACTAAAGATAATGCAAAAGAATAATTAATTCAGCAGGAAGAAAGGGCTGCACAGGCTGAGAACTTTGTGGCCTTTATTGTGTCAGCAGGTAGCTCCTTACATCTCTAAGTGGTTTGAAAACCTGATATAATTTGTTGAAATCCTAATGGTTTCATCTCAGTCTCAGAGAATTTCTGATTCATGCTTAATTGAACCAGTAAATTATGTCAAAATGTGTTTAAAAATGTACTGTGTGTTACCACGAACACACACTTGTCAAATTAAACACATTTTATGGTGCAGATTGATCAAATTACAGACTCCTGCTGCTGAACACCACGAGTAATTTACTATTGCTTTGTTTTCTTGGAAAAAAAAAATCATCCTCAACAAAACCTGCTCAAACCATCAGAGCACTCATCTGTTATAGATGTGGGAAATATATCAAGACCGTCATCAACACCTTTATTTAGAACAACAACAGGACATTCTTAAACACAGCAGCAAAAAGAAGTCTTTTAGGCCCAAAAGAAATCCTAAAAACCAAATGATTTCTCCACAGCCACTCAATATCTGTGATTGAACAGACATGTATAAATAAAAGCTATAAGATTAAAGCAGATTAAATTACTGCATTAAAAGAAAGGCTGGAAAATCATTTTGGAAGTTGAAACACATTTCAGGCAGAACAGTTTTACCATTTATACTGAAATATGTATTTAGGAGAAAACCCAACAACAAAAGTAACTATCAGCAAATTATGTCTTTGTGAAGAAACAGAGATTCACACACAAATTTAGTTATATCTGTTCTGTATCTGCAATGTTGCACCCCTGGAAATTCATTTTGTGGGGAGATCTGTCAAATTCAGCAACAGATCAAAAAAGAATCCAGATAATTTATTACAAAATCCACAAGCTTGTCTTATTCACACCAACATATCCTGTTACCTAAACCCCACATTTCTTGTAATTAAGTGTGCTCAGGAAATGATTTCTGCCACGATTTTACACATCCTTGGGTGTGAGCAGCTCTGTGCTGAGTTCCTCTGGATCCCTCCTGCTGCTCCCACTGCTGGTTCAAACTTCCCCATTCAGCATTAAAATGTACCCAATACAGCCCAATAAAATCATTTCATCAAGAAAGCCAAGGCAGGTTCACCCAGAGTGCCAGGCCCTTGAGCAGAGGGGACGATCAAGAGAAATACATCTGCTTTAGAAAGAAAACAATTGCAAAATGGCTCATTTTGTTTGTTTTTCTTTTATCAGCCCCGAGATGAATCTTCTATTAACATCTGCCATGTATCATCGTGTAATCCTCCTTTTCTCTTTCCTCCCAAACTACTGCAATTCAGGGTAACCCTAATCTTTAAAGTGGACAAGAACCATAAAACCCTACCTGTGGTGGGAAGGATTAGGGAGTACATCATGCTTTTTAGTAGATGGGATTTAAACAAGCAATAAGGAGAGGAAAACCTCCCAAGACATAATCCCACAGTCTCAGACTGACCCAATTCTTTCACCATAAGAAGTGATCATCACATATCTGGCCCGATTTACAGCCAGGGTTAACTGTGCCAAAGAGTTCTCAGGTTCTACAATGTATTTTTAACTTCAGGCTCATGCCTGAAACAATTTGAGGTGCAATTTTGTTTAGTTAAATACTAAGGATTTTTTTTTAGATTTAATCAAAGCACTTTGGGACTAAAAGGGGACATTTAAGTTATGCAGGATCCTGCTGAACAGCTCAAAATCATCCAGTGCAAACCCCTCAAACTCACCAGGCAGTGAAAGCACTAAATTGAAGAAATTCAATCTATTGCCCCATGAACAACAAACAAAACAAAGAGAGAAACAAAAATCAACAACAGGATGATTTGCTATCAAAAAATGCCTGTTCTGCAGGAGAATTATTCTGATCTGAAGGATTTTCACCCTGACTACAAACAATGCTGGACAAATGTATTTAGAGTGTGAAACAATAAAATACTTTCTAACATACAATCAGCAACTGGTAGATTGGAAATTTCTGACCTTTATGATGTCCATGTAGAATTTTCATATTCCTTGGAAAAGGTATTTAAAAGGCTTTAAATGAAAACTAAATAGAACTGTAACCAAACAAAGCAATGTCCTGGCAGAATTAAAAACATATGAAGGCCAAAATTGTAGCATTAGTAATTCTATTTTCATTGGTTGGGTGAGGAAAATAGATTTTATAACCAGCATGTTTCTTAAACAGGAATCATCAACAGAATATTAACAATCAGCCTCACAAGATGCTGCAAGTCTAAAAATAAGCAATTTTACAGAGTGCTGGCAAAGCAGTAAATCACTGCAGGGATTAATGACAGGTACATTCAGCTTAAAAAAAAAACCCCAAACAGTCATAACATTCAGTATTTAGGAAATAACATTACAGAAGGATCAGCTAATGGCTGTACATCTTTTACAGCTACTGAAGTGAATGGCTAAACCTCATTTTCCTCAAATTTCATTCCCAGTGCAACCTCAGGCAACTTGAATCATTTTCATCCCTTTTCAGGGAGCTCAAAATTTCTTTGTTTGAAATTCTCTCCCTTTTTTTTTCCTTTTTCTGCTCTGTTACTCCCAGCTTCAGGGCCACACACTTTATTTTGCACATTTCCAAGGCCTCCTGCTGCAGCAGAGCTCTGACCCCTGCTGGTGCAGCCCTGCAGCCACTCTCCTCCCCAAATGCATTCCCTGAGGATTTACACACCAGAAATATTTGCTGCTCACCTGTGTTTATCAAAGCTTTTGGTCTCAGTGCAGCCTGAACAGTGAGGGTATGGAAGAGCTTCCAGAGGGAGCAGCTGTAGCCCCTCAGCTCTGGTCTGCTGCCCTGGCAGCCAACCCACTGCACTTTCCTGGTGAGAAATATTCCAGAAATCTGAAAAAAAAGAGATGTATTTAAGGTATGCTGCTCTGGGGCCTAAATGTACCACTGAAGGCAGCAGCACAGCTGATCCTACATGGAATTGAGGTGATCCAGTGTAAAGAACAAATGACTCTGCACTTGTTGCTGATGAATTCATGCTTAAGGCAAACAAACTTTTAAAAATCTTTAAGTCTCAGACACTCTGAAGCATCATCATAAAACTCATCCCTCTGGGATATGCACTACATGATACAAAATGTTCAGTCACTAAAATTAGCCTGACAGAACATACAAAGCAGTTTAACCTATGAGGGTTTTTTTAAGAACACAACACACAAAAATATTCCTGTACACTGATAGAGCTCCAGCTTCCCTGGGCACATTCCAAATTTCCTACTACTCCACAAGGTTTACATGATTTCCAGTGTAAAGCCTTAACTGGCTGTAAAATTCAGTATTATTTCTTCTTAGAACAAACCCACTCCTTAGTTGTTGCACCTAAAATCCAGTGCAAGATTTTAGTGTCTGAGACTTCTCTCTCCTATCCCTAAAACACACAAAGGAAGCTTCCAAATTTCAGACAGAAATAGGGAAGAAGGACTTGTTAAGTTGTGTGCAAAGACAGCCCTATCACAGGGCTTTGCCAAAGTGGGAGGGGATTCCAGCAAGGAAACTGAAGAATATTTGGGGGAACTCTTCAGGAATAATGCACATTCCAGTGAGTAAATTCCCCATCACTTAAACTCTGACCTTTGAGAGAATCCTGCTGATAGCAGGCACAGCAAAAGCAAGTCAAAAATATCCTCTGGGAATCTTGCATCCCTGGGGATGACATTAGGGAACAAATATTGCTTGCTCATTATAAAACCCAGCCAGGATTGTGTGTTTCAATTTCTCTCATTTCAATTTCTTCCTGTGGATGTGGTTTTTATTTTCTGCTAATGATTTCACTTTATTTTCATGTTAACCTTCTTATAACTCCATTATGACTGAGGGAGCATCAGTAAGTGATGTCTGAGATTGATATAGAATCTCATCCCTTCCTAATGCTGTGTTTTATGCTGGGACTGGGAACAGCTTACCCGCATTTTGTTGTTGACCAGATCCAGGATAGCATCATAAGGGATTTTGTCTAATGGAAGGCTCACCAGCCACTCCTGCAAGGTCTCTAACAACTTCACCACAGGCTGACGGCCAGGAAACAGCTGAGAAAAATAAAAAATAAAAAAAAAAAACCAAGGAAGAAAATATTTCCAAGCACAAATCTCATTAACAGCGAGATGCTTTTGGCTTTATCCAGATGTTTTTCCTGAATGTAAAATGCTTCATTTTCTGATGAGCAAATAAATTACTTGTTCTGCTTTCAGTAAAAAGCCATCTCATACCAGCTTTTGCTTAGGAAATTCAACAAGTTTTTTGGTGCAAAATGTTAAAAATAAAGCAGGCAGGAATGCAACAGAACAACTTGATATTATATAGGACTTCACATTAATATAATTCAGTTCACAGGGTTGCTCAAAACAGAGTACAACATCTCAGTGAAAGAGAGAGGCTGAAATCATTCTCATTTTTGAAAGTCCAACCACAAAAAATAGATTTCTGTCAATTTAGGAGTTGTTACCCAGAAGAGCATTTTCCCTTTCATATGTGTAACAGTGATTTCCAAAGTGATCTGGAATCCTTAACTTGGAATTTACAGGAGCCACAGCCTGGCAGACGAGTGTGAGGAACTGTAAATCAGTGCCAAGGCCATTATTTCACAGCAGAAATGGTACTTTGCTTTAATGAGGGTTGTAATTACTACAGAATTAAGTCCAGTATGATTGCCACCCTTTAGGACTCTTCCAGAAGGAGCAGGATTTCAGTCATGAAAATTCCCCAAGCAGGGAATCAAAGACCTGTGTGCCTTTTGGACTGACCACCACTACAAACAGGAGAGTATAGAAAAGTTTCCTAACAGAAACCCCTAAAAATATGACTGAGAGCTGCAAGGAAAGTGTCAGATGACTGAAAAAAATGCAAATAGAGGACAGCAACCCCTGGTGTGACAGGGCAGGTGGAGACGAGCAGGATCCCAAAGAGAACATCCCCCATTTATCACCAACAGCCAGGGAAAAAAATGACATCAGCTGGCCAGGAGCCATCAGGAAGCACAGAGGATGTTTTAGGGATAATATGATGGAAAGATTACCACCACACTTTCTTAAAGAAATGAGGCCAGCTGGAGATTTCTGACCTCTGATGGCTGCAGGGGGGAGCTGGCTGGGTAAGGAACTGTCTGGTTTTCAGATAAACCCAGATATTTGGAAACAGTTCATATAGGCCTTATTATTCCCTTAAGAGTTATTGATTCACTTTTTAAAAATAAAACATGGTGTTAGCTACACAGTAAGTAAATATAAACAGCTATTGGTCATTTCAGGAAGCTGGCATTATAAAGCAAAATTATTTAAAATTTTTTCAAGTCATATCACATTTTATTACATATATTTTCCTTTCATGCAAATGTAACATGAAGCATTTTTCATTTTTAAATACTCAATTATATGCCATAGCTCAGTTACTTCTGAATACCTATTTAATCAAAATCGGTACCTCGATTATATTCAAAATTTAGACAAAAGCTACTGACATGTCTAAGTAGAACACCATTTGCCAAGTATGCATTAATGAAATCTAAAAGTCAAGAATGAAAAACAAAGGTTGGTTTAATCCCACTGAGTTACAATAGCTACTTATCCTGAAAATCTGATAAATGGACTATATTTACAATGTTAGTTCAATATGTTGCAGACTACTTAAGCTTTATTTAATTTTGAGCCCCCTAAGGTGAAATTAAATTGCATTTTAACCCTGTAAGTATGTCAGACAAGCAAACAATACCTCAAACCCAGCCTTTAAATAAACCCACCAAACCCTTTTTTAAACTACTGAGGACACACACACTTAAACACTGTGCAAGACATTTTGAGAGACTTATGTCCCACGATAAATTTTATGGTGGAGTTGCTTCATCCTCACAAATAATCAAAGCCCAGCAGTGCCTACCTTGGCAGAGATGGTGACAAAGTCCTTGAAGGTCTTTAGCTCAGCTCCCTCGAGTGCCTTGTGCGTGGCGAGCTCCACGCGGAGCAGGAAATGCAATCCTGACTCAAGGTCAGCCATGTACAGCCTGGCCCTGGAACACACATCAATCCTGGGCTCACTGGCAGCCTCCTGCCCCTCAGTTCCTCCCCAGTCACAGGGAAAATTGATGGAGAGGAGGGGTCATCAAAGCCCCCCCAGTGATTGCAGGGTCCTGCCTGGCAGGGACTGCTCAGCTGGAGTGTCACAGGCAGGGTTGGGACAACTGAGGCACCACCACACATAAGGAAGTTTTCTTTTATATTTGACTGAACTTTTTGCCTCCCAAGTAGCTTTACCTTGTAACAGAATTATAGCCCTGCTGTAAGGAAATGACAGCTTCTCTGCTGGGCTGACCACAAACAGAACAGGACATGCTCTGAACAAAGGGAGGCTTTTGTTCAGCAACAGGGGATTATACACAGGGCAGGGGGGCAAACAAGGCTGAAAATGTCAGTCCTGAAAAGGACTGAATTAGAAATCCTCTCTCAAATGCAGCAATTTTACTGCAGGTCCTTCCCCTATGAGTTAAATCACAGCAGCTCTCAAGACAAGAGTTATGACAGGTACAAGTAAACAACAGAAACCAAATCAAATATTTTCCAAGTTCCTTCTCACAACCAAATATCTTCATAATCAAACCCACTTTACAAGGTACAAATGCATCAGGCACACAGCCCCAGCTTTCAGTGCTTTTCAGGCAGTGTGAGGCAGAGCAACAGAACTGAACAAACAGAAGTTCAGAGTTAACACTTCTTTCAAGAGTTCAGCAGCACTATTGTTTCTAAAAAGCAGGATTAAAAAACAATCATTCAAAAAGCTGACTGATCCCACCTCCTAAATAACATGCAGGAAAGAACATTTTAAAAGACAGAATCATCTATAATCATATATACCACATCTATAACTTAATTTAAACTACAGAGTTATTCTGAATTTACTTCCTTAATTAATGAAGTACTCACTTAAATTTTAAAAACCAGCAAAATTCTGCTTCAAGTTTCTTAAATAAAGAGATATCCACATGAATGCAGGAGGTTCTCCAAAAGGATCCTACTTAGAAGATACTTGGAGTGGAGATTCATGTCAACAAGATTTTGCCTTGCTGGAAAGCAGCTCAATTTAACTAAGTTGTTTTGCTAACAGAATGTTTCATGTCAAATATTTTATAATAGTCACTGAAAAAAGATGACACTAATAGTGTCTGTGAAAGGAAAATAAGTATTATATTAAAGCACTCAGTCCCACATCTTTTCCATCTAAAGATGCTGAGGGATTATCTCTCTGCAAAGGCTTTGCATCCTTCTCTCAAAGAGGGAAAGAGGGTGAAGATAAACCTTAGAGGATTTGGGGTGATAAACATCTTTTGCAGTGACTTTAGTATTTTCTATTATACTTGCACTTGACAAGCCCTTTTTAGTGGGCACTGCTTCCCTACTACAGACAGAATTTCCCACAGAAATGTTACAGCTTGGTGTTTTATTATTTATTTTTTTCAGGGACACTGATGACTTCTGAGGTTTTCCACCAATTCAAATCATATTTCAGTAATGGGTGATAAATCCTTGGTATTTTCAAGGCAATTGAATATTTAACAATACTTCTGGTAAAAACATTCCTTCCATAGCAGTGAAGATGTTTGCTGCTAAAAATGCTGGCAAGCCCTCAGTACTTTCACCTGTGAATTGCTTGAAAAGCTGCCCACAACTGAACTGAATGGAGTAAAATGAATTAAATATGGAACTGCACTAGGATTTTGTAATAAAATACAGCACAGCTTTCCTTATGGCAAGAAAAAGCTGCAGGTAAATTTTAGTAACTAAATTAATTAAAACCAAGGCCATCACTTACTTATCAAACTCTTTCCACACCTTGATTTCTGTGCTCTCCTCTTTGTTTTCTGGAGCAGGCAGCTGGAGTGGCAAAAGGAGTTTTTTCCTCACACCTGGCAGTGACTTTAAATACGAAGAAAAGAAAGACCGTAGAGGCTTCAAACTGCAAAGGGACAAAGAGGGATCACTTTCAGTATCAGACTGAGTGGATGTCCAAAGCAAATTAGTGAATTTATAAAATAAGATATTCACTTTGGTCTATGTTTTACAGTCCTAGTGCAGCACAGTCTGTTTTGATACAAAGTGAAAAGAAATAATGTTCAATTTATGAATAACAAATCACTTGCATTAGTGGTGTGAAATTCCATTCAAAATAAGAGCAAATAATTCTTACCCAAATGTCAGTTCACATTACACAAGAAACAGGATTTTTTTAAGGACTCTGATGCTTCATTTATTTTTCCCACTTTTATTTTGAAGTTTTTTCCTTTCAGAAATACCACAGTAATAAATTAAAGCTATAAATGGCCAAAGGTGGTAAATAAAAGCAGTATTAGATCTTTTATTGATAATCTAGGGAACACACAACTTCAGTCAGTACAATGTATTGACAAGGTGTCAGGACATCAAATCCTGACATTTTCATAAGTTAAGTGAACCTCCCCATAACCCTCTGCCAGATAATTACTTACTTGTTAATTAATCCATGGCTGCCATTGGGCTGTATCAGGTAGCACGAGGGGACTGAGGTGACCCCCAGTTTCTCCAGGAAAGGTTTATCAAAATTCAGTGCTCTCCTCACCACGATGTTTTCATACTGGATCAAGTCTAAGATAACCTGGGTAATGAAAGGATGACATGAATTGGACATTGTTCAAGGAATACCCAATCTTGCAGGACAAGACACATAAACAGGTGAAGTGCATCATCCTTTAAGGGCATCATTAAGCTGTTTGCAGGAAATGCAGCTATGGCTGCTCCATGCACACAAACAATTTCACTTAAAGATTTACTCTTCTCTAGAAATTACTCCCATCTTCCCTTTTTAAAATTTTTTCTTGTCTATCCTGGTCTTTTCCTCCTTTCTCTCATCACTGATGACACATGGCCTCCTTTTCTTCAGCAGTATGGGAAGGTTTGTCCATATTGTCTTGTGTTGTAAACATGAAAAAATGCTATTTTTTTGTCTCACTAAACTATTCTATAAAGCTCAAATACTCCATAACACCAGCAAACATTTTTTTATTCTGAAAGCAGTCTGCATTTTGTGTTAATCAAATGACTCTGTCTTCCCCTCTAATAAAAACAAAGTGAGTGTGATAAAAAGCTGAAGAACTTTATAACCTTCACATTTCTTCAGTAATTCCCACTTACATCACTACAGCAGCTTCCAGGGAACAAATGTCTGGAAGCAGCCTGCTTCCTAAAGTGATTCCCACTTTTGGCAGCACAATCTCCTCCACTCCTGACACTGGGCCATCTCAAATCTAATTAGAAACATTTTGCAGACACTGGATGTTTCCACACAGATTATGCCTAGATAATTATGCAATTTTTTTTTCTTCACTTCTCTTCCTGCCAAGATCTAGGATAAAAGTAACAGTTGTCTGAGCTAACAGCAGGCTCATTAGGTGGAGAAAGGATGCCCTCTCTAATATTTTATTGGGAAGCAAAACTGAAAGACTTGCACTTCCTCTGTGTTTCTGAACAGTGCAAATAATTTCATGCTACCATCTTAATTTCCCAAAAATTATTTGTGAAGAAAGAGAACTGGAGAATTTGGATTATTATAAACAGTTGCCCAGAAGAATGAGTATTATGAATGGCTCTCTAGCAGTAACAAAACAATAATGTAATCTGACAATATTTTTGTCATGATCTTTCAAATCCTGAAAGAAAATTGTGCTTGAGAATGAAATTGATAAATTAATTTACTAAAACAGGAATGGAAGAAGTTAACATGCCATCACATTCTTTTGTAAGCAAGCTCCTCTGTGTGACTGAACACCCCAGCCATTGAAATCCCTGGGTTTTATGATTCCCCAAACAGGTGTGACCTGTTCTAGTGCTATAACCAGAGTGGTTGCTTGGCTAAATGAGCTCCAATCCAGCTGGTTTATGGTAAAATCCCCCACAATCACACGTTACCTCTCGGCCAACGTAGGAGCTGTTGCTCTCAAACACAATGGCTGTGTAGTGGTGGCTGCTCTTGTCAAAAAGAGATGTAATATCACTGGACCTTTGAAGAAATGAAAGGCAATTTAGCACAGAATGAAATAATCATGAGATTTCCTTTTATAATCTCATAGCAGAACTGATAATAAGAAAAAAAACTCACTTCATTTTTATCTTCTACAGTTTATTTAATTAACTGAATAAACAGAGAGCAGCTACATTTGAAAGAAAGAACTTACAGCACTGGGTCCAGAGGTGGGCAGGCAGGAGGTCTCACCTCCTGGGAATGGTTCTGCAGGAAGTCAATCATCATCTGACGAACTGTTTGCAGCTCTCGATCTGCTCCTGCTGGGAACAGATTCCAAAAAACCCCACAACCCTTCACAAAACTGGGAAAAAATTACTCCCATGCAGCTTTTCTGTGCATGTGGGTTTTCTCATGCTTTTCTGGGTCACGTTTCTGCTTGAAATTTGGACTTAAAACCCAGTATAATATTTGGCAAAACAACAGGATTTAGTTGTAGGATTTCATTTTAATGTTGATGTGACATCATGTTTAAAAGCTGTCATCCCTCCCCAACATTAATAAAACATCAAGACTTTTCCAAATGTATCCATCTGCCTGCCTTGCTGATTTTCTCTTCAAACAAAGCTTAATTCTCAATGTGAACATTTTCCCAGTAGTTGCTGTGGGCAACTTCAGCAGTTTTACTGCAATAAGGATATTAATCATGAATGAAAAACTGCCAAGGTGTATCATTCCTACCAAATGGAGAGCCCACAAAGCCATGAACAAGAGAAAATATCTGAAGTGTGAGAATATTTTATTTGCTTTAAAAGAACCACATTAAAAAGAAGAAAATATCCCAAATGCCCCAAAGATATCACTAAAGTTCTCTTGTACAGGAAGGGTTAATGGTGCAGGTGGTCTCTCCTCTGACCTCTGGCCTTTTAAATGTTCATCCATAGAAAGGGACAACATTACTTTTGTCCCAGACAAACCACCCCAAGCTGTGATCCTGTCAAACCCTGGGATAAGCCTATTTTCAGTGAGTCACCATCTGAATAGGGGCTCTCCCAATGCAACTCAGGATGCCTGGAAAGTGGCCAAGGGATCAAAAGGCACCAGAGTCAGGATTGAGCAAATTGGATCTGCTGTGGTGATGAGGGGTGTGGTGGAAAAAAAAAGGGATTTAAAAAAATTAACAAGCCATTTGTGAAATTAAGAGCTACATTAAAAAAAAAAAAATAGGAAGGTGATCCCTAAGTTCTTGAAGAAATGTTTTGCCTGCCTGAAATTCTGATTAACACTTCACAGAGTATGTGAAATATCCTCTCTTAAAGAGGTATTTAGTGTCCATCCCATTTCTGTCCAAAGTAACTGACAGGCAAAGGGATTTTGCTTGTTGTGTGACACAGCCCTGGCTGACAGGAAAACTGCTCTGGGAATTTCTCACAGTAAAATGTTCTTACCTTGGTAATTTTCTCCAGTTGTAAACTGCTTTGTAAATGCTTTGAAGTACTGTGTGGGAGAAAAGAAGTCACTATCAGACAAAAAGGCCCAGTTTAGGAACAAAAATGGCTTTCAAGAGTTTTTACTTTTACAGCTCTAACTACAAAACATTTTAATTTATCTGAGCTGGAGGCAGTTTTCCCTCTTAGCCTATGAGTTCCAAAAAAGCTGCTTCTCACCTATGGAGGGCAAGAGGAAAAATACCTTGATGCATAATTCAGTGGTGTATATTGATCCTGTACTGCAAACATTAACCCAAACACAAATTAACTGATCACCCAATCAGTGCTACCAAGTGTGTGTGCACTCAGAACACTATTCACATTTTCCCAACTCCCTCCAGTGGTTAAACAGGAGATCTAGGGAAGCCTGGCTGCCTCTGCTACAACAAATAAAATGGAAAAGATTCAGTGTTTAATAAAGAGGATATCACAATTTACACCTAAAACTTTGAAGAGTAAAAAAAAATAAATATTGTTCTTATTATCAGGGTAAAAGATCACAAATTCTACAGTGAAATGTCTCTTGTTCCCTCTCCTGTCATCACAAACAGTTTATTCAACCCTCTCCATCATTCTGCTCATACTTAATAATGTGATTATACAGACTGAGAAGGTAAAAATTGCATTTAGACTTAAAAATGAGCAATGGCAGATACTTTTGGCTAATGTCACATCCCCTTTAAAGGGCAGTTTAAACAAATTATGAAATTAATCATAAAAATAGTGATGGATCAATCAATGGTAAATTTTTAATTGGTCATGCAATCACCTGTTTTCATGAGGCAATTTCAGTGTGTTCCCTTTACTTTCACACACCAAAACTAAAAACACTACTAATAATCCTGTAACATCTGAATTTGAAAAATATTTATACAAATGGTTGTTATTTAATCTATCGAAAACAGGGGTTATACACATGTGATAAAATGATACTTTATAGAATGATATCTTCGTTCAGTAAGAATTTTTCAGATTAAGAACAGAGAACTGAATTACTGCTCAAAACAGCTGCATCAGCTCTTGCATTCAGCAAAAACCCCTCAAATTCATCTTTTATCAACTCTGCCTTTTTCAGAGCAAAGCAAAGCAAAACTCCAGCTACAGAACAATGAGTTACATGTCACTTTATGGTTTTAATTACTATGAAACATGCATCATTTGCCTAAGGCAGGATGTCCTGCCACTTACCCGAAAAGTTGGGTAATAGTGAATCCCATATTCTTTGCATGTCTCGTAGTTCCCTTCTTCCCCACAATCCAGCACTCCAACTCTAATTGCAGATTCCCAGTCTGGAAACAAAGATATCTTTCAATTTTCAGCAGAAGTGACCACGGGTCCCAGCTGATGAATTACCTTGCTTCCCATGGAAACCAGCACCAGGACTCGGAGAGATTCCAGTGGCATAAAAATCCAGCCCTGGGTCGATTCTCATTTGCCATTCATTTCCATCCCCCAGTGTAATACAACCTACTGATTTTTAAAATAACTAAAACCTCCCTGTTTTTCTTGGCTGCACCAGTGTTTTCAATGCACCTAAACAAGAGGAATCCCAACACACAATGCAGCAGTTGCAGGGGTGAATCCAGGAAGATGAGATCCAACCCAACACTTGCAAGGAGCTGGATTGAATTCCTCAGCTTTTCCCATTAGCTGTGCTCATAAAATAGAGCATGCAGAATATAAGTAACTGAATAAAATTCATCCAACAGTTACTCATCCACATGGCTGTCAATTACAAACCTATCAATTTGATGCACCCTGTACTAGAGCTTTTTTGACAAGCTGCTTTTTCTCCAACTTACAATTTTCTGAGAGGCCTCAGAATTACACACAGCCCCCAGTTCACAGAGTGTCAGCTGAAAGCTGTATGTATCTGGCAGTATTGTTCAGAAATGCATTAGTTATACCCCAAAAAACACCTGAGTTTTAACCAGAGTGTTAAATAGCTGAGCTTGAGCACCACTCTGGGTTTTCTTTACAGCAATAACCACGAGATTTCAAGTATTTCCATAAATATGCTTATATAACTTCAATAAAAGCTTTCAACCAACTTACAGCTTTTTCCTTCTCTTTTTGCTGGGAATTTATCTTTTTGAGCCAGGCTGTACTGCAGCAATCACTTTAAGGAAGAACCCCTCCAAGAGAATCCTTAGACAGTTGCTTTTCAAAGCAAAGTCAAATCAAACCAGCTGTGGGCAGAATTTGAAGGTCCCCCACAACTCCCAATAAAATTTAAAAAGCACTAAAATTAAACATGCTTTTATAGCAAAGAGCATGAAAGCTTCATCAAGTTCAAGAGCTGATAGACAGTTCTGGCCTAGCTGCCTCTGAAATTTAGCTTGACCTTTATTTGTCTTTGGAGGAGCTGGGGCAGCTGATGGAGAGGTTTGTGCTGAACGTGCCAAGAGCTGAGCGGGCACCAGCAGAGCCCTCAAACACGCTGGAGCAGATGGGCACCTATTCACAGCAGCACAAAGGACACAACAGCCCATTTCATCACATAAAATGCAAAATACAAAAGAAAAGTTTGGCTTCTGGGTATCTCTCTCATTGAACCTTCACCACTCCTCCTCCTTTTTCCACCTGTCTGGATCCTCCTCCACGCCTTTGAACACAATGCAAATATCCCAGCACAACAAAGCAGCCCCACCCCAGCCAAATACTGGGGTTAAGGAGCACCAGCTGGGATGTGCTGCTGAGCATTCCTGCTGCTGGAAACGGAGCTTTTCCTTTCCAAGGGATGCCAGAGTTGCTGCAGTGCACAGCCTACACTCTGCAGTTACACTGGCACTGCAGCCTGGGTTGGCTTTTTTTTTTTTTAATGCTGATTAATTTTAAATTAGCATTAGTGGTTTTGAAATACTGACTCACAAACGATGGGAAAGAGGCAGAGGAATGATGCATTAACCAACACAATCTCTGTTTATGCTAAACAAGTTGCAGTGAATGACAGGACTGCACTGGACAAACTGGAATCCTGCAGGTGGGTCCAACTTCCCACCTGAGAAATGCCACAGAGCAGGAACCAGTGAATTACAAGGAATAAACTTTCTTTTCACAAACCTGGAGCATCCTCTCCAGCTGGGTGTTTTCCACCAGGAACTTTCAGTCAGGGAGGTAAAAGGCTCATCACAAGGCACCTCTCCCTCACAGCTACTTGAGAGCTGCTGATTTTGACACTAGGCTGTTTCCTGAACGATGACAAGGTGATTTCGTTCCCCACCAAATGTATTCAAAGAACAATTTGTAGTAGGAAATAATTATTGCTGGATTTGGAACAGTTACTCCAAATCCTGAGGAGTGGAAATATTCTGTGTGTAATTCACAGGTTATCCCACGTGGGATTTCCAAGGGTTTGTTCCTGCACTTAATTCCAGCCCAGAGATATTTTGCTGGATAGACTTAATCTAATCTTTGAGACAGAAAAAGCACAATTAACTCTAATGGCCACTTTGGCCACTGCTGTAATAAATGAAATGTGTTATTAGAAAGCAGCAGCACTGACTGAGCTTAAAGCCTGTCCTGAGAGGGAGTATCAAAATAAAAACATAAATTACACAAAAGCAAGCACCGATCCTATTTTTCAGGAGGATTATGTTCTGCTGTGAAGTCTGCAATGGTAGTATTGCCAAGATTTAACAAATAAGAAATGAAATAAAAATTATGTCTATTAGCACAGGCCTTTTTTGGACAAAGCTGTTGCCCCAATTTAACTGGATTTTGTTTGGACACCAAATCAGCAAACATAACCCCAGTGATCCAGGAGTTCTCCAATGTAAATGAACCTGCATCCTCAAGGATAGCTTTAATATCCTGGCACATGAGTAAATATTTTTGAAAAAGAAATGTTGAGACAGATTAAGTGGGCAAAATGTTGGTTTCTTTGATGAAGATACCAATGAAAAGTGTGACTGTTTTCAGTCTCCTAAAAGCCATTCATTCCAACTTGAAAACAGAAACATTTTGCAGACAAGTAACACCAAAAACCAATTGCATTTGCTGGTAGTGCCAGTGTCCACAAAGTTTCAAAATCTACTTTTTAAATGCAAGTCTTCATAAAAACTTAATGGATTAAAGCAGAGAAAGGCCTTTAATTGGCTGCAGTAATACAAGTGCATAACAGTATTTGCAGTTACCATGACTGCAGGTGAGAAAGAAAATATGTATTTGAAAAACCCTTTACAAGTTACAAAGGTACCACACTCCTGTAATCCTGTGTAAATTCCTGTTTTATTTTGACCAAAGCTCTGGCCAGTTTGGGCTCTTCACACTCTCCATTGCTGTGCTCAAAGACCTCCTTGTTACTTCAAAGAAGGAGAAAAATCTAATATTATTTTGGCCACAAGCAGATCAAAGCCATAGAGAAAATGTTACATAAGCTTATGCAAATTAAACAGAAAAAAGTTACTGGTTTATAAACAAACCCTTTGTGCAAGAAAGGAGCACATGAAGTGCTCTGAAAACCATGACTGCTCCCTGTTTCTCTGCTTTTGAGTTTTTGCTCTTCAATCACAATTCCTCAGTGTGTGATGAGTTCATCAGGACCTATTTTTGGGTTGGTTTCCACTTCCATATGTACACCTCATACTGCACCTACATTTCATGTGAGTTGTTAACACTTTTCAGAGTGTCACAGAACAGCCAAAGCCCTTCACTCCCCCTCAAAGTGAAACAATGAGTGCATTAGAACTGCTGTCTCCATCCTGGATACGTCTCTTGGGTGAAATGTGAAATTAGGAGTAGATTAAAAGCATTTTACACTGCTATATTAAGCATAACATATCCTACAAATTTGATCTCAGGTTTCCTCCCCAGCATTAGTACTGAACTTTAATCGATACCTCAGGGGCCTGTTTCTTTCCTTACATCTACAAATAGAGTAAAACACTTCAGCACCTGCTAAAAAAACTGAGCACGCTTAGACACAGCAAGGCAGGTCCCTCAGCATAAACTGTGGAGGCCACCATTTCTTTTTAAGTTACTAATTGATAAATCTGAAAAAGTGGTTCTCACTTTGCTTGATTTTTGTACTGTTTCCTGGTGGTCCTTTTCCCCCTTTGAGCCCACCCACACTACACTGAACTTGCAAGATATAAATCAAGTGGTTGCCTGGCCTCGTCAGTACCCACAGTATTTTCTTGTTTATTCTCTGAAAAAAAGCTGTTCTCTTTATAAAACATTTAGAAGATAAACACTGTGCCTGTAAGAGTTCAGTCTAAACAAACCTCAGGTACACAGGGACACTTGCATGCAAACCCACAGCTGGACTGCTGTGTGTGTGCAAGGTGATGTTTTATCCCTGGATTCCTTCAAAACCTTTAATTTGGAATTGTGCTTCTACCACCCACCCCTTGCTCTGTCCCATGTGCTACTTTGGTTGTGTGGCACAACCAGAGCAGGGGATGAAGGTGATGCTCACACACTGAGGCACAACCAGAGCAGGGATTGAAGGTGATGCTCACACACCAAAGCACAACCACAGCAGGGGATGAGGGTGATGCTCACACACCGAGGCACCACCAGAGCAGGGGATGAAGGTGATGCTCACACTCTAGAGCAGGGGATGAGGGTGATGCTCGCACACCGAGGCACCACCAGAGCAGGGGATGAGGGTGATGCTCACACACCAAAGCATAACTAGGGCAGAGGATGAGGGTGATGCTCACACGCCAAGGCACCGCGGCTCACACCACCGCCGGCCACACGTGGCATGGCCCACAGGGGACACAGTGACCGAGGCCCCGCGGTCACCCAGCCCAGCGTCGCTCGGGGCACCGCGAGGCACCGCCGCGGCCCTGCACCAGCTCCGGGCACCGCGGGAAGCCGCGAAGGGCCGCGGGACAGCGGCCAGGCCGGTAGGCCCGTGCGGGGTGACCCGGTCCCAGCCTCACCTTTGACGTCCCCCGCCAGCGCTCGCCAAGTGGGCGCGAAGGCGATGCAGTGGCCGCAGGACGAGCTGTAGAACTGCACCACCCAGGCGGCCGAGGAGTTGAGCAGCGCCGGCCGCACGGAGCCGGCCGTCAGCACGGTCAGCGGGTCATGCCCGGGCCGGTACAGCCGCGCCGTGGCGGCAGCCGCCAGCAGCACCGGGAGCAGCATCGGGAGCAGCGCCGGGAACAGCACCGGGAGCGGGAGCAGCGCCCGCCGGCCCCCGCCCGCCGCCGCCATGTTGGGACGCGCGGAGAGGGGCGGGGCGGGGCCGCGCCATAGTAACGCGCCGGCCATGGCGGCCCGGCGTGAGGGCAGCGGCGGCTCCCTGAGGGCGGCGGGGAGTGTGCCGTGGTCCTGAGAGGAGTCGGGATTGCCCGTGGCCCTGAGGGGACCGTCCCGTGGCCCTGAGGGCATCGGGAACTGTCCCGCTTCCCCTGAGGGCAGCGGGGATTGTCCGTGTTCCTGACGGGACCGTCCCTAAGGGAAGCGGGGTGCGCCCGGTGGGTCCCTGAGGGGAGTGAGGGCTGTCCGTGGCCCCTGAGCGTGGCAAAATACGGAATATATAAAATCGTTACTAAAAAAGAATGTTCTTTGATTTAATCCGTGAAACAGAGAGCACCCAACAAGGTTAAGTGAGGTTCAAGTGTTAGAAAAATGCTCGTCAGTGAAGTTGCCACATAAGAGAACAGGTGGTCCAGGGACGGAGCCTCCCTCGTTGGAGATATCCCAGAGCCATCGGGACACAGCCCCGTGCCCTGCGCTCCGGGATAACCCTGCTGGAGCAGGTAGGTTGCCCTCCATCACCCACTGTGGTCCCTGCCAGTCTTACCTATTCGGACCTTCTGTGAGATCACTTGGTGGCCAAATTTATGTGACAATTGGTATAGAAAGAGACGTTTTAACTTCACAAAACTTCTTACTGAGTAGAGATGAAAGCAGGGCAGCCTTTAGGTCGGGAGCTCTTTCATCCCAAAGTACCTCCCTCGGCAGGGAAGAGCCATCTCTCCTCAACCTGAAGCTCTGATAAAAGGCTGTGCAGAGGCAGTTTGATAGAAGCTCTGTCCTTTCCATAAATTCAGGCTGGATGAGCACGAGTAATGGATTTTAGCACCTTTTATAGCTCTAGCCCAGTATGGAAGTCTCCTTTCATTTCTAAATACAGGCTCAAGAATTTTCATTACATTAACGAGAAGCAGAAAGCCAACAACCTCCCCAGAGAAGGGTTTTAGAGGAGTTTAAAACTCAGATAATGAAAGAAGGTCTCTGAAAAGATAATTCTTGCTTCTGTTGCTCACAAGCACTTCTTTTAATTCTTGAAGAACAAGTGGGAAACAAGGGAGTTTAAATTCTTACTTCAGGCCCAGCAGGGTGAATTCAGGGTTAGAATCTAATTTATCATTGTAGCCAGCAATGCACAGACAGTACAAGAGTCAAATTCTGCTGCTTTTGCCTTTTCCCAATCCTTTCCTTTATTTGACCATTAATACCTGAAGTGGTTCAGCCATATCTTTTAAACCATATCCACAGCTACAACCTAAATGGTTTCTCATATCACAGCCTAGCTTTGGGGTTTTCTGTCTATTTTTCCTGGGTACAGCAAGCAACAAAATAGATGGTTACAAGAGCAGAGCCCAACAGCTTCGAAGGCTTGAAAAATCTTGAAGAAGCTGCTAATTAGGATTTTTAAAATCTGCAGTGCCTAAGATAGTTTAGAGCTCATTTTATTCAGAAGAATTGTTAAATGTATGAAGATGAAAGAGATGGATTACAGGAGAATTAAATGTAGGGTTTAACTGAGAAGTAATCATTTTCTATGAAAGATAATGACTCCTCTTGAGGCTAGTATCAAGATTTATTGACCCAGGAGGTTAATATTGATCAAACCCAAGGCAAACAAAATATTAGACCTTGAAGGAGAGTAATCTTGATATTGAAGCCTTGCCACCAAGTGAACAGGTCAATATATCTGGGTGCCAGAATCTCAGGTTTTGAACACAGAGTGGTGGGGGATATTAAACATGTCTGACATGTTCTGTGTACACACTTTTTATTCTCATCAGCAGCAGATACTTTATAGTTGTATCCTTCCCTGCAGAGCAGCGTGTGAGGGTTCAGGCTTCACTCACACTCATTGCAAATGGGATGGGGCTCTGCCTCAGGTGTAACATAAGGCTGAAATCAAACAACTCCTTCAGCTATTTATTCATATCTAAGTGATATTTCTAACAGCTTTCACTCCAAAAACAAGGAGGCTGCTGCAAAATCAGAGTGAGAATAAATTGAAAAAGCAGAGTGCTGCAATATATAGATTTGCTATTGTATCCAACACTCTGGAAGTCCAGGAGAAAAAAAAATAAGAGTTAATTTCTGCTATAGACTGACAACAAGAAAACAAGAACTTAGGTGGATTAACTAATCAATGAGTTAGAGACAAGGAAATGTACCACTAGAGACATGAAAATAGTCTATAGGATAAGATCACCAGTTTATGTGCTGTGCCTTTTTATTTCTGTTCTTATGGCAACAAGCAGGGGAGGGTTTAATGTGTCCAGCAAAACAAAAGTGCACCCATTCACTGCTGAGAAGAGCAGTGTGTACCATATAATCTGCAATTCAAATTGATTTCAGTGAAAATAAATAAAATATCATAGAGATGGCTTACTTTGTTTATTCAGAAAAAAAGTACAAAACCAACTAAGCCAGCAGTATTTAAAAATACAAACATAAAATGTCTTTCTATTCCCCAATCAGATTGTAAGTATTATATTTTTAAATCTTAAGTTTACATATAATTTATCTTTATTTATCCTGATTTTAATTTTATTTGAAAGACACCCTCAATGAATAGGACTGGAAAAAATCTGATTTCTTTTCAATCAATTATTCAATAATGAACACTTTCTGAATTCCAATAGGAAATATTTACACAGTATTTATTTTAAAAAGAAGTCACAAAAATTTGGTCCTCTCAGTGCAAAATAGGTGGGACCACAGCAATTAACATAGTGAACAATTACCCTATCGAGGAAATGCTTCCATTTCCTTGTTAAAATCTTGATTTTTCCAGTTTTGCCAATACAAAAGGAATATTGGTTTCCTCTCTTTTGTCAATTAAAGTACATTCTCAGCACCCCACATTTGAATGTCGTAAAAATTCAATGGGATCATGATAAATAACCCAGTTAAAGGCACATATTTAATTGTCAGGAATTGAAGGTGCTGATAGAAAAGTTTAAAGTGCATTACATCAGTATTTTGTCTCATTTACATAAAACTGCAGGTATTTAACCAGAATGCCTGGCTCTAGGTCCTGCCATTCCATGTGCCATCTCCAGGTTCCTTTTAACCAGTTCCACAGTGTATTAAAAGAAAAAAGATGGTGCACAGTCACCTTTAAAACAGGCTTTTTTCAGATAAATCTTATTAAGAACTCCGATTGTGTCAAGGATCAAGCTATCAAATATGGCTTCAGTCATCCTCATCTTCACTGTTAATTCATCATTACCATAGGAAGTCCACTGAGATTCTTCCTTGTGGAGCTCCTGAATCTAAAATATAATATGGAAAGGAATTTTTACTTCAAGAATAAGAGGTTCACAAAAGTACTGAGACACTGCACCTAATCCAACAACTTTATATATGCATCATTAATTTATTTAATTTAAACCACTCACCAGAACTGGAAATACTGGCTTATTAATTCAATAAAAGGAAGGCAGTAATTTGAAGTTCTGAAGTTAACTTAAGTAGATGTGATTCTCAAAATGGATGAGAATTTCTAGTTTAAATCTAGAGGAAATAAATTCCCATTGGAAAGTCTGCTTACCAGAATAAGGTCCACTCTGTCTCTCTTACAGTTTCCATACTTGGTCATTTTAAGGAATTTTCTTTTCATTTCTAAGTCATTCTTTTCCAGGTTCATTATTTTAATAATTTCACCCTGGACAAATGTCTACAAAATAAAGAAGACTGAAAAGAACTCTCCCCATAGGAATTCTGGTGCTGTGAAGGTTCCAGATGAGGGACATGTGCCAGTGTGAAAATCCAGCTTTAAGTCCAGAAACATCCCAAAGTTATGGGGACTGATCTAGAGGTAGCTGATCAATACTGGCCAACGAACACGTTTTAAACAAAATATTTTAGAGGTTACACACAAATTAGTCATAATTAGGAGAGTTTAAAGGCCCATTCTTACCTCCACACATACAGAATATTTTCACTAACTAGCTCAGTCTTGTATTTATTGAGGCCTTTCAGAGTAATGCTGTTTTCTTCTCCCATCACCTCAGTTACACTGCCATAATCCTCCCAAATCTCACATTTCTTTTTCCATTGCAGTGTCAGCTCTTTTCACTGATTCTTGTTCCTGTACTTTACACTGCCAGAACATACCTTGACATCCCCAACATCCACCCTTTTGCAGAGATGCCTCCTGGACCAGTGGGATCCCACCCTCTGTTTCATCCATGGGAACACATTTGTCTTTGCAGTCCCTTGATGTTCTGCACACAGCAACTCACGGCTCAAATCAAATATAACCTGTGACAAACACAGCAGGACACTGAAGTCAGGAGGCCTGGATTCCAGGCTACAGCACTCCATGGAACGTGGCTTTTACTGAACAGACCCAAACCAGACACTGGGTCAGGTGTCCAAGGTCTTATGGTGGAACACTGGCAAAAGTCTGGATTCTCTGCAAGACATTTATTCAACTGGAATTATTCTGCAGCAAACTGCAAAATACTCCTGGTAGTAGCTTTCAGTTCCCTTTAGCTATATTTAGTGTTAGCAGCTGGAAAAATATTAAATATTAGCTAATATGAGTCAGCCTACAGAACACTAGAAGCATTAATTAACAGTTAGTGATTTAAAAATACCTGATTATACATCCTCTTGCTTTCTGCTTCCAAATCATTCCCTGGGAGATCATTATATTCAAAGTACTTTGGCACATTGATGTTCCTGAAATTTGAATTTATGTTCTCTGGGGTCCATAATTCTTCCACAGCATATGCAGACAAATTCTTAACATAAGAACTGTTATGTGGTATAACAAGAGGAACTTCCACAGTTTTCTTCCAAGGAGCTGAGTGCCACTGGTCTAATTTGTACAGGTATTGCTTTTGGGTTTGTCTCACCAGCACATTTTGGTCAGAATCAGGCTGATCAAAATCTTCAGAGCTTCCAAAAACACCAGCATCAAGGATTTTTAAAAGGAGCTTCAAGAGAGACAAAGAAAATCCAGATGACATAGTCCATATTTCCCCACAATTTTTAGAGGTATTGAGATTATTAGAAACTGATCAAGGTTACATTTAAAACCATCTTAGTCATGGGCTCAAAGAAAGGCTTACTGATGAACTATTAAAAAACCCCAAACCTATTTTAACTGTATTTGGCTGAATTCAGTATTAGAAAGAATGACAGTTCTGGAGTTCCATGAAAATTTTTGTGATTTGCAACATTTTTTCTCTAAATGTGGAACTGCTCTCCCCACCACCACCACCTTCAAAGCAATTTTCTCACAGCCAGGGGCTGGAAAGGAATCTGGCAGTTGAGCTGACAAATGTCCGATTTTGCTTTGAAGTTAAGAAAAATTGAAGTCTGTGCAGATTTATCAGTTTTGACAACTGACAAATTCCAATAAAGAAGGCACATTTTCTTTGTTTGGACCATACATGAGCTATCCATTGGCTACAGGAAAATTCCCTAAGTGAGGAATGGGTCACAAGAAGTGAGCAATCAGGTTCTAACATTGACATGATATAATTTATTTGGATGATGGAAAACTGGGCCACACAAATTCTTGCCTCTGTAGACCCAGCTTCAGGGGCAACACTTGAAATAAAAACATTCCTACTGTACTTACAGGCATAGTGGTTGGAGAAAGCTCTGGAGATAAATGAAGTACCTTGTCTGCTTTTGATCTGTGTTTTCTTTTAATCTTCTTGTATTCTTTAACTGCATCATCTATGAATTTAGTTACAATTCTGTCTGTTACTGTGTGACAACCATGAATGCAAAGTGTATCAAAATCACCCAGTGAAACATCAGAAACCTTTGCAGATGGTTCAGATAAGGCAGTAACTGAATTTTCTTTGAGGAGAAATGCTTTCTGATTGTCTTCTTGCTTGAGGCCTTGGCCATAATTCATCATGTCTTTTTCAAAGGCACTTTTATATTTGTGTCGAGCTGTTTCAGAAAATGCAATTAAAATGTCAAACAGAAGTTTTTTACTGAGTTCACTTGCAATATCATCAGCAAGCTTAATTCTTTTCTGATCCTCTACCAAGCAACAAATACTGTTGCCTGTGTATACCTCATCTGTCTTGCTTTTCTTTGGAAGAGCATCTGCAAATATCCTTTGTTTTATCTGTGCCAGTTCTGTTTTTTCGTTATCTGATCCCAAGCACATTAAGTTATTTTGACAGAGGAATTCATTACAGTTACACTGGTTAGAATGGGGAAACTTTTGCCCTTTTCCAGACAGCAAGGCACTATGTAACCTAGATTGGTTTTCTTTCACTTCTGAACCTCCTGCCCTGTTTGTGTCTTCTGCTTTCTCCTTTGCAAACCCCATTCTCTGCTCACCATCTTCAGAATATTTGCAGTGTCCTTTGAGGGAGTCCTCATCATCAGAGAAGGAATCAGAGCCACCTTCATCCCCCATATAATGGGAACTATTTTTGTTAGCCCCCAACAGGTGTGAAATCTCATCAGATCTAACAACGACCCCACAGTGCTGAGCCCACTCAAAATACTTTGCCCCTTCAACAGTTCCAGCACTGCCACCTTCAGCTTTGTCCAGTGCAACACCAGCCCAGTGGCCACTGCCAAAATGTATCTGGCCTTTGAACATCAGAGTTCCAGGCTGGCTCTGCTTTACCAGCACTCTGTCCCCAATTTCAAATGATGATAATGGGTCGTCACTGTCCTCCTCAGCATTGGGCAGCTTTATATATGTTTTGCATTGTTTCATTGGGAATTCAAGACTTTTGCTGCCACCAGAAGAATCTGTATTTGACACAGGCAGAAACTCCAAATGCTGCAAAGGCATCTCCTGTTCTCCATGCTGGTGTTGTGATAAACAGCTGCAAAGAGCTGGAAATGTAGATTGCTCTGAGAGACGACCATCCTGAGGTGAAAAAGCACCACTTGTCTCTATACTGAGCAGGGGAAATTCTTCAGGCACAATGTTATCAGGTAATGGGGGTAATGCATCCACTTTCAGTGATAGATCTTCATCCATGCCCTGAGCAGACTCTGAGCCTGTCATTTGTTCTGGTGGAGATGGGAAATCATCCGTGCCAGAGGCAGGATCACCATTTTTCATTGCATCTGCACCCAAAGGGGGAGGAGGAAGATCCTCACTCAGAAATGACAAATCCTTTTTGTTAGAGGATGGTAAGTCAGCACTTCCAGAGGACAATACTTCATCCAGAGGACAAAGTATTTCCGACAAGGTATCCTCATCAGTTGGAGGGAGACCCTGACCACAAGTGGAGGTTGCATCAGTGCATGAAGGGCTGGCAGCTGCATCATTCTCCAGTTGTGGGATGTCCTGAGAACAGGGTTTGTTTCTGCTGCAGCTTTGGGAGATACCCCAATGTGGCTCAGCCATTCTCTCAGAAGGGTTTTCAGAAGGGGAGGAATGTGCTAACTCAGTTCCAGAGGCATTTGCTTTGTCTGCTGTGATGAAAGAAAGCAAGTGATCAGTGCAGCCATGATCCAATGCATCTCCAGGGTATTTCTGAGAGAGGGATGAAGTCTCAGTTCTGTCATCTTCAGGCAGCCCACACTCATTGTGTTTGTCACTGGGTGATGTCTCCTTTCCATTGCTTATGGCTATTGGCATCTCTTCTGAGAGATCAGCAAACGTATCCTCTCTGTCACAGACAAACTCTTCTGGGACACCGACATCTGTGTCCTCTCCGTGCTTCAGCTCTAATTCCAGGTCTGAAATAGAACTCTTCAAGATGTCAGTCTGAACTGCAGACACTTTCTGAAATACTGAGGGTGAAGAGCCTGATTTGGCACTTTCACATTCCAAAAAGAAGTTGTTTGACTTGGATGAGGATTTGGTGGAAGTTAATCCTTCAGAAAATGCTTTTGAATTTAGTTCTTCATCAGAAGCTTCATGAGAAATATGGTCCAAATGCTTCAAACATTGACTAGCATCCACCTGATGGATCTCAGAAGGGGCAAGCACTTCCACTTCTTTAACTGGAACATTAAAAAGAATTTTTTTTTTTAAATCAGCATTTTATAAAAAATATTTTATAGAAGAGGTTGCTGATATATCACTACAAAAATCTATAGTGCTCCTCACTATGATATCTCAGAGTAAATTAGGAGTTGGACTTTATGATCCTTGTGGGTCCCTTCCAAATTAGGATATTCTATGATATGCAGAAAGACAGTTCATTAGAAAAATGACAGAAATTGTGGAAATATTGCCACAATATGCAAATATTTATATTACAGAGATTATGCAGACCCAGAACTATGTAAATGATATAACTGACTCATATATAAACAGACAGTTTTATTTTTCACCTGTCCTTCTCAGAGTAAGAAATATGAACTGAGGATAAAATCCAGAAACAAAAATAACTCCAGCATGTCCTGTCCAAGTCTGTCTTCAAGTGATCTATGTTCTTTTAAAAAGAACATCCTTAAATTCTTGAAAAACTGCCTCAAAAGAGGGTAAATTGTTAATGACACAATCAGAGTAAGTTATGATTTGGTTCTGGGGAAGCAGTAAAATCTTATCTCTTAATAAACCTCCAAGACATCCCCACCATCTTGTCCAGCAATGATTTATACATTGGCCATAGTGAGCAAGACATTTTGGTAATAAATGAGAAGATTGTCTCTCTTTCTGTCTGAATTAAAGTTTGATTGAAGTGGTTGAAACAGATTGGACATAATAGCATTAAATGTGATTGACCTGTTCCTTCAAGAGTATTTTCTGCCTGAACCAGGCAGAAGTTACACCAAGTAGGAAGGATCCCCAGTCCTTTCCCTGGGTACTTGCTGCCAAATGGATGAATATCTTCATTATCTTCAGGATCAGTGTTTGGGTTTGAAAGAAGTGCCTTTTCCTCCAGCACAGATTCCTAGAATGCAAATATTTAGGAGACTGAGTTAATGTCTTAAGGAAAAAGTGCACAGAACCAACACACAAGGTCTATTTTGACTTCCTAACTGCCAAATGAGCCTTGTGTTGGTCCTATAAGGCAAATATGACCTGGGATACCCTTTCTTCAGGCATTAATGTAATTCCAGAGGTGATCCTTACCAGAAATGCACCCTTTTTGTCTTCTATTGTAATGAGTGTGGCTGTAGGATTCATTCCAGCTGAATTTGTAGGTTCCAGAGGTAAGAAAATGTTATCCTGGGCACTAAGGGACTGCTCCAAACCTGGGGACTCCTCCAGCTGTTTCTGGTGTTCTACCAGTGACTCCTTGTTCTCAGTAGAAAAGCTGTAAACAGTTAGACAAGGAATTAATGACTGGGAGCTGCTTTTGTGTTTCCAATTTAGTCTAACACAACCAGAAGCATTTAATTTGTACTTTTATTGATTTCCTATGGATTTGCCATGACTATCTCTAGAGTGCTCACAGACACATTTTCAAACCAGCAAATGAGTAAAGCCAGAAACACTCTGAATAGTGTATTTATTTCTCCATTCTCCTCCCTCTCACTTGATCCTGTATTTTATATAATCAGTTTTCTAATCTCCATAGACAAGAATGGGAGGAGACTGAAAAAATCGTCAACACCTAAAAAGCAAAACCAGGATCAAATTTTGAACCTGTTTGCCTTCTCCATCTCCAATCAATCGTAGCACATGATATTATGGTAGTTTTCATTAAAATTTTCACTTTAAATATTGCATCACAACTTTATGACATCTGGGACATCAGATACTGATTGTGATGATGACTTTAAGCTTTTCTCTTTCTGCAGAAGCACAAGGCAACATGATCCATAATCAGGATTTTCCATTAGAGGTACAGTTCTAAAATAGACAGCTGAGTAAGTTATTTTGTCCAGAAAAAAAAAGTAGTTTTCTTTGTTTTTCTGATTTGTTTTTGTTTTCATCCCTATTAATACTTTTTAAAGGTATTTTCATTTTTTATCTTTAAAGGAGACCTACACAGTATTCCCCACCATTGCTGTTTAAGGACTTCAAAATAAATATCCTAATTCAGAATTTATATCTCCAATTCTTAGTTAAAAGTTTGTACATTTACAATAGTCACAAATTTCTGTATCCCTTATTTCTAGTATTTAATATTCTTTAACAGAACCCCAAACCAGCAGCTTTTTCTGCATGTTGATAATTTACTATTTCACTTGCTTTCAGTTAAAGTATTTCCCAATCCTTTCCATCCCCTCACAGCCCTACTTATTAACTTGGTTCCTGATCAGTATAAAATATGAACACACCCATGCAGGTGGATAAATAGCATAATTACCACTCTGCACTCCTACACAGGACAGAGATCAATGGACAATCAGCCAGAATTTGGGTACATTTGAGTTCCACCAGCCCCTGGCTGCTCCAGACTGACACCAATATTCACTGTTCTCCTATGAGCAGCCTTGTCACTAATAAGAANGTCTGGCTAAACTTCACATCCTTTTAGGTGATGATGAATGGCATTTACTGCCTACCCAGATAGCTTCAATGTGCATACACTCAGCCTTGTGAAAAAAATGCTATTTATTAAATCACTTTCCGCTGCACCTGCAGAATCTCAGCAAAGCCCTGTAGAATCTCTCTGACATATAATTAAAAAAGCCAGGCTAAAAGTCTCATTTTTCTAATCACTTGAAGCAAGGCAGAAGCATTTACTGCTGCTTTACTCAAGGACAGCTTTTTCTCTTTCTGCCCCTGTCAGCAATCAGACCAACCCCGTTATTATAAAAATACATACTTGCAACTTTAGCTCTAAGCACAACTTTGGCTGCATTATTGCCTGGAGGTGTATAAATATGGGGTGTAAATTGTCCTGAAATGCTGCTGTGGAGTGGAGCAGCAGATCCAGAAGGAATTGTCCCATTTGCCCCTGTTTGGGCAGTCCTTCCCCTATCCAAAATTACTGAATTAGCTCAATTGCTTTATTATTTCAGGATGCTCTTCAGGTAAGGTGAAATTCCACCCAGGATTTCAGCACTTGGTGTGCAGGAAAGGAGCTGCAGGGATGACAGGTAAAAGGGAGGAGGAAAAGAGGTTTGGTACCTCCTGATCACAGCTGAGAAATGCAGCACAGGCAGTTTGGCCCTTCTTCAGCAAGACCTGTGAGCCAAGAACGACCCCCAAGCAAGAGACTTGAAATGTGAAGGCTCTGCCTGTTCCCTCAGGAAATCCATGGGCTGATCCTCACTCTGGAGTACCTCGGAGCATCTGCATTTCCACAGCTGCTGAATCAGGTCCTTCTCTCCTCTCTAAACACGTCTGGTACCCCACTTGCCACTGAGGAGTGGCTGCTTATCAAACAAGGGGATTAATGTGGCCTGTGCTGCTCCCGTGCTCTGCATATTTTGGGTTTATATAAATCCTCTGGTGTGGAGGGCTGGCCCGAGTTCTGCTTCCAGGCAGATGTTGCAGCACATGGCAGTGCCTCACCCTGCTGCTGCCCCTTCTCACAGGGCAGCTCTTGGCTCAGGATAGCAACAGGGCTGGGCCTGGACCTGGACCTAACCAGAATCCTGAATTTCCATGGAATGCTCCTTCTGTTCCTCATCAATTATTCTAAACTCTCTGTCAATGACACCATCATAGCAGACAACTCCAGAGGTGCTGGGAGGCAGGGCTGGAGCTCACTGGAGCTGTGGGAAATACAAAACACAGCCCAGGATTTGGGAGGGAACACAAAGAATGGCTTTAGCTCAATGCTCTCCATCAGACCACAATTAGCTGAAGCCAGGCTGATACACTTCTGTCCTGATTCCACCAATTTAATAATTTCTCCCTGCTCCAGAAGCAAGAAGGCAGCTCCCTCTAGTGATATGAGAAAATATGTCAATCAGCACTTTAGGGGAAAGAGGATACATGTAAATATATTTCCATTGTAGTTCAGGTTAAAATTCTACATTTTAAGAACAGTGGGAAACATTATACTCACTTTCCTAATGCAAATTACTCAGAAGCAGTCACTGTGCTTAAGCTTCAACATGTAGAAAATACTTTTTTAACAATACTTTGAACCTAAATTTTGTTATCTCTCAATTACAAAAAAAAAAAAAAAAAAAAGAAACAGAAAGTCTGTTCTGATGAAATGAGATTTCTGGCTCATTCAGTCCAGTCTGGCTCAAAGACCATTGCCTAGACTGTAGGAAGTGGCACAGGCAAAGTGTGGGGTTTTTTTCAATAATCTAATTATTTCTTTAATAGAAATACAGAAATACTGTGGGTTGTATTCAGAGGACACATTGAAGTAGCAAGAAAAGTATAGCTCATCTCCTCAGCTCCCTGTGGGAGATACCTGGTGGTTTGGCAGGAGTGACAGAAAGATTTTACACACTGGTGTAATATGCAAATCTCTTCCTTATCAGCTCATTGGTTATACCAAGTTTTGTGCCTAAACTGATTAGAAATTCATATAAAAGCAATGTGAAATAGTTCCCAGTGCTACCTGTGGAGACAATTTTTGTTCACCACAGCATGTGCTTATAGGATTTGCAATTCTGGATTTTATACTGGCTGTGTGTAAAAAGAAAATCCAACGATTCAGAACAAGTTCACTGTCTTACCCCAGGCAGCAAACAGATACAAATATTTTCTATCTTCTTCTCTCTGCTTTAAGATGTTTGAAATGAATTTTGTTATTTTGCCAAGTATATCTACTACAGAAAATCTCTCTTTGGCACGGCAGTGGGTGCTCAGGTGATGTGCGTCCCTCTGGAAGGTAAATATGTGCATTTGGCAGCAGTTGCAGAATCGCACCTCATTATTCTGCGTGTGCACGGCCACTTCTGTGTCCTGTGAAAGGACAGAGCCAACTGCTGGGCGATGCCTCGGAGCAGACAATGCAGCCTCGAGTCTGAATGCCCCGTCCCTGCTCAGGGTGGTGACAGACCCACTGGTGACCCATATTTCAAACCCACATTGTGTCCACCACGACACTTCTGTGCCTCCTGTGCGGCAGCAGGGCCGTGGTGGGAGCGCTGCCTCCCAGTCCCGGCCCTGAGCTGGCAGCTCCTGCAAATGCTCAGGGAAGGGGGAGGTTTCTCCTGCCAGAGACACGAGGTAGCAGCTCCTGTTGTTTCTGTGGTGAATAGTGGATGGTCGGGTCTTCCAGAATTGGGGCCCTTCGTTATTAATAGTCAATAAATAGGATGTCTTTCGCTTAGGGAAAAACACTTCAGACACCAGCCTTGCTGCCCAATCGTCTGAGATGCCCAATCGTCCGAGGTCCCAGGGGGTTAGGGAGAAGCACAGTAAACAATGCTGGCTTCTCCACCACCCCAAAATCCAATATTATGTATAAAATGTTGTGAGGAAAACAATGAAGAATCCTTAATAAGAGCAAAGGCTTTTTGTAAGTACCCTCTTTGAGGAAAGGTTATCTGATCTTGTTCTTTTGTCTCCGAAAAGCCCTTAAAACAATGCACCATCTGCTCCTGTTTGGTGGGAGCAGGCAGAGATCTCTTCAGACAGAGCGGTCTGCACGCTACTGGTTGGCTTTTAACCCTTTCGGCCACGAACTTCCCCTTGTTTCCGTGCAAACCTTTGCTCCAGGCAGAAGTGGCCATGTCCTGCCCCCTGGCCAGCCCTGAGCACCCTGCAGCACATCCCTTCATTCCCCCTGCACTCTGCTCATGTCCTGTGCCCTGAGGTCTCCTGCTGTCCAAGGAGGACAATGTCCCACACTGCTCAGATGGGGTAATTATGAAGAGTTAATTGTAAGGCTCGCAGAGACCTTCAGATGAGGATGGGAGATGCTGGAAATGTCTCTGAGCTAAATGGGGTTTGTTCCATCTGTAGCTGTCACTGTGAGCTGAATTCACACCTGTGACAGCACAGCATGGAAAAGACAGAGTTTCTATTGCAATTTATGCAATTTTAATAGTAATTTCATATAATCTCTTAGATTGTACATGAATGTTGAGAGGACAATTTTTCATGTACCCCTGTATCACCTCTGAAATCTGTAACAGAACCATCTATTTGAAATTGCCCCTCACTCCAGAAGATTTTTCAGCCCTAGCCACAAGAATTAGCAAGAATTCTGTTGCATTGAGGGACTGTTCATTCTTCTGCCACAGCACAAGAAGTACCTGGGAGGGCACTGAGTGACCCTCTGGGAGATGCCACCTTACCCAAGTCCTGCTCAAAGCCATCAGTGCTCAGAGTGGCAGAGGGCTGGAAGCTCAGGCTGTCCCAGATCCTCAGGGTCTCTCCAGGAGACTGCTTGGCCATTTCCTCTTGGTTCTGAACTTTCAAAATAGTCTCACATCCATAGTGATCCCTCTGTGCTGTGAGTTCTCCCTGTGGGCTGTGTCAAGGTAACAACAACAACAATTATTAAGTTTTTGAGATGTGTATAAAGCAATCTTTTGGACTAAAAAAAAAAAAAAATCATTTTAACAGAACTGTTACATTTTGTCAAATGGAAACAAAAGGTTCCCTGAGAAGTCATACCTGCCAATGTACAAAATCTCCTGTCTTGTACCTTGATGCTGTCAGGAAAGCTAACAACATTCATTTTTACCTACTCTAATTACTGCTCTGAAAGAGCTGGGTACTTTTCAACCTGGTGGCAAACAGAAACAACAACCTTGCACTGTGGAAGCTTAATTTATGAGGGCTGCATTGTACAATCCGTGCCATTGTTGGGACTTGGTTGCACAACCCAGCTCTGAACCTTGGCAAAGAAATCTGTTTAGAAACACAAAGTACTGAGCTCTGTTCCAGTGTTTCTGGGACTTGTGCTGAGTATGGCTCTGACCCAATGAAGATCTGGGAGTGATATATATATATTAATATTTCAAAACAATGTCAGCACCAAGTCCTGCAAATGAAGACCTCAGCTAACTGATTTTACTTTATTTTGGTCTGTAACTATCTGAGCTTAACTAAAAAGATTAAGAAAAAAGGTGTGAAAATGGGCATTTATTGATCAAGCCTCAGCTGAACCACATGCAGGGACACTGAGACACTGAAATGGTGACAGATGTTTTCTTTTTTATGCAGAAAAATGAATGTGGAATTTTTTTTTATCAGCAATCAGCTTAGGGAAATCTTATTTCATTTTTCTCATTAATAAGCTTTCCTTTGTTTTTCATGACCCAGAAACTGCTAAAACGATTAGTACAGCTTGCACTAACGCGTCTTTGATGTGGTCTTCAGAAAGTGGGAGCAAAGGTGGATGAGAGAGAAAGAACAGAGAAAACAGGGATTTCTTAAAAAGCAGTTCAATGTAATATTCATTGGTTAAATGTGCTGAGTTCTGTCTCTGCATTTGTGTTGTGATGGTTTTTTAGAGATTATTTTCTCTTGGGAAATGCCTACTTCTGTTTGGGTCTGTGTCCTGGCAAGCCATCGGTGGAAATCAATGCAGATTCTACAGAAAGTACTGGGTTTACACAGGGAGTGGCCAGCAACGCCTGCCCTCCAGACACAGCCAGCTCTGCATAAACCACCACAACTGCCAGATGAGGCTCTTTGGGTTTGCACAAAAGAGAAGGTGTTGCTGGCTCCACAGGAGGAGGCAGAGCTGTGATCCAACAGGTCACTCTCCAGCCATCACCCTCTGCCCTTGAGGCCACCCAGAGCACTTTCAAATCTGAACTTACAGCAAAAATGGTACATTTTTTTTGACTCTTGAGAATGTAACCACTTATAAAGGTAACTGAAACAAAATAAGATGGAATTGCCCCCACGTTTTCTGGCGGTTTGGAGAATTCCCATCAGTGAGTCATTTGCATCAGCGACAAATCTCTGCCAGCCGCCCCTGCGGCCGGCGGAGCAGCCGGGCATGAAATGGGAACATTTCTTATAGAAATTGGCACCTGCGGGATGTCGTGCATGAACACGAGCTGCTGTTTTCAGAGCTATAATTAAACATGTAAACAGCAAACTGTGCTGTTGAAACTGGCTGTGGAGAAGGTCATGCTCAAGAGCACTGGGTTTGGAGCGCTGGGTGTTTTGTATTTGTGAATGAGGCCAGCACACGGTCAGTTTTAACAGGTGGCTTTGTGAGAGAGACAGCTCTTGGTCTGTTGTAGTCAAATGTGACTCCTAACTCCTTGGCAGTGGAAGTCAGAGTACAGACCCAATTCTGCTGCTTCCTAATCCAGCTCCAGCTACATCAATGAGAGCTCTACAAAAACAGGTTTACAAGACTGAGAACACAGCACTGACCCTTCCTGTTAGCACAGCCTGTGAAGTTTTGTGTGCAAGTCTAGAGACAGGCTCCCTTCACTGCCTGCTAGCACTCCCCACAGAGAGTTCATGCACTCATAGTGCAAATGTTCCTGGAGCAGGAGAAATTCTGGCCCTGCAAAGCTCTTCAGTCACCTCCTCAGAGCACCGTGGTGCTCCTTTATCAGGTGGCTTTCTGTCTGATCTGATCTGTAGTGAATCAGTTGCTACCAGATCAACTTCAGGAGTATGCAAGCTTCAGGAGAGGTGCAAAATTAAGCTCTAGATTATGTGCAAATAAAAGCTGAGGACCAAAGACGGGCTTTTACTCTGAGTCTTTGTATTAATTATCTCCTTTACCAGTAGCTAAGGATGGGTTAGGCATGGGGTGATCTTTCCTTTATATTGTCCCCTCACTGTCACTGCTGCAGCATCACCCTCAGCCCACCAGGAGATGAGTTTGGAGTCATTCACAATGCAGCCACACTTTCCACTTCTAATCTCTAAATACAGTGATATTTTATCTGCAAGTAGCTCTCCTCATCTTTTGAAGCAGCACTTGCAAGAGGGTTGTGATTTATTGTTTGAGAGGTTTTATTGGTGTTTTTTCGGTGATGCTCTGAGGACTTTTTGACTCTGGCTGCTTTGCTTTCTCAGTAATTGCATTGTTCAGCAGATCAGTGCAATTTATCTTATTTCTCCTCGGTTTGATGTTTGTCCCTTTCAGCTGGGGGACTGTTCCTGTTGAGCCCAGGGGGTCCTGCACCTACCAGCCATTCCTGTGAATTTGGGTTGTATCAGAACAAGAGTGATGGACCCCATGGCTGCTGGGCTGTGCTCCCCAAGATGCAGTGCACACACGGCTCTGACTCTCCACTGCACACTTTCAGTGCCCAGCGCTCATGTTTTATACATTTGCCATCTTCTGTGGCAGAACAGCTCCATAATCTTTGCAACTGATCTCTCAGAGCAGAAATCAGCCCAGCCTTTGTGAGTGTGGTGGTTGTGCACAAAGAACAGGGGTTTAACTCTCAGTAATTCCACTAATTACTCCTCATAACTTTGGTAAGCTCATCTGTCTGGACTTACCTTTCTAATTTTCATTTTCCTCATGTTTACTTTGTGCTGTAAAGCTGTAAACAATCTTCTTGAAAAGAATGCTGGGCCTAATATCCCACCTTCAGTTAAAAAGAGAAAAAACACTCTTTTTCCCACGAGAAAAGTTTAGCTGCAGGTAGTTTGGCCCAAGCAGCTCATTCCCAAGCACCATCAGAGTGCCCATGGAGCAGAGCCAGGCCATTCCTGCCTGGGCAGGATCCCATAGCACCAACTCCTCATCCTTGTCTCTGAACGGGACATTGGGGACACGGTGGCCAGTTTGCTGCACATATGTCCTTTCTTTGGTAATGCCTGTCCAGGTCATATTTAATCTTCCAGGGCTCAGGGGATTTATTCTCTTAGGGAAGACATCTCTGCAGAGTCGTGTGGTCTCTGTGGGGGCTCTGGCTTTGTCCTTCTCTGTGGCTGGGCAGGGACACGCTCTGACCTGCAGTTTATGTTTGCACCATCATGGTCCCCCATCACCAGAGATGACCCACCTGGGGCAGTTTGCTCTCTAAGACAGGCCAAATTCCAAGGGGTTTCTCTCGACTGCTGTCTCCATTAAATATTTAATGAACGTCGGCTGAAAACAACCTACATTAACGTAATCCTTTTTTCTACACTTCCTGTTCCCAAACCAATTTTCCACAATAATCACACGTGTGCTGTCCAAGGAAAGCTGCTGTGTGTGAGCAGCTGTTGCTCGGCACGCACACAACCCATAGAGCTGCAGTGACGGGAATCCTTCACCCACTTATAGTGGCAGCAAAACGAGTGAAAGCAATCACTGGAAATTAATTTTGTAATTAATCCCCTCCCGAAGGAGGCCGGGGCAGCTTTACCCGGGTGCCCGCTCCCTGCCCGCGGCTACCGGCGCCCTCCGGTGGCGACAAAGCGTCACGGCAGGCGCGCCCGGGGCATCACCGGACCCGGGATCCACCGACGGCTCCCGGGGATCCGCCACTCCCGAAATCCACCNGTTGCAGTGGCCAATTGTTATTGCAGGAGCCATTAAAGAAAGGTGCTCAGAAGGGCCTGGAAAGCTTTTGTTTCAGTTAGGTTTAATAAATCCTGTTTTAGTTTGTGTGCCAAAACAGCCAGTGCTGTAGAGGGGCAGCTGTACCAAAGGTCTTTGCTGTGCTCTGCTCTCCAGGTCTGCTCCTCAAATGTGGAAATGGAAGGGGTGGACCCAGCAGCCTTCGAGCCAATTTCTGACCTTCTCTCCATGCAGAAACACCAGGTAGATTCACACCTGAAACACAGAGTTTGTATTTAGTTATTAAAGCCCCACATGTTCTTTGAAGGATTATTGTAACTCTCTTATTCAAGTCTATTTAATGGTGATTTTCAGGAATCACAATCAAGGTGTGGGGAGATTAAAAAAATCAGTCAGAGCAGGTTTAAAATTTAAAAAAAGTTGGGGCAACTTTGACAACAAAAGGTTTTTTAAGCACTTTGGAGGCTGCTGGGGTCATGAATCAGATGATTTCATGAGTGCTGCATGTGAAGGTTCAGTGCTTTCCTAAGGCTTTACCATCAGCATTTATATAATTTAACACCTGTGGTACGTTCACACAGTTCTTACAAGTTTTACTCAGAATTCACTGACTCCCAAAGGCCTCAAGAACACTGAGAAAAGGTCAGGACTTCCTGGGTACCAGCACATTTGAGAACTGAAGAGAAGAGCATAACAAAATTATTCTTTTTCTTGTGATTACTTCAAACTCACCAGAGGAAATGAATTCATTTTTAAACTGGTGAGAATCAGCAGGATGTGGTGTGGAAGAATCAATGGAGGATACAGGACGAGGGACAATGTATAATGCAGAAATAAATGGTGCAGAATGCAGCACAAACAAATTACTCTTGCTTAATAGGTGGTGTCACATAATAGACAACATTTATCACTGTTTTACTTCATAATTTCAGATTGCATTCATACATGCCAACATTTGCACAATTATGTATTTATTGCAAACACTTCTCCAGCACAAGGTGGCTGAACAGGTACTTAGCTGGGTTTTGCATGGAAATCCTCACCCCCAAAATCTCCCTCAAGTAAAATAAAATATTCACTTTATTTTTTTTTTTAATAGGAAAGATTTTATTCTGAAATCAGTATCAGCCTCAGCTCATGTGGTTCAGTGCTCAGTCAATGCACTGAGCCAGGCTTTTCAAGCTCATAACTTGTCTGTGTGCTGAGCTGTGGGCAGCACCTCAGAGTCAGGGCAGCTGCTGGACACAAAGGACTTTCCAGAGACTCACTGGTCAGTGGGATTGCCCTGAGACTCCCCTGTGCTTTGGGAACAGGGTAAGGCAGCAGCTTCTCCTCTGTACCACGGCCACTGATGGAGTCACAGCCACCAGCTCTGATGTCTCCATTTGCAGCAGCCTCTGAGATGCTCTGCAGGCTCGTGGGAATCCTGTCCCAAGGGGATGTTTCCCACACAAGGAAGAGCTGCACTCCCTGTGGGACTGAAGTCGCTTCCTATAATCCCACGGATCCCCTTTGGAAGCCTTCAGAGGAATTATCCCCAGATCTGTGCATGGTGTTCACAGCAGGAACACAGAGGGAATTGCCAGCATCTGTTGGGCTCAGGAGTGCTGGGATCCTTCCATGTCTTTAAGGAAACACCTTCCTGTATCACTTTGCTTTGTGTTTAACACAAAAAAAATGCAGGTTGGGTTCATTTTGTAGCCTTAGTTCCTCTGAATGCAACAGATAAATTAATATGTGGAGCAAACAATCTTTGCTTCACATGTTGTTTATTTAAATTAAATCTTTTTTTAATCTGCATCGTGTTCATTAACTACAGAAACTATGATGCTAAAGTTCAAGAGCATCCTGCATTCCTGATGAGAACAGTTGATAGAAGAAAATCTTTTGATTTAAATATCCTCCTGGGTTTTTTCCTACCTACGAACAGATGAATATTTTATAGCCACAGTGACTTAATTTTTTGTTAACTACAGCAAATTTATAATTCATCAAATTCCTGAGTACTCTGGCTCTGACCCCTGCCCCTCATTCATCTCTTCATAGCCCTGCCTTGGCTCTTTCAGTGACAGAAACTAATAGCCAATAAAGACACCATGACACTGGCAGTTACAATGATGAATGCTTCACGTGGCATGGTCTTATTATGACCCACTCTCAGAGGAAGAGCAAGCCATTTTTCAAACAATCCATTAAAACAAAAAAAAAACCAAAAAACCAAACCAAACCAAAAAAAAAAAAAAAGAAAAAAAGAAAAAAAAAAAGAAGGAAATTATTAAATATTTCATGCATTTTAAATCATACTTAGGTAGCAGAGCACACTATGCTCATAATTCCATCTGCATGGAATTAGAGAGCTTGGATTTTTTTCTTTCTGCTTCACACAAGTTACTTGGTAACTTGGCTGGTGTAAAGTACAACCCACAGCACTTCCACTTCTTCCCCACAACATCTGAATGCAACCACTTCTATGCAAAGCAATAGCATTAAATGGGTAAAATTACACCAGGGATTCAAACCTGCCCTTAGAAATACCTGTCAAATAAAACTGAGAACCAGAAATTGAGACTTGGATAATTCATCCGACTTTTCACTGCCTTGATCTGGTCCCTGCTTGTCAGGCCAGGAAATCCCTGCCTTTGGTGGCACCCTTAATTCATTAGGGAAACAGAACTGAATAGGTGACAGACAGCTCTTCCCACTGAGGATGTATGAGTTATTTTTCATTTCTAATGATTTTTGATCCTGGCAGGTCTGGAATCCCACTGCTCCAGGCAGTTCTGTCCATCAATCCTTATAATTTCTCGGGATTTTCAGCCTTACCTTTCCCTGCCACTGCTTTCTCCAGAACACAGGACTTGGATGAAAGCTGCCTCTGGTGTTCTGTTTGAATTCTCCATGCTGAGCTTCTCTCTCTTTGGTCTTTAATCAGGAGGGGAAAATAAAACACAGCAAAGAATTAGTGTAGCTAAAATCAGCTAAAATTGCTGAACCAAACAATCCAATCCCAATCCTGTTCCTTTGGAATGGAAAAGCAGGAGTGTTTTTATTGAAACTAGTCACAAAACATGCAGGACTCCTTCCTTTTTATTTTTGTGGTATAGAAGTCCCAGTAAAGGAAGAGCTGGCCTGGATCCACCCCTGAGGCTGTACCCATGACCCTGTCTGTCCATACCACAATTCACTGTGCACACAGCCCTGACATGACTGCTGCCCCCAGGGAGTGCAGTGGGACACCCTCCCCTCGGTGTCTCTGGAGATCCAGGCCAACCTTTCCATGCAGAGCAAACCCTGAATACTTGGGGAAGTTCCCAGTTATACCTCATTGCTAACCTGGGATCTTTAGGGCTTTCTTACAATCCTTTCCTTGTCCAGGGTAGCTAAATCCTCTCTGCCTGGTATTCTGTGCTCTTCATCAGGCAAGGAGAGAGCAGACTTGGGTTCAGAGCACTAAAACCCAGAAAAACTAATGTTTGAGTCCCATTAGGAGCTGTGCAGATGCTGGTATTCAATAGCTGAGCTCCTGCATGAGTGGAAAGCAGCCCTGGGCTCCCAGGGCTGGGCTGCAGGTGTCTGCTGAGGGGATATCTGGCAAAGCAGCTGTGACACACTTTTTGCAGTAGTAGAGAACAGGCAGACAAAGTGAACAAGATGCAGCTGAACTGAGTGTCTGGAGCCGTCAATCCCCAGCCCCAGAGTCTGTGTCTGTCCTGCAAGCTGAACAGTTTGTCTGGCAGTTCCCTCACTCAGTTACGTAAAATGGTCTGGGTTAAAAACAAACTAAACAAGCCTTCCCTTGGGAATATCCCAGAGAGGCTCAGCTCTGGCTTCTGGCTTTAGGAGGGGTGGCATCAGGCAGTGGTGACAGAAAGTGCTGCCTGATGCAGCTGGAAAGGGACTCGTGGCCCCCACAGACCTGAGGGCAGCACCACAGCATCCCTGCCAAAGGTGACAGGGAGCAAACCCAAGGGAAACGGCCCTGGAAGCTGGCAGTGTGTGACAGGGATGCCAGTGCCCAGTGAATTAACACTAATGCTATTACAGCAACAGGATTTATTATGTGCAGCTTTTCAGCTCGGCTCCTCTAGTCCCGTATTCCCTCAGTAATCCCCCTCGGCTGAGGCTGCCGGGCTGGCCCCGGGCAGCTCCCGACTCCACGCCTTGCTCCGAGCAATCCGAGATCTTAAACCACACTAAACTGAAGTGACAGCTGTAGATGGATGGTTCTTCAGCCCCAAATTTAGCAGCAAAGCAGGATAAGGAGGTCTAATAATATTTGCTTTCAGAACCACACCAGTTCTACTGAATGAGCCACTAAATTCCCTGTAATGCCTCTAGACTACACAATTCCTGCTTTAAATACCTGTGGTGCCTTTCCTCCTTACTGTACTCCTGGCTCCTTTTCCATGTTTTATACTTGGCAAAAGGAATGATGTGGGAGGAAAGAGGAGAAAAAGAATAGATTTGCAGCAAATTCTTTGCAAATTTGAGGAAAGAAATTTATGAATTTGTGTGTGCTGGAGAGAAAATCTGGTGGGGAAGTGAACTGAGTGAGCAGGGTGGGATGTACAGCACAGGGAGGTTTGTAGCTGAAGAAATAAACAGATTTATCACAAGAACAGGGGTGATGCCCCAGAGATACCACAGGGAGGGGTGGAATCTGTGGTAAGTTATTCAGCTGTGCCAAAGCACTGCTAGGGAATACCCATTTCCAGCCGTTCTCCATAGATTCCAGACTGTCACTGACCTCTGTAAGCTGGAGCAGGAGGAGCAGAGGCCATTCTGCACACCTTTCTTCTCAGGGCTCTCTTTGGCAGAGGCTCTTTAGAGAAAATCAGACGCTCCTGTTCTTGAGGTGCTGCTTGCTGCTTTCTCTTCTGCTCCTGGATCCTCTGCTTGAGTTGCTCTAACTTATTTCGGGGTGATTTTCTCCACATCTCTTCATGCTCCTGATCTCTGGCCTTGCTGGCTGCCCAAAGGCAGGATGTGGGGGGCAGGAGAGCCGTGGGCATGGGAGAGCTGCTGCCACACGGGTCAGAGCAGGAGCTGCTCCCTGCATGGCACTGAGGTGGGTGATGCAGGGGGCAGGGACATTTTTCCTTCTGGACTGGGAATCCCCTTGAATCTCCCTGCTGCCTGAAATTGTCCCTTCTTGGGCTGTCCAGGCTCGTTGCAGGGACCCAAGTTCCAGTTGAGCCTTTGCCATCCACAGTCCAGTTCCTGGCAGGGCTGCAAGGTCCTGAGGCTGCTCTGGGGGCCAGAGGGGTCATTCTGGATGGGCCAGAGGTCACAGCAGGGCTCTCAGGCAAACAGGTCTGTGAGCAAGCAGGGGAGAGAACAGCACAGCTTCCCCCCCTTAAGAAAAGAGAAACACGGCTCAGTATGTAGGTATTATTAAATTTGTATCAATTATTAAATTTGTATAAATGCACTGACATGAGTGACTGCTGAATTGTACATGTTCTGATGGTGACCTCAGCATCTCCACAGAAACAGCTTTTTGCCAGTCACCAGCAGTCTGGCAAATGAAGATAACATTAGGAGAGTACAGTACAAATTGGGATCTGATAAGAGAAATTGTGAGCATGGGCAGAGAACTGATATCAGGGACTGCCTTCCTCCTCTGCCTTGTTTGTCACAACTGACAGTGAAATTGTTTGGTGACTCTTTTGTTCCCTTTTATTCTAATGAGCAGTAAGGTTCTAAACTTTTTCTGAAGTCCTGCATCCCAGAATTTTAAATCCCTTTATGTGTGCCTCCACCAGCTCACCCCCAAGTGCTGTACACTCAGGTTATCATTTACCTGTGGGCTGGAGCAATCTCACTGCTCTTTTTCTCACTCAAAGCTGTTTCATCTTTGTTCCTCTTGCCATCTACAGCACATCAAAACCATGTCAGTGTCAAAATGCCAGAAATATTCCTTAACCATTAAATTCAAAGAGCAACTTTTTACTAGAGACTATCCCCTAAACAAACTTGGCCCAGAAATATTAAATAAATATTAAACAAGCATTAAATAAATATTAAATAAACATTAAATGAGCATTAAATAAGCATTAACTAAATATGAATAAATATTAAAGGCTGGCAGCTGAAACTGTTCCCAGCCAATAAACCACTTCAAAAACAAATACCCAGCAGATGTAAAAATAATAAGTCTGTTCTTGTCATTAGTTTTTAAGAACGTTCTGGAATTGGGTTACATTTCCTGCTTTTTTCTTCTCCCACTTAATCTTTTAGGAACGATTTAAAACACATTATGTATTTCCTGCCAAAGTTAGCAAACAAAATGCTGCATTTACATCACTTCATCTATCTCTGGGGAATAAACCCTCAGAGGAGAAGCACAGGGAGCTTTTGCTGTGCTGTAGCTGGTGGGTGTTAATGCTGCAGCTTTTGCTTGAGTTCTCCCCAGCAAGGTGTGACTTCCTGGGCATTGTGATATTTTGCTGGGAACACTACAGAAAGCTGATGAAAATACACATTTGCCTCCATAAAGAGAGTTTTTCACTGTCTCCTGTCACCTTCCCTTCCCTCCAGCACCAAATCAGTCCCGTCTCAGTGGTTTCCCAGTAACTCAGAACTCACCAAAGCTCTTTTCGTGCCAAAGCTTTCTTCTGGCTGCCTGTGATTTGGCACAGCTCCACATTTGATGATAAAGTTTGTTTTCAATCCTTTGTAGCTGTGAAAAGGCAGATTTTTCTTTTGAAGGGAGACATATGTTTTGGTTTATTTCTAGAGTAGCTTTTTGCTGGCATCCGCTGCTTCTCTGATTAATTTTGCAGCTCCTAGTTACTGTGTAAATACTGGCCTGTCTGAGCATGTTCCATGTGGTATTTCCTACAGTTGGAAAGAATGCAATTGCCTGGGAAGATAAGAGGTGAAATCACCTCTCTCCTTTATTGACACTTTGTAAGTATTTGTGCCTCAGAGTTTTACTGATGTTTTTAAAAACAGCTTAAGCTGGAAATGACCCCAGCCAAGAGCAACTCCAGCAGTGGGATGCTGCTGTCAGGCCTTTGCTGGGTGAGCAACACCCCGTGGATTTGGATAATATTCTGCATTTATCCAAGGAATGTCAGTTATGATGGCAGCTGCTGCACTCACAACTCCATCATGTTCCCCACTAAGAGGATGATAAGACAGGGAGAGCCCAGAGGATGTCCCAGCTGTTGTTCTGCTCAGGGCTTCCACCATGAGCAAGGCAAAGCTTTGTGTGTTCCTGTCATTGATGTTGTGAGTGTTGTGAAATTGGGTAAAATTCCTTGCTTTTCCCCTTATCCTCTCCTTGTTATTTAGCAAATAAAGAGGTGATGTGTTCACTGGGAAAGAACAAACAAATAGCAGGTTTACATTGCTTTCAATTACAATATTTCCATGGAATTAAGCCGTGAAGGTGATGCACAGGCAGGTGACAGAAAGAGATAAAGGTGTGTGACAGCAAATGCTCCCTGAACTGCACATACCACTGCTTTGGCTTCCTGGAGACTCTTCCAAGCCAAGGCCACAGCTGTGGAATCCAGAGAGGAAAGATGTTTTAGCATCTCTTCACTATTGACAGTTTCCCCTCGTGCCCAAGCCAGAACAGATCATTGAGCTGGTGGCTGAAACACAGAACTGCTCCTGAAAAATTGTCTGGGCTGCTTTTGTATCTCAGTGTGTGCTGAGTTCCAGCAGAGCTAAAGCTCCCTGGGCAGTGTTAGTGCTCACTCAGCAGAATCCTTGCTGATATTAGCACACATTTTAAAAAGACTGAGCTGAATTTCCCAATTCAGTCCTATTTGTAGTAGTTGCTTACAAGGAAAAAAAAAAAAACATAGAGGATTAATAATGAAAGAATGGCTCGTGTCCTTTTATGGAAAAAAAATAAGTGCCACATCAGATACAGAGAAGCTCCTGCTGTGAACTCATTGAATGCACTCACAGAAACTGAGCTGTGATGCTTTCAGAGTCAGGAAGGTTCATAGAACTTGTTTCTTTAGAAAGCAGCATGAAATGGGGGGGTTGATGTTGCTATAAAGGCTATGAGCAGTTACAAAACTGCCCAGCACTCTCCAGCCTTTAAAATATTTGCTCCACTGGGCCTGAAGTCACACAATCCAGATTAAACTAAGTACTAAAGCATTTCCACAAGCAGTAAATCCTGGGTTTAAAATAAAGTTACCCAAGTATCTGCTATGACTGTGCAGAGCAAAGTGGAAGCTCATTACCCACATACCAGTTAGAGGATCCAATTCTCCAGAGGCAAAGCTGTTCTCCATCTTTCAGCTCTGCTCCAGCTCTGTTCACTTGGTCTCCATGTCTGAAACAACCATGCAAAGGGACTGGTCACTGCTGCCCTCTGAGAACAACCCAGGGCATTTATATGCTGATAGGAATATAAATTTTCTCATCTCTAATTGCTGACTGCCCATGAAGAGCCTCAGCATTTACATTTCTGTGGTGTTTGCAAATCTTACCTGCTCTTATTAAATTCTCAGCCTTGTGAAGGAGTCTTAGGAGAGACAGGGATATGACAGAGCTGGTAAATGTCCCACTGTGGGTCAGTGCACTGTGCAGAGCTGCCTGGGAGCTCAGGAATGGTCAGAGAGTCAGGAAAATCAGCTCCATCCATCCATCCATCCATCCATCCATCCATCCGTCCGTCCGTCCGTCCATCCATCCATCCATCCATCCATCCATCCTTCCATCCATCCATCCATCCATCCATCCATCCATCCATCCATCCATCCATCCATCCATCCATCCATCCATCCATTCCCCTCTTCCTGCCCATTCAACACTTACCTCTTGAAGCCTCAGCCATGCTTGGAAGAGAATCTCCACTCAGAAGCTGTGCAAAAGCCCTTTGGAGATGATCTGCAGCCTTTCAGATGTGGCCAGTCCCCGAGGCACTTCCAACAGGAGGTGTGAGAGCAATCCCAGCACTGCACATCCCATGTGCTGCTCCTCCCCTGGCTGAGCCATCCACAGGCTCCCTGCTACCAGCTGGGAAAGCAGAAGAGACACGTCCCAGGTCAGTCCCTGCCCTGCCTGGGAGGAGGGGGAGGACCGGAGGAGTCCCACCAGCCCCTCCAGGGCTCAGCCATCGCCACACCTTTGTTTGTGCCCCTCCTCGCAGGGCGACAGCGGCCACAGCACAAGGGAGGGGCTGTTGGGAGCAGAGGAGAAAACAAACAGCAACAAGAGGAGTCTGAATGCTGATCTCAGCTTGCAAACACGTGGCAAGATGCCAGCAGATTTCGTGACAAGCCTTTGTGTCCTTTCCAGGGCTTTTGGCATCCTGGCAGTGACCACTGGCAGGGCTGGGTGGCTGCAGAGGACAGGGCAGAGTGACCAGCCTGGGGCCCAGGTGGGAACAGCTTTGCACTTCTGGGATGCCAGGGCAGGGAGAGAGACCAGACCTCCCTGAGTCCTCATGCCAGGGCATCTTTCCTCATTGCAGAGCAGTTCTTCCCATTCCAGGGCATCTCTCCTCACACCTTCCCCTGAGGACTCACCCAGCGTTTGATCCTGCTCTCAGTCACACCTGAATCCCTGCTTTCAAGAGAGCAGAGGGCTTAATTTTTGGGTTCTATTTAGGGCAAAATTAAAATTAAATATAAAGAAAAAAAAAAGGTTTCTGATCTTTATAATTATAAGCAAAAGCTTTATAATATAAAATAAATGTACACTAAAGTCTCAGGTGAGGCTTTTCCCCCTTTGAGGGCATAACTTATTTTAAGTATAAGTATTTGAAATCTGTGGGTAACCATTCAGGTTCTCCAGGTTTTGGGTTATCCGGAGGGAACAGTCTGATAAGCCAACAGCAGAGGGCAAAAGCAGCCTGCTCACGGGAGCTGCAGCACTCGGTGCTGGGAGCCTCCCGGCCCCAGTTTGTGCTGGGACAACCCAGGGGAGCAGCAGGTGCCACCCTGAACAAAGACAAACTGCAATGAGAAGCAGCAGCAAAACTCTCATGACAGCAACGATTCACTTTCCTTTGCAGTTTCACTCTTGTGACGAAGCATCTGATGGACTTTAGTGGGCTGTGGTGTCCTGGACTGAGGCCTGACAGTGCATTCCTTACAACCCCTCATTATGGCTGCAAATAGCCAAACCTTACATTTATTCTTGCCCCACTTACTGCTGCTGGGGGTTGAATTTCAGTGAGCACCCCAAGAAAAGGCTCTGTATCCTCTTCTCCCACCCCACTGCAGAGCAGAGTGAGCTGAGTGCTGTTCCATCAGCATTTTGGTCTATATTGAATCTGTCTCCCTTTTCTGGTTTATATCTTCAATTATTTTGTTCATTCTTCATAACTCTACAGATTTTCTCCAAGCAGCAATGTCAGGACTGTGAGTGTTGGTTATTACTGGAAAGCACTCAGAGGGTGAGGCGAGACACTGGCACCACATCCTTTCATGCCCACGCATCCCTGTGGTCTCCAAGAAGTCCTCTTGAAGAAACAGACTGAACCTAATCTAATAAATGTCCCTGCTCAGAGCCTCAGATATCCCCAGCAGTTCAGCTTTGCAAGTCTAACCAAACAAGGAATTCCTGAGCTGCAAACTGGAGTCGCAAAGTTCCCGTTTCAAGCTGTTCCAAGCCAATGTTCTGGCCTGATTAGAGGTTTCAGTGCTGGGAATGCAGAGCTGGTCCAAGAGGGGAGCCACAGCTATTCTGGGTGCACAAGTGATAAGAGCCCTAATTGCAGTCTGGGGGCTCAGGGGCAGCCACTGTGCCAAGGGAACCTCAGAGAGGGGAGAGAACACAATGTGCAACCTCAGCAGTGGGAGGGCGACGCTCAGGGAAAATCTGGGAAGATGGGAAGCTGTGACAGCCACCAGGAAAGCCAAGGGCTGGTCCCAGCCTGCTGGGATGATGGGAGAGCCAAGTGGAGCAGGAATGCCTGTGCTGTGACAGGCAGAGCTCTCGGCAGGCGATGCTTCTCCCGTCCCTCAGGTCGGACTGGCGTCTATTTTGGCTCCATATTTTCTCAGCAAGCTGTCGGAGCTGACAAGAGCCAGGAGAGTGACAGATTGCCACTGTGTTATGCTGCACATCTTGGAGTGTTAGACCACAAATCTGCTGAGAGATGAAGTGAAACCTATCACTGGGCCAAATCCCACTTCTGCAGCGTGTGAAACTCCCAAGTCAGGGAGCCAAGTGTGAGCTGAGGCAAAGAGGAGCAAATCCAGTAGGATTTTTGCTTTTGAACTGTACATGAGCCTGTCATGTACAGTTCTGTCCTGCTGACTGCACAGCTCCTGTCAACATGGAACCAGGGCAGGAACAGGCTCTGGGTTTTCACTCCTATGGCATTTATGGTGCATCAGCCCCCAAACACTGAATTTCCCCTACAGGGATACTCCAACCACCACCTACTCATTTTAGCAAATCAGACAACAGGCTGTGCCATATTCAGAGGCGGTTTTACAAAGGAATTTTAGGCCTTTTTTGGGAAAGAACATTGCAGAGTTTCTCATCTAAGAACCTGCCAAGGGAGGTGCAGCTGACCTCCCACACGGGGTTATCCCACAGGGAGCACACTGTCTGGGTGTAAGACTTCTTTTTTCCCAACCAGCCCTTCCCATTTGCACACATGAGGCTGAATGGGGTGAGAAGTGCCCAGCTCTGCCACACTCAGAGCTCCAGTGTGGATTTCTGGTGTTTCTGCAAGGCAAAGGCAAGTGGCTTTGGTATTTACTCAACCCTGTCCAAGGCTGTCTGGAGGTTTGTTTGAAAGGGACTCACCTCCCAGAAGCTTCAGTTTCTGCTGCTGTGCACTGTCCTGTTTAGGAAATATTTCACCCAGTAACCCACAAGGTCTAGCAAAATTCAGGAAGTACAGATGTACGTGAACCAAACCCAGAAATTCCTCCTAAGTCTTAGTGTTTTGAAATTTTTGCACCCTCCAGACATGCCCCAAGAATCTTACAAACAGCCCACAGCTCTGGCAGACACACTCCTGTACTCTCTTGCTGGTTTGCTGCCCGTGCCTGGCTTTGTGGGAGTGTTGTGAGTTCTCTCACTTCTGGGAAACACGTCCAGCTAAAAGGAAAGAAAATGGTATTTCTTTGTTGATTTTTTTACAGTGCCTGACTAAGCAATTTTCATTGTAAACCATCTTCATAGCAATTCTCAGTTAGCAAACAATTGAAGCCCAAATCTAGACGTTGATTGCAAGCTGGATGTGACATGAATTTTGTAGTGAGCATATGGAGGGAAGAGACAGCTGATAAAGAAAACAAGTGCACTGCTCTGAAGTCTGACAGCCAAGGCCACAATCCTGCACCCACTGGAATCTGTGACAAAACACCACCTGAAGTTAAAAGGGACAAAGATAAAGACACTTCATAAATTGGGATTTGATTTGTCCCTGTGAGGAGCTTAGGGGACCACTACACTTTGAAGTCATTCTTAACAGTACTTATCATCTCTCAAATCAGCAGCATAATAAGACTGAGACAAATGGGCTGCCCCATTAATGGTGCCATGTCACAGTTCCTGAGATAAAATACAAATTTCTTCCTCCACAGGTAATGTGAGATATCAGTGTTCATGTAAAACACCCAGAGACAGGGGAGGAGTCTGATTTTTGCTGGTACCACTGATAACATTTCCTCTTTTTCTTTCTCACTCCTAGCAGATGAAATGCCTCATCCCTTCCTACGTTGTTGGGAAGCAGCAGATCCTTTTCCCATGGGCTGTGCCATGCCCTCAGTGAGTGAGTTGCACTGAGTGCTGAGAACAGCTCGGATGCAGGTGGGAGGCTGCCACGAGGCTGCCCAAGCTCAGGGAAGGATTTGCTGCAACAGAGACACGCTGCCTTTTCCTGGCTGACAGCCAGAAACACAAGGGAATATCAAGCTTGTATTTTCCTACTGATGTCCTAAAATAACAGGAGTAATGTGTGTCAGGATAGAACCAGACCTTCACAATATCTGGATGTTGTGCTGCCTGCCAAGTGATGTCTGGCAAAGGGCAAGTGCTCTCTTGATGTGCTAAAATACAGATCCATCATCCAGTTATAGGGGGAAAGTGTGTTGAGATAGGAAATGGTTATCCATGGCCCATTTGGGTTTTTTTCCTATCAATAGGAGACTGTGTGAATGGAATCTGAAGAGAAAAGCAGGGGGGGCTGCCTGCACTGTGCAGTGGAATGTGGGAGAGCACAGGATTGCCATGGAAACCTGCTGTAGTAAACGGGGCTCTCCAGCTGCAGGAGAGGATTTATAGTGCCAGGCCGGGAGTGGGCAATTTAAATCACCAGTCTGCAGGTAGAATGGCACATTTCCTTCCACCTTGTCTCCTTGAACTGCAAAGTGAGAAAGGAAGGGTACGTGGGTGGTGAGAATTACAGTATGGAGTGATGAGGTGTCTTAAAGCCTGACCTAAAACACTCAGCAGCTCATGCAAAGATTCTTGTGGATTTTGGTGGGGGCAGGAGCAGCCTCGTGTTCCCTGTGCCCCAAACCAGAGCAGCAGGCACAAAACCTGTGTCCAACAACCTCAGAGGGATGAGAAGCAGAGTCCATTCCCTGCTTGCATAACCCACAGATGGGAAACCCCACAGCTCACAGATGCTCCCAGTTTGTTCTTTTGGTTTGGAGCTGGGGAAGAGTCCATCTGGTAAAAGCCCCCAAATCAGCCTGTTACACCTAAAAGTGAGACAAAATATGCTGTGAGCCCCAGGCCCTGCTCTGTAACAAGGGATCAGAGAAGTGGGGAATGATTTATGGTGTTCAGATGCCCCCATTTATTGACACTCAAGCACAGTGATCTATGGAGTGCTCTGAGACAGCAACAACATTATTTTTGTGGTGCTGCCTTCATCACCATTTATTACCAGGTCCTGGGTGCCTGAGCCCATAATTTCCTGGATCAGACACCACACATCTGTGTGATCCCATTCCCAGCTAAGGACAGTGGTTAAATCTGACTTCTGTGGAACCACCATGGGGCCAGGGTGGGCTTTAGCTCCACTAAGTTGAACTAATTTGCCTTGTTGTCATCTCTTGTAAACCTCAAAATCTCCTGATTTACCATGGCTTGGTGTGACTGAATTGAAACATGCAGGTTGCCACACACCTGGATATATTTGTGTCACTAAATATAAGAAGGAAAATTCCTTTTGAGCTGAAAAATGCAGAGTCCTTGGAGGTAAAGTCTCAAAGCTCTGTGCACTCTGTAAGGGTGTTTTATTGTGCTCCACAGCTTCTTCTTCACATGTTACTTTGTTCTGCTTCAACCTTTCAACAAGGCATCAAACAGCAACCAAAAATGGCAGGATTTAGCCTCTTCCTTCAACAAGAATGATATGTTCAAAATCCAAACAGTCCAATCAAAATCTGGGAATTGGGTCCTCCTGCCCTACCCCTGCTGCTGCCTGTTTTGAGTCCTGCCCACACAGCAGATGCTGCCAGCCAGAGTTCCACTTCCCTGCTGCATTTATTCCTCTCTGGAGTGCTCTCCTTGTGCCTTCAGCTTTTGAAATCCTTCCTTCCACCTTTCAGCTTTTTATATCTACTCAGCAATTTGCAGGCCATTAATCTCAGCCCTGGCATCAGAGCTGCTCTGTCCAGGCCCAGCTGGGACACCAGCACCACTACCAGAGGTTATGAGAGCAGAGAAGCTTTATAAATCCCACTTGCTAAGAGCAGTCCCTGGGGTTGTTGACCCTTTGCTTATAAATTCACCTGATTCCCCTCGATTATATTTATTTCACCACTAAATGCCAATCCAAACCAGTGTCAGTGGAGAACAGCAGGCTAAGCCAACACAACAGGCCATCCCCTGCCTTGTTACACTCCGTCAAGTCAGGTTGCCCTCAGATTTGCTGGAGTTTCATTCCTGCTCTCCCCTGGGATGCCAGGCAGCACAGTCATTTAACCCAAGATCATTTATGACTGACTGGAATTTGTTCCTCTGCCTTTTTTATTTATTTTCCCCTCTGTCTCTTCAGATAACAATGCAAACCAACAAAAATACTGCCTTATTATTGACAAAATGGATCTATATGGAGCTAAGTGCAAAGGAAAATAGATACCAGTGCCTGCCCATCCCCAATGGAAAATAAAGCCAGCAGATGTTGAAGGCTCGATTCCCTGCTGATGCAGAGTGGTGCAGCCCTGTGCCAGCAACCAGAGCTCTCCCAGTTTATGTAAGCAGGGAAGCTGACCCCGAGGAGCTTCTGTTTGCTCGCAGCGAGGGGTGGGCGTGGTAGAGAAACAGGAGATCCTGGACACCTGGAAATTATGGTTATTTAGGGGCAGAGCCACCGGCAGCAAGGAGTGCCAGCACGGTGCAAGATTTTGGTAAGAAAACGTGGACTCGATTAAATTTTTCTGGTAGGAAGGTGTTGAGTTTGTAGAGACCAAGATCCAGGCGAGGGAAATGTGCTGTCCTGTCACAGCCCGGACTGGAAGGGTTCCCACATGCCCCTTTTTTGGTTTCTATGACAACATCATTTAGCTGTGGAGTGAAAGTCAAAAGCAGCAGCCAGGAGGGAGGGACACCGCTCCGAGGAGCCACCGCCTTCCTTGCCTTTGCTTTTCCAGGGAAAAGAGAGGGGATGGGGACCCTAAACATAGACTAACACAGCTCTGCCAGCCCCAAACCTCTCCCTCAGAACCAGGACTGTTCTTTTCCAAGGGGCCAGCGCAGCCTGCGGGCTGCAAACAGCAAAGGACACGAAAATGTTTGATCCCAAAGGCCACTTGGAGCAAACGGTCCCGTTCATTCCCCCCCGGGCCACGCAGGCTGTTAATCACCCATGGGATCGATACACCACAACCACGCTGAGGTTTGCCAAGCCAGGGAAAATATCAAATATCGATAGATGACTCTGATCAATGGGTAAAACGAGAAGAGTGTTTTCACAGCTAACAGGGCAGATTGTCTAATTAAAGATCTGGCATAACACAAACACTGGGCTAATGCTGCATCAGCCCCAGAACTTGTGTTTGAACTGCAGCATTTTTAACCACCATTCTTCCACACATCACCTAATGCAGGCTGCACTCTGCTGCTAAGAAGTTAATTGTGCCACTGTTTAATTACCTGCATTTAAAAATCACCTCTTAGTTCCAGACTGAATTTGCCTTGATGCAAGTTCTAGATGGGTCACTTTCTCCTAGAACAAAAAGCTTTCTATTCCCAGAAATTTTCTTGTCTATAAAGTTAAGTCTCACCCAAGATTAAGTCAGACTTTAAAATTCACTTAAGTAAATGGAACCAATTCACCTGCCAGTTTTGCATCACTCCTGTGGGTGATGTTTCCTGTCTTGGCTGCAGTGCTGCTTTGGGGTCTTACATTTGGTTTGGCAGCTCCAGTCCCCCCATGGCCTCTCACAGCCCTACCAAACAAACCAATCCCACCTCTCCCATTAATTGTTACTGTCCTAAATCCCCCTTTTTTTTTTTAACACAAACTTTACCACTAACATATTCCTACTTATTCTCTAGATCACTGATAAAATGGGGATTGATAAAAGTGTTGGATAACACTGTGCCAAGAGTAAATCCTTTTGGACACACTAGAAATTCCTTCACCAGATAATTACTTTTTGATGCATGTTACTAATTTTTCCATCCATTTAAAATAAGCTACATTGATTTTTTTTTGGGGGGGTACTATTTTTAACAGAATGTCATGCAAGATTAAGTCAACTGCTTTGCAGAAGTCTAAATCTATCATGTCAGCAGAATTATCTTTATTAACTAAAATTACATGAAAGATTGCTTATTTGATGAGCAGTTTTCTGGAGCAAGGGATTGACATTCCACAGCCCTTTGGACTGCATCCCATATTAGCATTGCACCAGCATTGGATTAATGAGGTACTTGGGTAATCCCACTCACTTTTATTCTAAGATATTTAATAAAATCACAGAATCACAGATGGCTTTGGGCTGGAAGGGACCTTAAAGCTCATCCCATTGCAACACTAGATACCTTCCACTGTCCCAGACTGCTCCAAGCCCCGTCCAGCCTGGCCTTGGACACTTCCAGGGATCCAGGGGCAGCCACAGCTTCTCTGGGCACCCTGTGCCAGGGCCTCCCCACCCTCACAGGGAAGGATTTCTTTGGGCCTTTGAAACTTTCTTTGTGTTCTGTTACTTGCTCAAAAATCAGCATTAATGGGGTCTTCCAGTTACCAGTCCTAAAATGAGAATATATTATATATATTATTGTAGAAAATGCTGCTTAACGTTGCTACAATATTGTCCTAATATTCTGTTAGAATGTTAAGAACAGTCATACCTTCAAGTGCAAAAAATACAGAAAAATGTGTATAAACTGAGCAGAGTTGAGCTGTAAATGGTGGTATTCATTGCTGATTAGGAACTTGATGGGTTCAGACCTGAGCCTGTGGTTTGATGCAGTTTTGGTGATAACCAGAATGTGCTTCCTGTCACCACGTGCTGGCTTGGGGACTGGAGGGGCTCTGCTGCAGGAGCCTCGGTGACCTTGTGGTTGGTGACAGAGTCACTTCACCAGCAGCTTCTGCTCCGCCTGCCTCTGATTCACAGAATTGTTGGGAGTTAAATAGAAACAAGTTCCACCCTGAGTGTTTGGAAAGCACTTGCAGAAGCTTGACTAAATAATGCAATTACACTGCAAATATTGGCAATCTGCTTAAAAACAAACCCAAACATGCACATAATTAATGTCATTACCAACAGTTACAACTTAAAAAGGAAATAAAGCCCCCTTCAAAGGTGAAAATATGTATTTCTCCCCTGGGCTTTCAATTCTTAACATGAGATTACTCTTTATTTCAGTCAATGCCAACAGGAGGTTTTCTCAGACTTCCAGCAGAAGAAATTGGGGTTTTGTCTGTTGACTCTTGGAAATTGAAGTTGGTTAAACAAACCCACTGCCAGCATTGTAAATAGAAACTGATCATGGCTGAGCTCTGGGATATTTGTCTGAGAAATAGAGTTTTGATGAGGTGCCTCCAAGAAAAGCTCCCTGATACTGCCACCAAGGCTTCCAAGGCCAAAAATCCAGCATATTTCTGGTGAGCCCCAGGAGAGCCTCCCACTACCCTGTTTGGGTCTTGGCTGAAGCTCTCTTGGAGCAGGCACCACCAGGCTGTTGAATTCTCCTGCAGGAACAGAAGAGCTGCTCCCAGGCAGTGAGAAGGGCTGGAGATTTACCAAGCAATGAAAAGAAGCAGAGATGTTCCTCGAGCATGCCCAGCTTGCTGCAGACATCACTGGGGTGCCAGGGCGAGCTGGGCCAGTGTCCCTTAGGAAACTGCATCCAGAGAGGAGATGCCAGGGCACAGAGGAGGCTGGCACGAGGCAGAACTCTGCCACAATGCACATTAGCTCCTGTGCTTGAAACTTGCTGAGTTCAAAACCTTCCCAGGCACTCTGTACAGTCATTCTGCTCCAAGGTAAAGAGCAGGATTTCAGTGGAAGAGGAGCTGCTGGCTCGTGGATCCAAGGGATACATGACATTAGCACAAAGGCATCAGGACAGTCCCCTCCAGCCTTGCCTAAAAAATCCCCATCTCCCCAGCAGGCCAGTGCCAGCCCACAGGGTTCCATTTCATCAAACTCCCTACAAGGCTGGGAGCAAGGGCATTTTAAGGGTCTCTTGCTATTTATTTAAGGAAGCATTTTCAGTCAAGCTTGAAAGCTGAAGGAAGCGGATGAGCTCTGTCGCTTTTTTTGCCTCCTCTGAGGCCCAGAGGAGCTCTAATGAAAAGGAAATTCAGGGACATCAGAGACACAGGATGTATAAATATGAACAAAGCAAAGGCCAAACCCTCAGGTGCACCCAAACACGAAGGGATGTAACCTGTGAGAACCATTAAGGTCTTGATGTGTGTTTTCAATGCTGTACCAGCACAGAGGGCTGGGCAGGGGGGGGAAAGAAAGGTAAGAGCCCACTGGCTGTGTTCCTGCCCAGGTTCTGGAAAGGGCTTGAATCCAGCTGTACTGCCCAACAGGAATCTCCCCCACCCCCAAAGTGGGCAGCCAAGCTCTCCTGAGCCCCAGAAGGTCTCTGTGCTCAGCAGCTGTTGCTGCTCCAGGAGTGCCTGCACACAGCTGAATTATTCAGAGGAGCTCGTTACTCCGAGCTTTTCCTGAATGTCTGTGCTCCAAGAGGTTTTTAAAAGAGACAATCACAGTTAGTAAAACAACTCTTCACTCTCAGATGATCCTCTTTATTTCAGGTATGAATAATATTCCTGGCTGTGAGTCTCTATTACAGGTTATCTGCAGATTGTAATCATCTTTTGTGATTCTACTTTGGAGATAAAATAATGGTTCCTCACTGAGTCCTTCCCTCTGATCAGAGGAGTGTTGTTGCCTTAGGACCAGACTCAGTGGAAAGAAGGATTGTAAAAGCCCTTGAAAACCATAATTTCTTTCCAGGTCCTGAAAAAAACCAGCTGTGTGGCACAGCAGTTTTATTTGGACCTGTTCAATCTTTCAGAAGCATGGAGGATTCTCTTCCCCAAACACAGACATTGAACCTTGTTCTTAATTTGTTGTTTTAAGTAAAGGAATAGCTAAGCACTCCTGCTGAAACCCATCCCTGCTCCCTCCCCACTTTCCTGCCTGGCTCTGGGCTGTTCTGAGGAGGATGTTGTTGCAACTCATGTAAATATGCTTTATGAAAATCCCCAAGCCAAGGCAAATGTTCCTGGTTCAGGCAGGCCCTGTGTGGCCCCGATATCCACACCAGCCCCCAGACCCTCCAGGGGCATTTTTATTATTCCCTTTGTCTTTCACAAAGCCAACTCCTCTCTTACCCCATCTTCACACCAATGTCAGGCTCATTCAAACTCCTGTGCTCACAGCTCAGTGACACATTAAAGATCTCCAGCCGTTGTTCCCTCCCCAGGAGGGAGAGGTAAAAGTTATTTTCATATTTCCACAATACAAACTGGCACGGGGCAGCACCAACAGTGATGTTCCACAGGAATGCAGTCCTGGCCAAGGCTGCCCATCATCCCCTCCCTTCCTGCTCTGTGTCCCTTGTCTGGTGCCTGGGGAAGAGGATCCAGCTGAAAAATACTCACTGTGAGCTCTAATCTCCTGCATACAAAGGAAGCTGCATCCACTGGGGTATTTCCTTCTAAAAACTTGCTCAAAGATAAATTTGTCTCCGTCTAAATTCACGGCTGATACTGATACACGGCAAGACAAAATTTCTTCAGTTTTGCTGTGTGGTTCTTCTTTTTTAGGCTGGTTTAAAGCAGCACTTCCTTTCAGGCTATGTTTAGAGGGATTTGAAGCTTCGTTGCTCCCCGACATCAACAGGGATTTAGAGAATGGAATGCAGGACAATAGCAAGGTGCTTTTGGAACCTGCCAGCTTGAAACAAAACAAGAAAAAAAAAAAGTGCAAAGTTTGGTGATTAATCACAGCTGTTGCTAGAAAGAGAAGACAATTACAGTGACGGTTCTGTAGTGATTTCAGCTGGGGTCTGTGAGCTTCGGAGTCTGAATTGCAGAGCTCTTTTTGCACACAAACCCCAGCAGAGGCCCCCAGCAATCCATTCCATGAGCTGCAGGAAAGCTGCCGTGCTAATTAAAATGAATCTTTGTGTTTCGGAGGGAGTGCCTGGCTCTGGTGTGTCTGGATGATGAAGACATGGAGGCAGCAGAGGGATGTTCCCATGTCCTGGCAATTCTTAAATGATTGGCAAAATTTACTGCTGACTTCTGTCTCGCTGTCTTCCCTTGAGCTCTCTGTGCCTTCCTGCTCTCAAGGCTGTCTCTTCCAAGTGGAAGGAAATATGGCAATAGTTGGAGCGCTTGCATGTTGTGATAGCTTTGGGTATCAGTTTATCAAAGAAATGTTAAAAACTGCCCAAGAAGCCTTAAGGATCCTGCAATGCTATTCCTTAGAGCTGTGATTCTGCCTGTGTTTGTAAGTGAAGGAGTAGAGACACTCAGGAGCTGGGAGGAATGAGATTTTGAGCTTTAAGATTGCAGAAACAAAAGATGTTGGAGGTGCAGAGGTGCATAAGGTCAAAGGAAAATGAACCTTTGATGGATTGTGGCCCAGCTGAGTTGTACCCTGCCCTGCTCTTCAGGATCCACTCCTCCTTTTTAACATTCTGCAGCAGCCCTTTTAACGTCTAAAGATTCTGGCTCCACTTCTTGATCTTAGCTGCACCGAACAAATCAATTCTCATACCTTTCTCTCAGAGGTCACACTCATCACATTCATCTGGAGCCTCTCTAATTGCTCCAGGTCCTTCCCAACACATGACATGATGTGCACACAGTTCACCAGAGGATTTAGTGGCATTTCTGAAGTATTGGGGTTTCTTTCCCTCTGTACTCTTATAATTTTCCTGTTTCATTGCAGCTGTGCAATGGATCTGGTTGTGGCTGAGGTCCAAGTCCTTGCAGGAGCTTCTTGGCATGAACATGGAGGGTTAACCAAACCCAACCCACAGCAAAGTAATTGAATTATTCCATCTAATGAATTCAAATCTATTGTGACCTATTTGCCACTTGTACAAGAAGAAAGAGAAGCTGAGTTTGTCAGATGATAAATTATCCATTGCAAATTCATGAGTTTGAAGGCCAGAGGGGACCATTATGCTCATCTCAGTCTGACCTTCTGCACAACCCAGGCCCTGGAATTTGACCGAGCCATTCCTGTGTCATTAACGTGTGGGTGACCCGCTTGCCCAGAGCCCTGTGGAACACCATAGAGCTGGCTGCAGCCCAAACTGGAAGCTGGCCTCCTCCCTCCTTTCCCTGGCTCTCCTTTCCAGCATTGTTTCTCTGAAGGGCCATTCCTCTGCCTTCCCACACTCGCTGAATGCCAGCCCAGTGCTGGGGCCCAGCTCAGCTCCATCCTCAGTGCCTGGGGCTGAGGAAGGGCTGCAGCAGCAGTAGCACAAGCTGGGTTCCATCTTTTGCACCAATGTCCTTGTCTGGAAGAGGGGGGAGGCATGGATAAACACCCCCTCTGAAGCACCAAAATCTCTCAGGGCTGAACAGTCCCATGTTTCTATGGCTTGTGAAAAGCTGCTCTGCACCAGGATGTTTGCTGCTCTCTGTGAAAACACAAACCTGGGTAAAAACTGGCTGATGTGAGGCACAGAGTTCCAGCCTGGTTCTTCCAGTTGGGGGTTCTGTAGCTGGTAACTCAGAGTGCAGAGGGATTTTTTTGGGGGGGATAATAAGGCACTCAGGACAGCATCACAGCTCCCTGGGTGGAGGCAGCTCTCAGCAGGATGGTTTCAGCTTTCTCGATTGTGGTTTATGTACAGAATTGAGACTATTCCCAAGCTGAGACACAGACACAGGTTTGTTTATGGGTTTTTGTTTTGAATTTAAATGCCCAATCAATTAGTTCTTGGGAAAGAGGCTTTTGTGGTTTGCTAGTGGGGTGTTATTGATGATCGTTTCTGAGCAGGATCTGGGTTTACTCCTGATTGGTGTTTTGAGCAGGTCCCCAGGGTGAAACAGTCCAGTAAATAGGCATGGGTCTGGATTATTCTGATCACAGCGTTCTGTGTGTGCAGAGCAAGCTGCTGGAACCCAGGGAAAGCCACAGTTCATAGCTGTGCTTCTTTGGGGGGAGGTGGGGGTCTGGGATGATAATGACGATTAATTTGGTGATGCTGGGTAAGTGGCCCTGACTTTGACACAGGTTTCTGCTGAGTGACCAACTCCCTAACTTTTCAGGAGCATTTCAAGCCCTGGAGAACAGAGGAAGCTCAATGCAGTGTTTCAAGATGAACTGCATCCGTGTCTGGGTGGAAATAAATATTTAAGGCCCCAAGGCTCAACGGGACATAGCAAACTGAAAGAAGCTGCTGTGAGCTGGAAGGAAAATCCCTTTTCCTGGTGGATTCCTCACTACCAAAGAGAGCAGCCAGACTTTGCTCTGTGGTTTAGTGTGCCTGTGGCACAGCCCTGCCAGGTCCTGCCTGCCTCCAGGTGCAGACACTTTCGAAGACAAAAGGGCTTTGGCCAATCCAAACCCAAGACTCATTATGGCTTTCAACAGCTCCACCTGGTCTGAAATCAGCGCTGCTACTCCGCTTTGTCTCGGTGAGAAGCTGCAGGTGTGCTGCCCGCCTGTCTGGGGCCGCTCCCAGGTGAGCGCTGAGGCGCTACCGGGGATGCCCCCGGAGGACGAGGGGGTTGTGCCACCCTCGGTGCCGCCGTGCCCGGTCCGGAGACTGCCGTGCCCGGTCCGGAGACTGCCGTGCCCGGTGCCGCCGTGCCCGGGGCCGCGCTCCCCGTCCCGCGGAGGGACCCGCCGTGCCGGGCGGGCGGGAAGCAGGCCGGGTGACATCAGCCGGAGGAGGGGCCTGCCCGCGAGTTTCTTTGCTCGGTGCATCACTTCCCGGCGCTGCCATACTCCGCTGCCCGCTCCCCGCCGCGGGGCCGGCGCCCATGGCGAGCCCGCCCGGCGGGGACAGCCCGGGCTCGGCCGCCCGACGCTTCTACTCCAGGTGAGCGGGGCCGGGGACAGCCCGGTCCTGGGGACAGCCTGATCCCGGGGACAGCCCGGTCCTGGGGACAGCCTGATCCCGGGGCTGCGCCCATCCCCGAGCCCTGGGGACAGCCCGGCCCCGGGGCTGCGCCCATCCCCGAGCCCCGGGGACAGCCCGGTCCTGGGGACAGCCCGGCCCCGGTGCTGCGCCCATCCCCGAGCCCCGGGAGCGCCGCGGAGGGAGGGAGGGAGCGCTCAACCGCGGGGAGCGAGGAGCTGTTGCACGGGTGGGGATCCGGCCGGAGCAAAGTGAGAGGAGCTGGGGAGGACGCGGGGCTCCCTCCGTGGGGCAGCTCCCGCTCGTGGGTGGTGGGAGCTGGCGATGCTCCGGTGGGATCCTTGGCACTGGCCTGGAGCGAGCGGCTCCTCTGCTGAGGAGGGTGATGCTGAAAGCTGCTCGGCGCTGGGCAATCGCATGGGAGGCTCCTAATCGCACTGCAGAGACTTCAAGTCTCAGCTTTAAAATTGGGCGCTACAGAAATTCACACAGGGCTGGAAGAAAAAAAAATAGCTCCAGGCTGTTTGGCGTTCATGGCAATGCCATATCTTGTCCATTCATTTAGATCAAAAATGGAAAAGACTAAACCCAGCGAAGACTAAATGAGTCACTTTGAGGCCCTATAGGGTTGTTCATGCTGTTCACCATCGTTGTGTTTTATCTCTAGCAGTCTGAAGTGGAGGTGCTGCAGTAGCTGGACTAGAGGGCTGAAAGAGCCCAAGAATGCTTGAAGTGTATGGGATACAGTAGCTTTTCATCAATTCTCTTTGCAGTCTCTGCAATAATTAGCACAGCAGCTAGTGGGTTGTCTGCTTTAATGAGTGTTGGTTCATTAGGGCAGCAGGTGTTTCTTGGTTATGTTGTATTGTAGAGCAACTCCAGGGAAAAAGGAGGAAGCAGAGTTAATATCATTGCTCTGCCTACTCTGGGGGAGTTAGAGCTGTGGAGAAACCTGCTGGATTTTAACAACTTGGGCTTCTTCTTTCTTTCGTTTTGTTTTTCTTGGTAACTTTTTGGGGATGAGATTTTGATCACTTTTGCAAAGGAAATTTTTTGTGGGAAGCTGTTTATGATAAATAAGTGCCTCCACATGAACGCTGCTCCCAGCTGCTGGTGAAGAGAGAACAGAAGAGAAATGGGAAGCATTTCTCCTGTGGCTTATCTGGATGGCTTCGGGAGGGTATGTGGTTTTAAAAGTTTCTGCTGTGCCTTTTAGGCCTTGAAAGGAGGTGCTGGTGGAGCCTGTGTCCCTCCTGCTCTGTGAGATAAGTGGTAACTCAGTTTCTTCCTTAACTTCACTTGCATTGCAGTGCAGAAACTTCAGGGTGAATTCAGTGCCCCTCTCCCGTGTGATGGGTGGAACCTCAGGTGATTGTTTCCATGGTAAGGCTGTAGTAACTGGTACCAAAATCTTAATATATGGGTTTGTTTGGGAGTTTTTTGGTTTTCTGTTTTTTTTGCCTGGGAGCATTAACTGAGGTGTAAGAACTGCAGAAGGTACCTGTGCAGGCAGGGAGTGCCAGAGCCCTTATCTGGGGAGCTGGGGGAGGTATTTTCCTTCGAGGAAACAGAGATGGGTGGGGAGAAGCATGCCAAAAATGAAGGCATTTATTCATTTTATTCTGTCCCTTAGTGGTTCCCTAAATTCAGCCCCTCCTAAACAAAGGCATGTGCTCTGTTGTGCTGGCAGCAAATAATCTGTGTGCTGACTGGGCCAAACATCTCAGTTACACAGACTGAAGTTAAAACTCTTGCTACAGCAGTCACATGCCATAAAACTGAGGTGTTTCTGTCCCTGGGCAGCTCTGTACATCTGCCCCTGCTCACCCTTCCGAGGCCCTTGGCTACACAGAGCTCTCAGGTCTTGAGGAGAACTTGCTGGAAGCCCAGGGCTTTGGAAGCTGTGTGTCTGTGGGGGTCAGCTCGTGGGGTTGGGTATGGGGTCACTGCTGGGGCTTGTTGGAATTGTCCAGTTCTGTCATTGTGCTCCTCAAACTTGAGTTGACCGAGTTCTGTGTGAACTTGAGTTACTGCTTTACCTTCCATGAGGTTTTGGGCTGGTGCTGATTTCAGTGCTTTGGTTCAGCTGTGTGTAACCTCTGAGGACTTTGCACAATAGGGATTACAGGAGCTGTGCAGTACCTGCTGGCAGCAGGTGTCCTGCTCTTTCCCACTGCTGCAGGTGCTCTAACTTGCCTTTTTGTGCTGGCTGGCTGATCCTCAATGTGTAGGAAGCACCAAATCCATCAAATGGTTCCCCTGGACTGTGGAGAGTGACAAGCTCGTGCTGGGGACAAGACCACCAGCATCCAGAGATCTCCCCTGGATTTGGGCCCTTGCTTTTAAAAGGCCACTGGAGATGTCTGGGAGGGAGACATGGACATGTCTTGGGGAAACCATCACTGTCCTTCCCTGACACCATGGAGATGTTATTGATCTCACACAGAAAGAACATTAGATAATGCTGCAATCAGTCCAGAAATGCATTAATCTGGCCTGAGAATGCAGATAAAAGCACACCTTTTTCCTCCCTCTCCCTCCCCTGGCTCTCTGTTCTCCTGCAATATCGGTTTTCCAAAGCACTGTTGGCTTTTGTGATGTTTACAAACTTTTCTTGATTGTGTCACAAACAGTCCCCATCTCACTCATTAGTGTCACCACGGCGAGGACCTGACCTGAATGAGCATCAGGCAATTAGAGAGAGCTCTGAGCATCACAGAGCTCTGAGAGGAGGCTCCTTCCTCCTATTCTGGTGGGAAAACTGGGATGGAAAAATTGCTGGCCTTCTGACACGGAAGGCAGTGAGAGAGGGCACAACTCAGCGTGGTGATTGAGGCAGAGTAAACTGCTGTTTGTGAAGCAAATTGGGGAGAAAATCTGCTGCTGGGGTGAATGTGTGTCTGGAATAATTCCTGTTTGTTTTGTGTGTATCCAAGGGGTTACAATACCATGGAATACTTGGATATTTTCCCTAGTTCTTGTAAAGTAAACTTGCACAACTTTTCAATCTGGACTTTATATAAAGCTAACAGCTATTTTCTTTCCACAAAGTGGTGTTTAATTGTATCTGCCTGAGATGAAAATTGGCACCAGCCAGCAGTGCTGGGTTTGGAAAAGTGCAATCAGCTTCCTTTGTGGGATTGGGAAAGGGCTCAGGTGCACTACCAGAAAGCTGGGAATGACCATTTGGTCTCTGTTTACTCTGTAGATTAAACTTGAAATTGCTTGGTTATTACCTTTCTGAATGCTGGTTCAGAGGTTTCTGAAAGATTCTGATTTTTCTTCTGTAGGCCCCTGCACTCAGTCTCCACCAGGCAGGAGGATGTGTAAAACAGGACAAACATCTCTAAAATAGCTGTGCTGCATAATAGGTGGCCTGAGCAAAAATTATATGATAGCTTAGCAGGCAGGGTTGGCTTTGTTGACATCTGTTTTGGGACATTTTGAACAACTCAGTTGTACTTTCAGCTCTGGTGAGTCGTGTGGCCATCTCACTATGGAGCCAAGCAGGACACTGAGTGCCTGCCACAGCAGGGAGAGGGGTCCTGGTCACACCTGGGATTGGGACTTGGTGCTTTGCAGGTTTCCCCAGGATTTTGGGCATCCTTTCTGATCCTGCTTTGCCTCTGCCCTGTAGGTGCTGCTGCAATACAAACAGTTCTTGTCCTCAGGGCATTAAGTGGGCTCTGTGCACATGGAAATGGAGCTGAGGTGATGCCCTGCCTTCTCCCTGTGCTCACTTGCACTTCACTGATTCAAGTTCTGCTTGTTGTGCCTCTCCTGGGGTGAGAGCAGTCCCTCTGGATGCTTTATTCCCAAATCCTGTGCCCTGTAACGGGGTGTTTGTGCCAAGCAGACAAGAAAGAGAACGTTGTGCCTTGGCCACGTGTTTGTGGTTGTTCAGAGTTTGTCTCTGAGTCAACTGAAGTCAAATCAGTTTGTGACTCATGTGTGGCCTGAGGATGCCCCTCAAAGCCAGTTCCCTGCCAGATAAAGTCAATAATCACACCAGAGCTGGCTCTGGAAGCAGCTGTGACCCTTCCCACCTGGAATGCTGGCTGTGAGGCAGGAGCAAGCTGTGCTACCCAGAGCTCTGTGCCCGGCTGCTCAGGTGCCTTTGCTGCCTGTCCCCCTCCTGGGAAGGTGTCTCATGGCCAGCAGGAGAGGAGGGACACTGGAAAGAGTTCCTGCAAGCAGGAGATTTGTGTTTGGATCGTGGTGACCGGGTGCAGTGATTTTGTTCGCTGCACGGGTGGTGGGTCCTGTTCTGGCTCCAGGTCCTGTCAGAGCTTTGGCTGATATCTGCAGCATGAGCTGCTTATGCCACAGGCAAATCTTGTGTGTGATTAATTTCTGCTTTCCTGGAGGGTGTGTCCAATTAGGGATCTGCTGCCCCTTATTTCCAAAGTTAGTGCCTGTTATACCAAAGGCTGAAAACATGTTATGAAAGCTGAGAAATTGATTGGTTATAGAAGAGTGATTTTTAAAATCCTTTTTGGCTCTTCCTCTCTTGAGCCAAATGCAGCTGGACCATGACCAGTGTGGTGATAGGAGACAGGAGCACAGCTCTGCTGGCATTCCCCTCCTCCAGCTCAGTGATGAGTGTCCCAGACATTGGATTTTTTTCCTGATGTATTACATTAAGCACAGGGGAAAGCCTTGCCTTGGTGGTGCCTTGAGGATGAGCAAAGTCATAGTCAGGAGCAGAAAGGCTTAAAATTGGATATGCTGGCAAAAGTCTGGGGAAAATCAGCTTCTCCCCTCACTGATCCAGGCCTCAGGCTTGGAGGGAGCATCTGTGGGAGGCAGATAGGAAGGGAATTTTATGGACTGGCTGTGATAGAATAGCTTGGTTTGTTAAAGGAAGTTCCTCAGGATAGAAGACCCTGCCTGGATTCAAACCTGTGGAGGGTGTTTGTGTTCCCACTAAAGCAGGAGCTCCCCAGCTGTGCCCTGAGGGGTGACATTCCCACCTCTGGCTCTCTGTGCTTGGAGCAGGAGGAGGACAGGGGGTGGCAGTGCTGGCACGGGGTCCCTGCAGGGCACCACCCTGCTGCCACCTGCCCAGCCCCCCTCATCTGGGGTGACCCTGGCCTGTGTCCTCCATCACCTGCACAGCCAGGGACTTCCTAGATGTGGCTCCCTTCATCTGTGCTGTTCTGACATGCCCAGGACACAACTTTGTCACTGCTGGCTTTACTTTGAGCTCTCCACAGCCCAAATGCTGCTCTATCTCAACCCTCATCTCCCCAACTCTCACATTCCTGCTTTCCTCTCTGTGCTCTCTTGTCTCCTCTCCAGCAGATCATGCTTGCTGGTACTGGAGAACATGAACTGTATTTTTGTTGTGGCATGCTGATTTCTTGCTGTCTCATATTTTTGCTCTCGAGGTGGTGTCCAAACTTGCATTCAGACTTGCCTGAAGAACAGGTTTGAACTCTGTCAGGTCTTACACTGCAAGAAGCCACAAGCAGCAACTTTCTGAAAGTGGAGAGATGGATTTTGCTAAACTCTTGATGCTGTTCTGCTTTAAGAGCAATTTTATTTCCAAATTGCCCTCAGGTGTATCCAGTGCTGTGTCCCATCCCAGGCCTGCTCTCTGTGCCCCTTTGATCAGCCAGCCCAGCTTCAAGAATTCCACTTCACTGTTATAAAATCCTTTGCCAACCAAAGCCATGAAACCCAAATTCCTCCTGGAATGGGCACACAGGCTGAGTATCCCAACCACAAAGTGAATTCTGGGCCTGAGCTATTTATATGGTCAGTGGGAAAGCTTTTCATTGACTGAGCTGTTCCCTCCCTAAAGATACTTTTAATTAAATGTTATTCGACAGATCTGACTTTTTAATTGGCTTAGATTTAACTGGTATAAATGTTGGGTTTTTTTCCACTGAAAGCTGAAGAAAGCAGGAATCATTTTGTTGGAAGGCTATTTGCATTCAGAGTCACGTCCATCTGTTGTTTAATATAATAAGCTGATAGAAATAAAAAAGCCAAAAAAAACCCCATAACCAGAAAGTCAGCATCCCTGCCAGTGCTTGGTGAGGAGAAGGGGAAAGGAACACGGCTGCCTCTGCTTTGGAGCGCTCTAAACAATGCCCAGCAATGTTATGCAACTGCCTAGGGAAGGAAGTGAAAAATTATCATTACAGTGCAGTTTCAAGGGCAATATTGAATGAGCAATTTGCAGCACAGCCCTGTACTTAAGTGACTTAACTCACTTCTCCTGAGATAAAATTATCAGTGCTTGTTAAGGACAATAGCCATGACCTCTGTTCCCATCAGGTGAGGGGCAAAGAAAGGCTCTTTTTACAACTGAATCGAGGCATTGGACTGAGAGCCTTCAAAGTGAGCAGCCAAACCCAAACCAGTGTAATGGCTTGGTCTTGGGAGTGCCTGATGGATCCCTGCCCCACTGAAGCCTGGAAAAGGGGTGACAAACATCTGCTGAAGCACTCATTTATACCTGCTTTTCCTTATTTCAGTGGAAGGCATAAAAAGACCTTCTGCAAGGTCCTGGACGCTGGAGCAACAAAACCCTGAATTAATGACATGGAAAGCAGCGCTCCTGTCTGTTCAGTACCTTCAGAGTAGGAGTAAACAGCTTAAAAGTCTTCTATTCCCAGTTTACTTTTAGCAAGAGGATTTTGCCCAGGAATGCCAGACACTGGCACCACGGGTGTTTCTTTTCTGACTCTGAGATTAGGCAGGATCTGTCTAAAGAAGCTTCACTTTCTGCTGTGAGTCAGGAACTCTGTGCAGCTGCTACCCCTGGAGGGATTTTTGAAAGAGGAATATTGGATTGTCTTGGCTCCCCTCAAGCTTTTCTGTTCTTTGCTCTTACACTCTCTGGAGCAGCCAGAGGGGCTCTTCACTAGTTTGGGGCTAATGCAGGAGAAAGATCAAGGGAAAGGATTTAAATGGGGAAAACACTAATAACATAGCTCAGTGTAAGAGCTATTTCATGTTCCACCTGGGAGCAGATGTTTTTTCTTGGAAGCTGCTTTTAAAAATGCATGGGTAGGACTGGGAGCCATCATTTCTGTCTGCAGCTGGCTCTGAGCAGTGCAGGATGACTGCTGGAGGCAGCTCTGAGCACACGAGGTGTGACAGGGCTCCTTTCCTGCCCTGGGGATCCAGTTTCCCTCACATTCTCTGCCTGCCAGGGAGCAGAGATGGCTCCTGAGAAAGGGAGCCCTTTCCTAGGTATTGTGGCTGCAGCTCCAGCTGCTGATCCGTGGTGGACCTGGGACAGATTCCCTGATTTGCAGCCTCTCCCTGGTGACCCTGGGAGGATTGGCTTCTGCTGGAGGATTGCAGCAGACTCAGCACAAGGAGATCAGCTTTGCCACAGAGCAACAGAAATAATTAATAGTTGTGCTGAGTTTCCCAGGGAAAGCTCCACCCCACTGCTGGGACAGTGGGTCCGAGTGTGGTGGAGTTGCTCCATGCCTTGACTAACAGAGCTGCAAAAATGTGTTTTTCCAGGTAGAAAAGAGGGGTTTGCTGTACCAAATGGATCCCCCAGTTCTGTTTCCAGGACTTTCTTGGCACTCCAGTGATTTTGCAGAGCTCTGGGGTGGGTGTCACTGCAGGTACCAACTGAGTGCTCACCTGTCCCTGCTGGTACCTCCCTGGGCACTTTGGTGTGAATTGCTGTGTTTTCCTGAGCTCTGGAGCAGCTTCAGCCCAAATTAGCTGTGGGTCAAGTTTCTCCTATGATCCACATTGTGGAGCTGAGGTGGCTCTTTGTGCACTCCATCTGTGGAATATCCGTTGGTGCCTGAGGAGAGCTGGGAAGTGCAGATTAATATTCATCTCTCTGGGACTATTTGTTAATTACTGTTATTCATGGTTTGTATGGTGGTGCTGAGTGGATCCTGGCAGGATTGCATCCGTTCCAGGGTTTCAGAGTGCATGGTAAACTCCAGTATTTTATTGCAGCCTTTCTGGGAATTATTGTTCCTGTTTTCAAGGGTGGGAAATTGTACAGTCTTCAGGGTGAAAGAGAATAGAGGTGGCAAAACTGGGAGCTGAATGTCCTGACTCCCACTCCTTTCCTTCAGCACTTGCTCACCCACGTCAGAGTGAGGGTAATTGTGCCAACTGTGAATTGGAGACCTTGGCTTCGTCCTTTACCGAGCCCTGCTGGGCACTGCAGCACTGGTGTCACACCAAATTACAGTGGCTCTGCAATTCTAACAGGCAGCAGAAAGTTGTTGAGGAGGAAGTTACCAGCTGGTGAATTAAATACCAGGCTCTGCCTTTCTCACAAGGTGTGCCTTGCAGCTGTGGTGGGGAGGCTGCAGGGGAAGGAGCAGCCTGGGTGGCCCTGGGGTCCGGTCACTGTGAAGTGCCCAGTGCCAGGGACTGGCCTGAAGAAAGCAGAACAGCCCTGGCTGCTCAGGCACCTGTGACTCCACAAGTTGCCTGTCTCATGCTTTGAGAAGAGAGCAGGTAATTTAAACAGGGAGAGAGGGACACAGAGCAATGTTCTCTGTCAGAAAATCCTGCAGGTTAAATTGTGTGAGTGGAGCTGCCCTGCCTTGGGGGTGGTTGTTTTCTGGGGTATGGTGAGAGATGGAGAGAGAAAAGCACATATCTGTTGTTAAAGTCGGGCAGGAAGGATTTGGGATGGGCAGGAGCTGCCAGTGCTTTGAGGAGGGTCCTGTCCTTACTGTCCTTTTGCACTCACCATATCCCAGCTGGTGCTGCAGCAGCAACAGCCCCTTTTTTTAGCAGCTGTCTGCAGAGATTTGTATGGAGGAAATGCTCTGGGGATTGGATCTTGCTGCAAAACACAGAGGCCATCAGATTCAGCTTGTTTATTAGCCAAGCCTTCTGCAGCATGAAAGCAGGAATACAAACCAGCAGCAACTAACAAATGAAAATATTGAGCTTCCTAAGCCATGGGTGTTTCTCTTTCCCTCCTGACAAGCAAGCCCTTGTGATTTCCAGCTCGGGCAGCCCACAGGCCAACACCTCATGGCGAGTGAGCAGAGACTTTCATCCATAAAAGCAGCTGAATGTCCTGGAATTGTGATACTCCACGTGTACCTCCAGGCATTTCCTGGCCTCTGAGTTCAGCTGAGTGTCTGAGCTCCTGCATGGGTCTAAATAATAAAACATATGAGTTCACTACGATGTGCCCAGAATTTTAAGGCCACAGCCCTTGGCCAGCTCTTGTATGAATTGCTTCCATCAGGGCAGTAATCCAGGAAACTACGAGCACGAACTGCTTGGTTGATGGAAGTCTGTGGTTTGGTGCCTTCCTGGGTAAAGCCAGGGGAGAAAGGAAAGCTGCTTTCTGTGTTCATCCCTTTCGTGTGCCCTACTGGGAGGGCAGGCAGGGAGTGTTCCAGCAGGTACCCCAGGCTCTGAGGAGATCCTCGTCCATGGGGAGCTTCCACAGTGTGCTCAGGTGTCTGAGGAGTTAATAATGAAATGACTGAAAATAGCCACGTTTTCCTCTGCTGTTCTGAAGAAAAACTCACTGCAAAATGTTCTTGCCAGTGAAACCATCCTTTTGCATCAGTGGTGTTGGCAGAAAGCTGTCATCAACTGTGCCAGTGAGTGACCCCTTTGCAGAGGGGACCAGCAGCAAATCTGTCACAGAAGGATGAGGAGTGAGTAGAGAAAACAGTTGTGTCCCCTGCACTGAGCAAAGTGATTCTCCTGGGGTGGAAATCCCTTTCTGCAGGGCTCTGTGTGAGGTTCTCCCCAGCGTGACTCAGGAATTCCCCTCTGGTTTGCTGGAGCAGGGTCAGGCTCTGGCTCTGCTTTGTGGAGCTCCAAGCCCTCGTGCAGAGGGCAGAGCTCACCTCGCCAGGGCAGCTGTGTGAGCAGCAGCTTGGGAAGGGAAGGCAGGAGAGGCTTTGCAGACCTGGCTCCAGACAGAACTGAGTCATTTGTCAAGGCTGACGCTCTCAGAGCTGGTTGCCTGAGGCTGGCATGGCTCAGAAAGGAGAGTGAGAATGCAGCCATCCAGATACACACAGAGGAGAGAAAAGTAACAGCTCTGAACATGTGACTGCAATGGAAGTAAAAAAAAGCATCCCCAATTAAAGCCATGTGTGTTGGTGGATGCAAGTGCTCCTGGAAGGTTCCTGGAGGCTGTTGGTGCAGCACAAATGCAGCCACTCCGGAGTGCCCTGGATTAGAACAGGCAGGCTCCTCCAGCACACAGAATCCACGTGGAAACAGAGCTGTTCCTGCATGGCAGCAGCTCCCCCAGCACACCACCCTTAGGGGTTAAGGTAAGATCTATTCTGTCACCTGTCTCCTCCTCCCCTCCATCCCTGCTCCTGAAGCACATTTTCCAGGCAGCCTGGTGCTGTGCCATGTGGGTTTTTTCACTGCTGGATGATGATGGTGTCTCTGTGCAGGAGCAGAGATTTTTCTTTTCCAGCAGACATGTATAATTCAGTTGTCAGGATAAACGGGCTCCCTGGATTTGTGTGTGTGTGTGTGTAAGCCTGGTGCTGGATCCTCCCTTCTCTCACCAGTGTGAGGCAGGAGGGGAGCAGGGAATTCTCCCAGTGCTCCAGAGCAGCAGCCTGTGGTCTGTAAACTCATTGCAATACCTGTGAGGTTGCCAGAAGGATCTAAATTAAAATAGGCCTGTGGAGAGGACCATCCTTGCTGTATTTGGGAAGACTTTTCAAGAAACAGGATGTTCATGCAAACTCCTCCTGTGGAATAACGGGACCGGAGCCCACTTCACATGTAAAGAACACGATCTACATGACAGACTCTTATCCAAACATGTTTGCTGCTGTTTACACCTGTGATTACACTGCACTAATGCCACAGTGTCAGAGCCAAGCTGATGAGGTGTGTGGGGAGGAGCAGGACTCGCCTCCCTGCGCTTGGTTTGCACAGACGTGCGAAGCATTTCCAGGGTGGATGTTTTCCATGGAGCCACACTGAGACAGAAGTGCTAAAATCTGGGGAGATGCGGTGGAGGACTCAGTCCCACGGTGCTGTGGAAGCAGTGAAAGCAGCTTGCAGGGTGCTGGAGGGTTCCCTGCAGAGGCAGCACACACCCAGCACAGTGCCAGACAGCAGGGCTGTTCTGGAGGAGCGAAGCCGAGCGGAATTCTCACCCTGCACGGAACCGCGTGCCTTTCTGGGCATCCTGCCACACTCACGACTGTGGGCTTGCACATTCATCTGGTGGCATGCCTAGATTCTTCCACAGTGCCATGGGGCACCCAGAAGTACTTGTGGTGCTTCTCTGCTGGGTCTGGGTTTGCACATAGGAGCTGCAGGAACAGTTTTAGAGATGCTGGTGAGGGTTGCAGTGGACACCTGGCTGATATTTGAGCTCCTGGGGAGCCTCTTTCCTTGTTTTTCAGACAGATGTGGAATGATCTTTACAAAACCCAGAGGGATGCCCTGCAGCTGTGTAACAGCCAGGGAGAAGGGCAGTGTTCTACACAAGCTCTTGCTCTGTTGGCCATGGGAACCTTTTAAACCAGTGAGTGTCTCTGGGCTGATGCTTGATTTTTGGCCTCCCTGGAATATTCAGGGAGAGCACAGCAATGCTTTTAACAGCCCTATGAGCAGGAGACAGCTGCAGAAAAACAATGTGAAATCGGTGCAGTCTGCTGGGCTGCAGCTTTTCCAACAACAATCTGTCCTGGTGGCTGGCGATGCTTCAGCCCTGACAGCTCTGCCCACGTGCCCTGTGTGACCTGGGACCTTTGTGAATCCCTCTGGTCTGGGCACACAGGGCTGTAATCATGGAGGGAGGGACTGTCACGGGCTCTCAGTGGTGTGCTCTGGCTTGATTTCACCCTCCTCACAGACTTTACCAGATGGTCATTTGAAAAAGAAGTTGCTGCTTGTTTGGATTCATTGGATTTGTCTGGTTCCTGCTATTTGTTCTTCAGTGAGTTCTGCAGGAAGTACAAGTGCCAGGTTCGTGCTGGCTCTGTCACTAAGGTCCCATCCAAACCCTTTTCAGGTGCAAGTGCTGGTGCTGCAGAGCACCCTCAGCGTTCTCTTGGTGAGCTGGGATTGCTCAGCACCTCCCTGGCTCAAAGCCTGTGTGGCCCAGGATCAGGGTGTGATTTTCTGATGGATCCCAAAGGCCTCTCTCTCTTGGACTGAAGCACTTGGCTTGGGGCTGACGGAAGCAGATGAGACAGGAACAGAACCAAATTGGCTGTAGGCTGCTGTGGAGTCAGTGGAAAGAACTGTGGTGTGAACTTTGTCATGGTTTCCTTTTCTGCTGCATCACAATGACGATCCCATTGCCCTGCCCTGAGCATGGTCTGTGGTTTGCAGGGGGCTGTGGGCAGGAAAGGCAACACGTGGAGTGTGTGTGCAGCCTCCAGCTGCTGTGGGAGGTTTGGGGTTGAGGTGGGACGTGGGCAAGAACCTGGGACAGGCAGAGGTGGCTCCTTTGGCTGGCTGGGCTTGGCTGTAACACAGTCCCTGGTGTTCCTGGGGCTTGGCAGCACCTTTTCCATACACAGTTGTTTTCCTGCTCCAAGGCAGGAGCAACTGGCAGGCTGAGAGAGGAAGGAGTGGGGGCTGCAGCTGGAGGGGTGTGAGGCAGCTTGAACAGAGAATAGACTGGGGCCTGAGGGAAAACAAGCCTTGCTTTCACTTGAGAAGGTTGTGCAGGAAAGGAAACCTCACACAGCCTGTACAGCTGCCCAGAACAACTGGGATGATTGTGCTGGTGGCACTTGTGGAGCTGAGCTTGACCCTGCCAGCAGCTGGGGGTGGCAGGACCCTGGGGCAGGAACTGGGGGAGGCTGTGATGCTTTCAGTCAAAGCTGTCTCAGCTCTGGTTTGTGCTGGCATGGAGCTCCACTGGGATCCATGAGGACTCGTCCCTGCCCCAGGCAGCCCCTTCCCCCATCCCAGCAGCATCCAGGCTGCTCCCGTGGGAACTGGCTGAGCCCCCCACTGCGTGTCTGGGGGGCAGTTTTAGAGAAGAGATGTCTGTACATCTCTCATTTGTGGTTCTTCGGAATTTGGGAAGAGCTCCCCAAACCAAGACTTGCCCATTCTCAGTATTAGGTTTGACCTGAATGAGCTCCTCTGTACTGGTAACAGAAGCTGAATGGCATAAATGAAATGGGTAAGGAATAAATTGGTTGTTTTCATTGTATGGCCGTTGATAAGGCAGTTACTCGTTTTTCTAATGTATATGGCAATTGTAACCTGCTGTATTCTGCAGTGGGGCTGTTTAAATCACAGCATATATTTTAGTGAGAGATGTGTTGGACCCGATTGCCAAAGTAAGTTTGTAATGAAAAGCCTCTCAGCCTGCGTGTCCTCTCCTGCTCTCTGGCTTCTGGAAGTGACTGGAGGAAATAGCACTTCACTGCTGCTGAAACCATCCCCAGAGTGCTGTTTAATGGCAGGGTGATGGATTAACCTCATTAGAGGTGCTAGCGTTGTACAAGAAAACAAAATGCTCTTGGAAAACTCAGGAAGTTTCCTTCATTGTGCTGAGTTCATTCCAAGTCTCCTCTGTGACAAAACAGGAATGTCTAAAGCCCCGTCCTGTTGCAGGTGCTGGTTTGCCTGGGGCTCTGCAGGGCACATTTCAGGGGTCAGGTGCTGCAAGAAAGAGAAAAACTGCTGGGTTTTGGGTTCCTGGGAAGGAAAGAGCATCCTCAGGCATCAGCAGAGTGACTCCACTTGTATTTGGCAAGCTGGTGCTCCTGGCCTCTACATTTATTTCTCTTTTTCTCAGATGGTTGCTGGTGATTGAGTTTGTGCCCTGGTGATGAGCTGTGCAAAGAGACTGTTCCAGGCTCATTTCGTTCTCACTCTTCTTGAAAGTGAGTTCTCCTGCACAGTTCTCCTTCAGAGAATTTGATCAGTTCATACACTTGGTGGATTCATAATAATTTTTTTTCCTTTGGGAGTCAGAACATGTTTTAATAAATTAATTTTCAAATTGATATCTCCGTAGTCATCACTTCCTCAGACCCTGCAAAGTATTTGCATCTTATAATTTAAGTGCTTTGAAACTGGGTATCAAGTGAAACTGTTAAACCAGGATGAGATGAAATTCACATTTGCCCCTTAATCTCATCTGAGCATTTTCAAGTGCTGCAAGTTAATTACATCCATGGTAGTCCTTTGATACTTGAGTAATTTTGGAGCACAATGACTTAAATTTGTGCTCACTGCCTGATAGAAATTTCACTTCTCAGCTGACGAAGAAAAATTTCCCTGTGTTCTCTGTTCTTCCTGTGGGTCCAGCTGGATTTGTGGGCAGGATTTGGGTCGTGGATTCACAATAATTATTGCCAATGTGTCATTAATGAGAGCCTAAACCTTCCAGCTGCAGATCAGGTTTCCAGAGGTCAAGAATATCTTCAGCTCCTGGAGTTGGGGGCATTTCTTTGGGCATCTTCAGTGGTTGTTTGGCATCGTGCTGAGCTGGTGGCACGAGCTGTGTGAGCATCCCTGCCTGGATGGAAGGTGCTGCCCCTCGTTCCTGATGGAGCAGCTGCCCTTGGCACTCCTGAGGGCTCTGGGAGCCAGGGCTCCTGGGTTCCTTTCCCTTCTCTACAGCTGACTCACAGCAAGGCATAATTTCCCCACAGAGCCTCAGCTGCCTTTTTGAAAAATGGGGTGATCGCTGCCCTCACACTTCTGCAAAATATTATGGAGTGCTGAGGTTGAAGTTTCTGCACCTACCAACTTGGCATCATAAACTGCTTCACAAAATGCTCTGAAAACAGCAAATAACTCCCATCTGACCTCTGTTCTCCCATCCCCACAGATCAAAGCCACAGAGGTTGTGTAAGCAGAGGAATGCTGGATGACTTTTGCTTTCCAGCAGGCAGTGGGGAGTTTGAATTTGGATTTCTGACAATGACGCAGCTTGTTGGAGCCATTCTGCATTGAAATGGGGTCCTATTCAGCACTGCTAATAAGAGGGTAAAGGCAGCTAAATACAGCTGTCTTCCTCAGTGTCATTTGGGATTTATTAGCAAATATGCAGTGGAATTGAATCCCTTGTAAGTACTCTGCAGCTAATGGTAGATAGCAATTAGCTGAAATGACTACTGTGGAGCACTCATGCTGCATCAGTGAGGGGACAGGAAACCTGGAGCCAGCACACAGACCCAGCATCTTCCAGAACTCCCTGTAGCTTTTCCCTCTGGATTTTCTGTTTCGTGCCCTTAGCAAAAGACTGCGGTGAAAGTCGCTCTGTGTGGGTAATCCCTGGAGCTCCAGCTTGAGCAAACACTCCCCAGCAGCAGCAATGTGTGTGTGTATTATTATTTTCAGCTCAGGGGTCATTGAAAGGGCTCCCTGCAATGTTCCTGCTGGCTAAAAGTGTGTGGAGTGGGAATCTCCTCCCCTCCAGATGTGCTGGATGCACAGAGGTGTGAAGGGATCTGGCCCAGATGCTTGGAACCAGTTCAGAAGCTGGGGAGGACTGGGTGCAGCATTCAGGTTTCATCTCTGACCTTTGCCTCTCCAAACTCAACAGGAAGTTTGGTTTCCTTCCCCTCACTCATGAGGTGAGCTGCAGGTCAGGGTGGCCCAGGGGTTCTGCCCTTTGGCTGGAGGGGAACCAGCTCCTGTGTGCTTGTTTCAAGCTTCCCTAAGTGTTTTAAATCAGGCTAATTCCATGGATATCTTCATTTGTTTGTCACCCTGCCTGCCAGCCTGTGTTTGGTACAGAAAACTGCTTGTCAGGAGGGGATTAGAGCTGGGGATGTGATGTGGGTGGGGAGTGAGGGGCTTTGCTGGCCATGTTCCACCAGAACTGGTTTTGGGAGTGAGATGATTGAGTATTTTCATTATTCTCCTGCCAGGTTGTTGCTGGATGTGTGGAAATGGAGCAGTGTGGGCAAGGGGGACTGAGTGATGGATGGATGCAGTGCCATGGTGAGGGGATATTTCAGGGTAGGAGGTTGAAACCACTGTGTATTTAGGAGCAAGTAATGGGATTTTCTTAGGGATTGGAGCTCATTTGGGAGCAAGAGAGAGGCAGGTGTGAATGTGCTGGACCCTGCCTGGGGCAGAGTAACCAGGGAAAACTGCTCAAAACCCCTTGAGAAAGTGCCTCAGGCAGAAAAGAGCAGTGCAGGGCTGGCCTGAGGCTAAATAGGTATAAATTCACCGTAAATAAACTCGGGCTGTGCCTCAGGAGCATCTGGAACACTTTCCTCAGCTAGGGGAGCACAGGAAAATGGTTGGAGCCTTTGCTGAGGCTGTGGCACAGGGAAAATGTGAACTCCCCCTTTGTGTCCCCATCAGGGGAGGAGGGGACACATCCCCAAGGGTCTGGAGCCACCTGGACCTGCAGGTTCTGAGTCCTCAGGTACAGGAGCAGTGCAGGGCTGGGAAAGGAAATTGCCAAAGGGAAATAATTCCCAGCTTGATTGACTGGCAGCACTTGAAGAAAGTAATTATTTAAATGCATATTTAGTTCGTTAAGGCAGTGAATATGCATTTACACTGAGCACCTGGTAAATGTGATCCTTTTTTGGTTCGGAAAAAATGTTTAATTGCCCGTCACCAGCGCTCTGGAATTAGATTGATTTTTGTACAAAACTTAATCAGATTGCAAGTAAGATGCTAAAATCTGTTGCTTCACTAACTATATCAATAGAAATACTAAGGGGGATTTTTTACTACTCTTGGTGGTTTTGATGGGTTGTTTTTTGCCTTCTGTCTAAAAGCTTAGAGTTTTGAACTATGCAAGGTCTGATTGGGAACAAATTTCGCAATCGCCCCCACTACATGAATCAAATACCTATAAATACCTTTCCTTTTCCCTTTTCTCCTTTTTTAAAGGCAGTTTCACCTTGCAGGCAGGAGGAGTTTCTCTTACCCTGTGGTATTTGTAATATTTAAGGCAGCAGAGAGCTGACCCCAGGCCCTGTCTGGTGGCACGATGATTTTCTGTGCAACCTGATGGATTTGTTGTCAGCAGTGACAGGTTGCTGTGAGCAAGACAGCCCTGAGCAGGGTGTTGGGAGGTCTGAGTGGGCTCCGTGCTCCAGCGAGGTTGTTCCCACTCTGGGGACCTCTATCATCACCAATTATAAAATCCTAATTACAGTGTTTGGCAGCAGTCATGGTGATCGTTGATAATGGCACTGGTGACACCTTGTGCTGCTCCCTTTATTTCTCACTTGACAGTGTCCTTGGCTTCTCCAGCACTCCTGGGACTGTCTCTGCCTTCTCCAAATTGCTGAAAACATTTGATATGTAAGAATCTTTGTATTTTACCTTTTCCAAAGGCACATTTTTGCTGTGGAATTCTTTGAACGAGCTTGCAGCAGGCAGAAGACAATCTGTGCTCCAGCTCCTCATTAGCTGCTGCCTGACAGTGATGGGTGACCCTGGCAATTCTTGTGCAAGGCTGCTCCTCCCGTTCTTCCCAGCTCCTTCTGCCTTCACATCAGTTATCCTTTAAAGAAAAACTTAAGGAGAAGGGAGGGAGGCCCTGCCCATCTTGGATTAGGAAGAGGTTTCCTCCTGCCTGTCTCGGCATGGTGGGAGGTCACCCTTTTATGCTTCGTGAGTGTGAGGAGCAATCCCCATTCCTGGACTGGGGACTGGCAGGTGCCACATTGATGGGGACAGAGTCATCTGCCAGCGTTGTGCCACCCTCTCATTCCCCTGGCAGAATTCTGGGCAGATTGCTGAGTGCATTTGTGCCCAAACACTGCATTTATATGTGGCCTTTTATTGCTTTTTCAAACAATGTTCTCTTTGCCTTTGGGCTCTGGGAGCCTCCTCCTTCACTGCTGTTTTATGGGATTGTGTAACCCAAGGTGTGGAGGAGCTGCAGGACTTGCCCAGCTCCAGCTGGGAGGTGATGCTGGGACTTGTTGCTGGACACACCAGCCCTGTTCTCATTTCTGAATTACAAATGGTGTCTTCAAAACTTTGCTCTTGTCTGGCCACACTTGACACAGCCTCTCATCTCCCTGCTTTCAGAAGGAAATGTTTTGGTCTGGGACTGGATCTGTGGGAGGTTGTTGGACCTTTCTGGCTGCTTGTGGTGGGACTGGAGTCTGGGATGATTAAACTGGATGATCTTCAAGCTCCCTTCCAACCCAAACCATTCTGTGAATATTTGGAAATCCCACCTGTCTGGAGGAACACACAAATCTGAGTGGTTTGCACTGATTTAGGGCAAAGCTTGTGAACAGGGGCCACTTGAAGGGACCTTCCCCCTGTCCCGTGGTCAGATCTGGGATGTGCTGGGGGAGTTGTGTTAAAGCAGCCTCAGTGTCCCAGCTGTGGAAAAGCAGCTCGTGTTGTGCCAAGTCCCTTCTGAGCTGCACAGATGGCCCAGCCCAGCTCCTCCAGCCTGTCCCAGTAATCTGCTGGCTCAGGACGATGGGAATCTTCTTTCCTGGCATTAAGGCCTGAGCAGCAGGTGCTTGCTGAGGTGACACAGGCTCAAGCGTGTTCCCTTGTGTCAGCAGAGCAGAAACTTCACACCTGAGGGCTGGGAGGGAGCAGGATGTGCCTCTCAGGGCTGGTTTGGGGCTCATTTAAATGGGCAGGGATGTGCTCTGTGGGATCTGCCTTCTGCTTTCCCCGGGTCTGAGAACTGCTCGGATCATTCCTGGAACTTGCAGAGCTTCCTGGGTGGCCTCTTTGGAGCCTGGCAGGGTAAGGAGAGCTCTGCCCAAAGGTGACCTTTTGGAGGAACCCTGAGCCCTTCGCCTGACACAAGGGCAGGTTTAAAGCTCTTCTGCTCTTGGAGCAAACAGGCAGCAGCAGGAAAAGCTGATGGACCACAGGGCAAAGTGCTTTGGGAAAAGAGGAGTCCAGAAGGGAAGGAGCTGCTTGCCTTTGACCATCTCATGGACTCATTTTCTTGTGCACACTGAAAATATGTGAGTGAGCCAAGACACTCCTGTTCCTGGAATTCAGCAGTGAACTCACCTCTCTGCTACCTGAAACAACAGCAGAGGGAGGATATTGAATTTCCTGGAGGAAAGAAGACATTACTCTTTATAGGCCTCTGGAAACAAAAGCAGTGCTCCTTAATTAATGGTTGTGCTGCCTGTGCAGATGAAGTGGAAACTGGAGACCAGCTGAAAACTGGAGAGCAGCATGTGCTGTATGGGTGGGAAGATGCCATCAGCATCTGCAAAAACCTGGGTCCTGCCTACCTGCAAGATTGTTCCAAGTAGACCTCAGCCCCACTGCTTCCTTCTGCCAGTGGCTTTGGAGCTCTGGGTGTACGTTCAGAAAATGCACGGACAGCAGAAGAGGTAGGGGAGGGCTTGGACCTCGTTGTCATTGACTGTTTTCCCTTTACTGGTCTGTCAGGGTGGTTCAGGTTTGTCCTTTCAGTTGTATTTTATGGGCAGTTGAGTTATGGGCTTTGGAAGCTTTTTAGAGTGGAGTTTTAGTGTGCTCGAGTTTATTCCTTGACCTTTAGTTGATTCCTCTGCCCTTGGCATTGTGTTCCTGAGTGCTTTTGAGCCTGAAGTGATTGAACTGCACGCAAAGGTGCTTTCCAAAAGTAGCTCTGAAGGGCAGGTGGGTTTACAAGTGAGTTGTATTTCTATTAATTGCACTCCTTGTTTGTTGTCCAAGGCAGTGAAGGCTTGGCAGAGCAGGATGCAGAAAAAAAAGCCTCCTGTCCCTTCCCCTTGTTTGCTCAGGTCCCAGTCTGAGCAGTGATGTTAATTAGGGAAGTCAGATACTCTGCAGAGCAGCCTGTTCAAGGACAAACAGATTTTAATTAAGGGCTGTGAGCAGTGGAAGGTCATGTCACTGCCTTGTGCCTGGGCAGTTGCTATGGGAACACCAGGGAAGCACCCAGAGAGTGTGAGTGGGTCACAAAGTGAGCTCTGGGGCACAAAATTGGGGTGTGGCAGATATGGTCCCACCTTTGCAGCGTGTACCTGGGTTTTGCTGCTGTGGGAATGAGAACCTTCACTTCAAGCTCTTAAAATAACCCAAGAAGTTCTATGTGAGCTGTACAGCTATGCCATGAATTTGAGAAGTCAGTCTCCAGCTCAGTTTTTTGGGCTGTTTACAGCTGGTGAGCTCAACTTCTCAAAGAGAACCTGGATATTGGGAAGAGTTTTGTTTGGGCTGAAATTTCAGCTCAAGTTAGTTTGCTTCTGTCTCTGCCACCTTCTAACTGGAATCAGTAACTCCAGTGGTAGTGGCTCATTCCTACATTTCAGGTCCCCTCAAGATTCTTCCCCACTAAGCTGCCTGAAGTTAATCCTGCTGATTTGGGTACAGGGTGTTCCTTGTCTTCCTTCAGTCCCAAAGCTCCTTTGAGCTCTTTGGGATGTATCAGCAGAGACTTGTCAATACCTGATGATGATGCAGGATCTACAAACTGTTGATGTACCTTGGGACTGATGAAATTTTGAGGGGATCCCCAGGCAGAAACTCGTTCTTATTAATTTTCATGTGGTTTAGCAAGAGGATCAGCAGAGAAAAGTTAAACGATTTTATTATTAATATTTTTATTCCTGCTATCAAACAGAAGCTGAGGCAGGGACAAATGCTGCACTGGCACCACAAGCAGCTTTCTTGTATAAATAAAATAGCCACTCACATGTGGGCTTTGCTTTGGAATCAAATGTTTGTGTGGGAGTTCGGGGTGGGAGCTCACAGGAGCTGCTTCACAACCCCCTTCTCCCTCTTGTTATCTGGTGGCTTTGGGGACAAATGGACAGCGAGGCAGAAAAGGTCACAGGTGTGACTGGGGGGAGAGTTTAAAACCAGGCCTTTTGCTATTTTTCTTCTGTTTGGTCAGTGCTCGTGGCTGTCCTGCTTTGGAGGATGCTGTGGGGCTGCCAAGCGTTGGGTGTTTGGAACCACACGGAGCCGACTCAGCAGGGAGAGATTGCCAGGGAAATGGGCTTGGATTTCAGAGGGTTTATGAACTGCTCGTGGAGGAGCTGGCTTCATTTCCTGGCAGCTGAGAAAGCACCATTCTGCCTGTTTGTAGGGAAAATGGGGTTGGTATTTCCTACAAGCATCTCCCCGTGGCCCTTTGTGGGAAGGAGAGGCGAGCGCTGGTGTGGGATGGCAGGAGATGTGGGAGCATGGACCTGGGGCAGGAGGAGCTGTGTCCTGGAGCTGGTGTGTGCAGGGCAGGTTGTCCTTGCTCTGCAGAGCCCCTGGTTGTAGGGCTGGGCCTGGGCCCCTGGGTGGCTTTGGGGAAGCATCTTCCAAGACTCAGCAGGAAATTCCTCCAGGAGGAGTCTGCTGGACGAGTTGTTCTCTTGGGCCAGGTACCACAAACTTCCTCCAAGTGCTGAGATCAGACTAGAAACCACCTGTGGGCATTTATTATCTTCTGACAGACCCTTGCTGTTCTGCTTCTGGACAAGGGAGCTGTGGTTTTTTTCTCAGCAGATGTCCAACTTTGACCTAGATAGTTTTGACTTTTAAAAATAAATTGAAGAGAAAAAGAGCAAAGAGAAGCATCTGAATAGAGGAGCAGGAACATGTTGTGTCCATCCCCCTTGGGAAGGGGCTGGTTTTGCAGCAGGCAAGACATTTCCAAGGAGAGCTTGGGAATCCCTTTGGAGAACTCGGGATATGCGTGGTCTAACAGGGACAGCTGTGACTTAGAGAGGGTTTGGTGGAGCACTCAGAGGGGAGTGTTTTCTCTCTCAAAGCAGTGTCACTGCTCACAGTGCTCTCTCTGACAGCGTGGAGTGTGCCAGTGCCAAAGGTGTCAGAAAGTGCACAGGGGGGAAGCTGATCTGGAGGCCAATGTGCCGAGTGCCTGTGGAAAAAGTGACAGCAGGAGAGTTAATGAAAAGCAGACATCGAGTGCTGGGAGCTGCTCAGCCAAGAAAATCTGCAGAGTCCAGGGTTTTCTCTGGTATCCAGTAAAAACCTTTTATATTTTAGCTTCCCTCTCTGTTACCCCAGGGAAAATGGTTTGGGTATAAATACCGGGATATGTGGCTTCTGCAGCCCCTGGAGCTACAGCACAGGTGTTACTCCTGTGATGATTCCATGTCTTGGAGCCAGGAGCCCTGAGCTTCTTGTCCAGATCCTCCTGGGAACCCAGGGGCTGCCTTGGGCTGCTTGCAGATATGGTCTGTAAATCAGAGAATCTTAGAATGGTTTGGGTTGAAAGGACCTTAAAGACCATCTCATTCCAAACCCCTGCCACGGGCAGAGACCCCTTCCACTTGAAGGTGAAATCTGGATGTTCCTGTGCTTTGAGTCCAGGGGAAAACGTGAAGGTGTGACTGAAGCAAACTCTGTAACCATTGCAGGGCAGGGTGGGAGCACTGCAGCCAAACTCCTCTAGAAACAATTCCCTTGTTTTTGGCAGAATGGAGGCATCCTGCCTCGAACTGGCCCTGGAAGGAGAGCGCCTGTGCAAGGCTGGGGACTTCAAAGCTGGAGCAGCTTTCTTTGAAGCAGCAGTGCAGGTGGGGACAGAGGACCTGAAGACTCTCAGTGCCATCTACAGCCAGCTGGGCAATGCCTATTTCTACCTAAAGGAGTATTCCAAGGCCCTGCTGTACCACAAACATGACCTTACCCTGGCCAGGTGAGTGTGTCAGCCCTGCTTCATTCTCATCAGACACAGCCTTGAGTGAGGGTCTGAGCCCAGCAGCCTGAGTGGATCTGCTCCAGAAATCCACATCCAAAACTGGGCCTGGGCATGATTGTCCTGTGGAGAACTTGGGACATGATGGGAATGGGTGGGCTGCCCTCAGAGCAGGGAGATGGAGAGAGGGATGTGGATGTGAGGAGGGTGCTTGGAGCAAGAGCAGGACAGGGTCCACTTTTGTCCCCAGGTATTCCCTGTAATGACCTGCAGTCATTAGAGCAGTTCTGAGATAGGGAACAAGGATCTGCCTTCAGAATTGGGGGAGCCTGTGGGAAGCTCTCCAGCCAGATGTGTGTGCAGGGAAGCTGCAGCTTGAATCTGTCTCCAGCAGCTGGTGAATAAAATTCTCTGAGCTCTTTAACCCCTTCATCTTGTAGAACCATTGGGGACCGAATTGGAGAAGCCAAAGCAAGTGGCAACCTTGGGAATACACTGAAAATACTGGGGCAGTTTGATGAAGCTGTTGTTTGCTGCCAGAGACACTTGGACATTTCTCAGGAGCAGGGAGACAAGGTAATGGTTCCAACAGGAAATGTTTCCTGGCTTTAAAAAGAATCTGTCTGCAAGTCAGTAAATGTGATGTGGTGAAGGTGGGCTTTGGAAGGGGCTGCAGGGTGAAGCTCTCCCCTCTGGCTGCCATTGCACGTCTCGTGCTGCTGTGAGGGTGAAGATGGGAAAGGAAAATGTGGGCTTGTGGTTCTGCCCATCTCAGCCCAGCAGTGGGAAGGACCACACTGGGATGGGAAGGTAATACCTTGCTGTTGCCTCTTCTTCCTCCCTCCAGGTAGGCGAAGCCAGAGCACTCTATAACATAGGAAATGTTTACCATGCAAAAGGGAAGCATTTATCCTGGAACACGGCCCAGGACCCAGGCTACCTGCCCCAGGAGGTCAAGGACACGCTGCAGAAAGCTTCAGAATATTATGAGTGAGTATCCAGGCTTGACCAGCCCCTTCTGCTGCAGGGGAACAGGGCCACTGAATGAGAATTTGCAGGTTGTAATAGATCAGGAATATTCCCCTGAGATGCCAAGCTATGTAGGCAAATTAATCTCAAAGAAGGTGAGAAAATGCCTTCTATAAAATTTGAGCTAAAATTCATCCTGGCATTGGCTTTGTAGAGCTTGCTGTGGTTTGAATTGTGATCATGCAGTGAAGTGCAGCAGTCTGCTGCTTCCCTGAGCTGTGTTGGGAAGCTGAACTCTCAGCTCCTGTAGCCCCTGCTGCTCTCTGCTGGCCTCCATGAGGATGGATCCCTGTGCATCTCCACCCCTGTCACCCGAGGGAAGACTTTGAAGTCCTGGTTCTTCTCAAGGTTCTGCACTTTATCTTGCTTGTAGCATCCTTCCTTTTCCTAAGTCATTTCAAAGATCACTGTGATGTGCCACATGGGAAGGTTGTCACCAGAATTTTGGTGTTTTTCTCCTTGTACTTCAGAGTTTTGCTTTTATAAAGCTTTTTTTAAATAGGCTTTTGAAGTGAAGAGAGTGATAAGATGTTATATCCCTCTCCTCGTGTCTGGGGATGTGGTAGTGCCTATAAATAGCTCACCACCCTTTTTCCAATGAATGGTTCATGTAGCACAGCCAGGGGGGTAAATTTGTGCCAGCAGTGAGTGTTCCACCACTCTCTATGTGCTGTGTGTGGAAGGAGGAAAAAAAGGTCAAGAAATGCCATGAAGCTCCCAGAGCAGAGCCATGGCATGGAACTGTGGATCTTGCCTCTCTCCCTGGAGCAGGGCAGGGAAATCTTTCTGTGCCCCTGGTCCTGCAGTGAGGTGACATTTCTGATTTAATGTGGGATGTGTCAGACCAAGGGTGTGGGCACAGGGGCTTGGCACGAGCTCCCAGAGCTGTCACCAGCCTGTCACCTGTGCCCAAGTGCTTTGGGAGGGAAATGCCTTCTCCAGGGCTGCCTCTCCTTCCTTTCCATGCAAGTTTCCTCGCCGTGTGCCCTGCAGGGCTGTGGCTCATGGATATTCTGCCCTGATTTCTTTCAGGAGGAACCTGTCCCTGGTGAAGGAGCTGGGGGACAGAGCTGCTCAGGGCCGTGCTTACGGCAACCTCGGCAACACCCAGTACCTCCTGGGCAACTTCAGTGAGGCCATAGCCTTCCACAAGGAGGTAGGAGACACCTCTGCTCCCTTCCTGGGCCTGGGAGCAGCCTTCCTCCTCAATACAGCCCAGCAAGCACAGGGAGATGTTTCCCCCAGCTGTTTTCCTGCCTCCTGTGTGATCCCCTGGGTGTGCCCTGTTGTACCAGATCCCACTGAGCAAATCTTCCTCCAGTCCCCATCAGCACCTCATGAGCAGCTTAAGGGGAGGGTGCTGTTGGCTTGGAAACCAAAGGAGATATCCAAGGGCAAGTTGCAGCTGGGTCTAGCAAGAGTTTGGGGTTTTTTTTGCTCTTAATTTGTCTCAGTCTAGATTTTAATAAATGCAAGCCACGAATTTAATTAAGCTGCTGAAAGAGCTGTTGATCAAGAATAAATGCTGCTTGTAGAACATAATAACTTTCTGCAAAGGTTTACAGGGAGGTGAGGTGACAAAGTCCCTGCCCCGATTCAAATGCAATTTAGCTTCTGTTGTGGTGTGTGTAGCAGTTCCCTTGCAGTGGAAGGTGCTCAGCACCCTGGAAATTCACTGCTCCTGTGCCTTTTAAATGCTGAGGGGCCAGCACCATCACTCCCCCTTCTCTGAGGGCCTTTCCTGATGCCGAATTGCAGAGGAGGAAGAGGTTTCCTGCTGCTCCCAGCCCTGGCAGGCAGGTGCAGCACGGCCTCGGTGGGTGGGAGCTTTGCAGCCCTGCAAGGATGCCCAGGGAAGCTGCTGTGGGCCAGAAAGGTGCCTCCTGTGCTGACTGAGCTGTGTCTGCTGCAGCGCCTGGCCATTGCCAAGGAGTTTGGGGACAAGGCAGCCGAGCGCAGAGCCTACAGCAACCTGGGCAATGCCCACATCTTCCTGGGCAGGTTCGACGTCTCCGCCGAGTACTACAAGTAAGTGCCAGGGGCTGTTCCCTGGGCATCCCGAGCTGTCACAGCTGATCCCTCAGCTCCAGGGGCTGTGACAAGGGAGCTGAGGTGGCAGGGGCTGGTGGGGTGGGCGATGCAGGGTGTTAGAGGTGTCAGCACAGCGAAGGGCACGCCAAGGGATGGCTTCTCTGTGGCCTGGCAGTGACCAGGGCTCTTTGTTCCCTGCAGGAAAACGCTCCAGCTCTCCAGGCAGCTCAAAGACCAAGCAGTAGAAGCCCAGGCTTGCTACAGTCTGGGGAACACATGCACACTGCTTCAAGACTATGAAAAAGCCATCGAGTACCACCTAAGGCACCTGGTGATAGCACAGGAGCTGGGAGACAGGTAAGGGAGTGCCTCAGGTGAGGGTGCAGAGCACTCAGCCTTCTCTGACTTACTTTTCTCTCTTGCTGGGGTTAAACATGAGTGATGTGTGTTCTCAGAATCTCTGGGTAGCCCATCTTTAGTCCAGTCATGCATCAAAAACACAAGGCTCACCTTGCTCACGTCATTCAAACGTGGAGATTGTGCCCTCAATGCTGTGTCTGTGTGGGCTGAGCAAGGTTTCTAACGAGGAGTACTTCAAGGAAATGCATCATGTTCAGTGATTTGCTGCTGTGTTATCCCAGGAGGGCCTTACATTCACAAAAGTTGTCTTTTCCTTAAAAGCTCTGTGTTTAAGGCATGCAAGATGTGCCACTTTGCCCTGTTGCTCTGGGTTAATGCTGGAAATTTCCATGTGCAAACAAATGATGTCGCACAGAGGGTGTGGAAATAATGTACTTTGTTTCTTGGCTTTGCTCCTCGTTTTTTAGGAGGCTTGGCCCTTCAATTAAAAAAAATTTAGGGTTTTTTGGTTTTTGGTTTGGTTTTTTTTTTTTTTGAGAGTTCGGTTCCTTTTTCCTGGATATTCTGATCCTGAGCCCTTTTTGCACCTGAAGGGACTCGGCAGGCAGCTCATTCAGCGTTGAGCTGAATTCCCTTGGAAGCTGGGTGTCCTCCACTAGATGGAGCAGGGACATCAGGATGGGAGAGCTGTGCCACCACCCGGGCAGTCTCTGCTCAGAGCAGGCACAATCCCACCCAAGGGTGAATCATGCTGTGGGAGTGCAGGCCTGTGGGCTCCTGCATCTCTGGGAACACACCCTATGAGCAGAAGGTATTGAACAGGGTGACAAGAAAAACGTTGAAATGCTGATCAACCCGCCCAAACCTCTTTAAAGGGAGTTGCAGTCATGCTGAACCTCCCCCCGCGCCCCCAGGTGCTTTTTTTATCCCTTCTCCCCCCACATCTGCTCGTTTGCAGAGCTGAGCAGGCTCTGGGGAGCAGGAGGCTCTGCCTGCTCCTGCAAACAGCTGCTGAAGCTCCAGGCACACGGGAGCCAGGCTGGGGGTCTGGGCTGCACAGGGCAGGCTCCACATCCACCTGCTTTCCCTGGCTCCTGAAAAGCAGCAGCAGTGCCCAGAGACTTTGTGGAAATCTGTTGCTGTCCTGTGCTGGATGCAGCTCCAGGCTGTGTTCACCCTGGTGGGGCAGTGCTGGGGCTCAGCTGGAGCTGTTGCTGCCTGCAGTGTTCTGTCTGTGCCATTTTCTCTCTGGTTTAGTTCTGGGCTGTTGGATGTTGCATTCCCTCTGGGCAGCTCTGGAGAGGAGTTGTGTGAGGTGGAGGCTGCACAGGAGCTCTGGCTTCTCCTCTTGGGCTGGTGCTCACCACTGAAGCTAAACCTTTGCTTAAATGTTGTCCCTTTGGGTACAGTCCTGCTTCCCAGGCTGTTGTTTATCCCCAGCTCTTGCTGAGCTCAGTGTAAGAAGAGTTTAAGATGTCCAGCATGCATCATTTTCCAGTGTAGAACCTTTGTGGAGGTGGAAGCAGAGCAAGGAGCCTGGCAGTGCTCTCCAGAAGGCCCTGCTGGGCTTTGCCCAGCATTTCTGTGGTTTGACAGTTTCCTGTTCTGCAGGGTGGGAGAAGGAAGAGCCTGCTGGAGTCTTGGAAATGCCTACGTCTCCCTGGGGAGCCATGAGCAGGCTTTGCACTTTGCAAGGAAACATCTTGAAATCTCCCAAGAGGTAAGAAAAACTGGTGCAAATCAGAGGGAACCTGTGACCCCCAGTGAGAGCAAGACTATTTCATGCCATGAGTTCTGTTAATGCATTTATCTCGCTCTCAGTGCTCTGGAAAGCCCTTCTCTGTGTGCTGTTTCAGTGGTGTCCTTAGGAACTGCAGAGCTTGGCTGGAAAACACGCTTTTGATGGGAGCCTCCCAGCCTTCCCCTTAACTACAGCAAATGTGTGAGCTGTTCTTTGCTCTTGACCAATGTTCCTGGGTGAGAAAGGACCTGGGGTCTTGTCCACTGCCTGGCCAAGGTGTTGTGCACCCAGCAGGTGTGAAGGCACTCAGGTACCTCTTGGTCTTCTGTCTGTAAGGTCCTGCTTTCCTGAGCACAAGGAGATTCCAGCTGGGCTGGACCTGCAGTGTCCTGATGCAGTGGATGCTGTCCCTGGATGCACACAGCCTGCAGCCAACCCTGTGCCACTGCCACCCCCTGTGGGGTTTCACCTTGGCCTTGCCCAGCTCTCTGCAGCTTTCCTGCTGTTTTTAGGTGGCTCAGAAGTGCAGAAAGCCAGAATTCCACTGTTTGCTCTTTTCAGTGTGTTGAGGAAATCGGCCGTGGCCTCTTTAGTCTTCCCCAGATGAAGAAATTGCCCTCTTGAAGCACTAATTGAAATCACCATATGTAAGTGTGCTGAGTGTTCTCCTGCCTGTCTATTAGGTTGGCTGAATCTCCAAGTAGGGCTGACACAGCAGCCTAATTACAGATTTAATTATACTGATCAGACACACAGAAGAAATATTGTTCTTTGGCCCTGCACATTTTAGGACAGATTAACTTTCCCACCTCTATTTAGGCTGTGGCTGAGTCCTCAGAGCAAGACATCAGCTGGGGGGCCATGGGAGGATGAGCACTGGTGGTCCTGGGGCCTTTGGGGGTGGGAGGAAGACCCAGCAGGGTGGGGGTTCCCAGTGTTGTCATTCCAAGGTGCTGGCTGTGGCTCCAGCTGTGTCAGGAGTGGGTTCCTCATGGCAGTTGGCTGATGAAGTTCCTCTGCCATGAATTGTGGAGCAGTGCAGAGACTGTCCCTTTGACAAGCACCAGGATTTCACCCAGGAGAAACCCTGTGACATTCAACCTTTTCATGCTGATGTTCATAACTCACTTCCCATCATCTTCTTCCCAACGAAGATCTGATTGTGACATTTGAATCCAAATGAAACCTGCTCGGGGTAACCATACTGGAAGCTGCTGTAGGGTGATCAGAAGTTACTCACAAAATTCCACTGCAATAAAAGAGATATTACCTAAAATCTTGGAAGAGCTGACCCAGCTCTAGGACACTGCTCCAGAGTACTTTTGTCATCTCAGAGTGCAGCTCCTGGGAGGCTGAGGGCAGAAAGCAGGGCTCTGCTGTGGTGTGCCTGGCAGGTCCTGCCCAGGATCGTTGTCCTGCCCTCGGTTGTTAATAGAGCTTTGGAGATGATCTGAAATGAGTGGAAGTCAGGGAAGCACTTAATAGAGCATCAAGGACTGTAAGACCTAACCAGCACATAGTAATTTCTCTGGAGATGATGTCAACAGCAAATCTCCTGTAATTGGCAGGGGGATTTGTGCCTGGTGATAAGCCCTTTGATCTGCCTCCCTTTACTGGTGCTTGGGGCTTTGTCATAAATAATGTGGGGATTTATGGTTTTGTCCCAGCATGGCTCGTGCTGCCGTCTGTGGCAGGGGACACAAAAGAGCTGTTGCCAGCCTTTAACAGGAATCAGGCCTGTCCAGGGGGACAGCCAAGGTCTTCCTCTGAAGATTAGAGGCTGTTTCTGGGCAACCTCTGGTGATGTGCAGCACAGCCCTTCTCTGGTTTGTTAAACTTTGAGGAGGACCCAGCGTTGTGTCCTACAGCTCCTCATTTTATGTAGCAGGAGCTGTTGGACAGATCTCTTCCCAAATGTGTAACATCAGCTTCCTTGGCCTCAGGCCAGCAAGAGGTGGGAATATTGGGTAAAATGTGGACTTCTAAAGGATTTTTTTTGGAGCGTTGTGTGGGTGGATCACTAGGAACAACTTGAAGTTGTATGGCTGTGAGCCAGGAGAGAAGGGCTTTCGGAGCCCTGGTGTGCCACTGCCCACGTGGCTGATGGCAGCGTGGCTGGCTGGTGCTCAGTAACTATGGAAATACTTGAGGAATGGGGCTTGGGAGTTCCAGGGCCCTCTGCCAAGCCGTGTGTGGCTACAGGACAGCCCAGACATGCACGTTCAGGCTCAGTTCTGTGGCAGTGGGCGAGCTGAGCTCTCTCAGTTCCTTGCACCGAGTTTTGAGGTGCAGCACAGCAAGCACAGACCCTCTCCCAAGTTATCTCCTTTGGTGCTGAGAGCTGTGTGGTCTCTCTGGTGTCTCCAAGCTCTGTTTTGGCTCTGTGTTTAATTTTGGGGTGGGACTGGCAAACCTTTGGCTGGGGGCTGCTTGCTTGGAGCACTCCCTGCCTTTGACCACTGCCCTTGGTGTTTTCCCTGCTCTGCAGATCGGGGACAGGAATGGGGAGCTGACAGCACAGGTGAACGTGGCCCAGCTCAGGGCAGCCCTTGGTTTGGGCCCTGGAGATGAGGACGTGGGTGCAGCTCACCCCTACTCTGGCTATGAGGCACAAGGTGAGTTTCTGGGATTCTGGGGGCATTGGGGGGGTCTCAGGAATTCTGTGTTGTGGGGAGGGGGAGGCATTTGCAAGTGGGCAGGAAATAAAAATGCCAGAGCAAGATGAGGCTGTCGAGTTCCTTCACCACAAAGGGGGCTGGGATGTGTTTGCTCTGTGCTTTCCATGATCTGCAAAGGCAGGGAAGGATCCCCAAAAAAGGGCACAGAACGAGTTAATGGAATTAATCTGCTTTGGGAATAAAATTCCACGTGCCATGCCGCAAACCAGCTTTTGTGTCTTTTAAAGCTCCGTAGGGCCCTTTTCAGTGATTTGACTGATACCACAGGCTTTCAGGAGGGACTGGCAGGGATTTTTGGCTGCTCTTGTTCTGATTAGCACCCAGGAACAAGCCCAGGGCATGGGCTGAAGGCAGGTTGGGACCATCAGCCCGCACTGGGTGATATCTCACCCTTGGAACGCCTGCAGCCGTGCTGAACACGGAAACGAGATGTGGCAAGGCTTGGTCACAGCAGCCAGAGTGGCTTTACTGGGCCCTGGGTCACTCTGCCTCTGCTGCCAGGGAGCACAGATGGGTCACCACAGTGTGTCCCCAGCTCGGGGACCGTCTGCCTGTGCGGGAACTCCCCACTGCAGGCACGGATGGGTGCCTGGCATGGGCACTCCCAGCTGGCAGACTTTATTAATTCACACCAACTGCATTGTCCCAGGAGGTGTCCACTGATTAAATATGACCTTGTTGGCACAGGCACGTTCCCCAGGCACTGTGCTCCCTCTCCTGTTGGTAGCACTGACAGGGAGGGGATGGTGCTGGGGCTGAGGCACCGTGCCCTGGGAGGGGAAGGAGAGCACGGCTGTGCGTGCTCTCGTATTGATCTCCCCAGCATAACCTGCTACGTCAGTGCCAAAGCTTTTCCTGGGGATTGGAATTGTGGTGAGGGAGCCAGCGTGTCCTGCCATGCCCCACTGGAGCTGAGCTTTTGCCTCAAAGGCTGTGGAGGCCACAACAGCTTCCCTTTGAACGTCATCTGCCCTTTGTAACTGCTGCAGAACTCATTCCTGGCATTTCCTCAGGGGCTTCCTTTTGGCGAGTGACTTTGTTGTGAGAGGGGAAGAGCAAATGAACCTCATTGTTGGTGCTGTTTCTGGGTCAGAGGGAAGTGTGGATGTGGCCCACGGGCTGCTCGCTGCCCTCTGGAGATCCAGATGTGCTGTGCTAACATCTGGAGCCAGTAGTGAGGTTTCTGTCATGTGACAGAGGCAGAGCCGTGCAGGTCTGTGCGTGTGGAGGATGGGAAAGGGCTGAGCAGCTGCAGTCACAGTTCTGGAGGTTGCAGTGACCTCGTTAATCCGTGGTGCCCTTGCTCACATTCCCAAGGCTGGGGCTGCTTGTGGAGAGAAGGACAAAGTGTTCTGGGCAGGAACCCCAGCAAACGACTGGGATTTGCAGTGCAGAGAGGGAAGGCTCTTGGAGAGCAGGGTTTCCCCTCTCCAGGTCCTGGGAATCTGCTGGGGAGGTAAAAATCAGCTCCGTGGTGGTGGGCTGGGGCCACAGGAAGGGAGTGTGAGATCCCAGCTGGCTGTAGCTCAGGTGGGGAAGGTGCTGGCCCTGGCACAGCAGAGGGCACAGCCTGTGGAGAGGAGCCTGGCTCCTTGATTTCTCCTTAGCTTTTATCCCAGCTTCAGCTCTCTTATTCCGAACTTCAGTGGAGGATGAGAGGCCACCAATGTGTCTCTGAGCCCTTGAGGGAAGGGAGATGTACTTAATGACTGCCAGAAATTTTGGTACCCTCCTGTGCACCTATTAAATGAGTAGAAGAGCATAATTATTTATATTATTAATAGCAGCAATTTACAGCCAGAGGAACATCTGTTTCTGTAATAGGGAGCAGGTGAGAGAGTTGAGATTCAGGTTGGCTTCTGAACCAGCCGTGCCTTTGGATGTTGACAAATCTCGTGGTGAGGAGAGCTTTCCATTTTTTTTTTCCATTCAGATTCTTCTCCCTAGTTAAGATTACAAAATGGCTGCATATTCCTGAGGATGCTAAAATCCTCTGATAAGGCAGGCATGTGATAAAATACATCACTTTAATCAAGCAGGTACAGCAAAGCTTCAGAGCAAAGGCGTTTTCACTGTGATGTCCTTCACAGGTTATTTTTCCTGGTAGGTCTTGGGCATTGCCCTTCACTGGGGTCTGGGGGTGGGAGGAGTGCCTGATGTTTTCCTGTGCTGTTCTGGCTCCCCTTGCTGAGCTCTTCAGGATTTTAATTAATATTCTGAGGGTATTTGGATGTCAGAAGACAAAGCTGGAGGCCAGGGAAGCAGGGCAGTGCTGCAGAAGTCTTGTGAAAGCAGCGACCTTGTTGAGAAACACAAACACAGAGAGCTTAAAGCAACAAACTGAAGGAAGCTGGAGAGTAGCTGGAACATGAAGTAAATAAACAGGGGCTGGGTTTGTTTCTCCAAACAACCGAAAATGTGGCCCTGAATAAGCCTTGTGCTGTTTCACACACTGCAGGCTGAGAGTTGAGTGCTGTGGACAGAAGTGCAGGACTTCTCTGTGGCTCCACGGGGTTGTTTTTAGGGGTGAAGGTAACCAAGGCCAGAAACAGGGGTGTTGTGGGGTGCAGACAGAGCACTGGTGCCCTTTCCCAGACGAGTCACGGTGGGCTGAGGCTGCAGCATCTGCCCAGTGAGGAGTTGCCTGTTCCCAGTGTGGGTTGGGATCACCCAGCTGAGCCCTTCCTGCTCCCAGCCTGGAGTGGTTCCCAGTGCCTGCTGCCTGCTCCTGGCGGCATGAATTGGGTCTCTGGGGCTGCTGCCTTGGTCCTTGGGGGGATCCTGCCAGCTGGGAGGGGAGCACAGAGCCAGGGATCCCCCAGCACCCACAGCATGGAGGCACTGGGCAGCAGGCAGAGAGCAGCCCTGGCCACCCTCTGTCCCTCTCCAGAGGGGGAACTGACTCTGGGCTGCTTTCCTTGTGCTTTCAGCAGCTCATCAGCTTCAGCAGCAGTGTCAGGAGACACGAAGCAACCTCTGCTGGCAGCTGGGAGTGGGTGGGGAGGGCTGCAGGTGTTCCAGGAGGCGTTGGCATGGGGATGCTGCCAGAGCTGGTTCCTGGCGCGGTTTCTGCGCTGTGTGCAGAGCACAGACACTGCTGCCCTGCTGTGCTCGGCTCTGGGGGCAGGCAGGGACCCAGCCCTGAGCCTGACTGGGAGCAAACCCAGTGCAGGAAGCTGCAGTCCTGGAGTACGAGGTGCTCTTACCACTCTGAGCAGTTGCTGTGACGTTGGGCACATCTTTGATTTTGGTTTCCCCCACACACACGTGAAGGGCATCAGCTTTTCTCTAACCAAGGCTGGAGTAAGGGTTATTTGCAAATAAAGCATTGGCAGTTTGGGTCAGAGAATGAGTCTAACTTCCCCCCTCCCCTCATCTTCTGCTGAGAAGTGTAGGCACCAGGCTGCTCTGCTTGTTTGGTATTCCAGAGGCTGTATGCTGGGATTGCTCATCCCTGGGTGAGGCAGCCCAGCTTCAGGTTGTGTTCTGCAGTGGGCACAAAACCCCACTCCTTCCTGAGCACTGCTCAGCTCTGTGGGGCTTTGATTGTGGGGCTTTGCATCCTCGATGCAGTTTTGAGCTCATCTCTTCACAGGTATCTTTGAACCCTTGGATCAATGAGACTGGAATAGAGGAAATCTGCTTTTATGTTTTCCAGCCAGTTTGGTTTTGTTTGTTTGTTTGCTTTAAATACCTTTGAAGTACCTAAAAAGTGTTTAGGGCTGATAAAACAGGCAGGATTGACCATCCCTCTGCTGATGCAATCAGGGAGGTGGGGATGCTGCACCCCCTGCCAGCGTGTGCCTGGGGCTGGGATGCTGCCCAAGGATGGGGATGTTCCTTCCCTGCAGTTTGCTCAATTTTCCTGCAGAAGACTGTCAGCTGGGAGATGTGGCCGTGTGAGAGCAGCATCTTGCTGACAGGGGGCCAGCCCTGCTCCCTCAGGCTGTGATTTCACTGTCTGGGGAGCATTTGCCTTTCCCTGGGCAGACGAGTCGGGGTCACATCCCCAGCATGGAACCTGCCCCATCCTTACCAGTCACACTGAGTAAGTGCAACAATTGCAAGTGCTTAATATTAAATATCCTCAGCTCTATTTGATTTTTCCCAGGAGGTGTGGGCTGCAGCTCAGCCTTTTATTCATTCTGCAAATGAAAGCCCGAGGCTGTGCTGGTTAATTGTACCTGCTGACACAGGGGGGTGATGGATGAGGTGCTGGAGAAGCTGAATGGCTTTTGGCCAAGTGGACAGTAGGATTGGTGGTCTGGTGGCTTTGTTGTGCTCCAGCAGGTGCTCAGAGGGAGAGCTGGGGCAAATATTCCCATGTGCCTGCAGGAAGGTGTCCAAAAGACCTGACCGTGGTGGTCCTTCAGGGAGCAGGACAGGAAGGATGGGAGAGCTGCTTCCACAGGGGGGTCCTGGAGTGAAGGTTTAGGACTTCTAAAAGATGCCTCTTATTTAGGATGAGTTTTTTCTACATCTGAGTAACCTCTGCTGTTACAGCTGTTAAATAATTGCAGCACTGATGGGGGGGTTGAACCTCTGAGTCATTTGGATTTTAAACTCAGTAATTTAGCACTCACTTCAGATTGCCCCAGTATTGGCTTTAGGAAGTTTTAAAATACTCTTCCCGAGTATTTATTGTTCCTCTCTCATCTTGCTGTGGACATGAGCCTCCTTCCCAGCATCTGTGTAAAATCCAGCAGGAGTTCTTGGCTCACAGCAGAGGAAATGCTCCAGGACTGGAGAAGATGATGTTGTGCTACTGAAATTTGTATTGTCTTAATGCCAGGGGAGATGGCAAGTGCTGGAAAAGAGGATGAGGCCAGTTCTTGAAGCCTGTGGCAGAGAAGGCACAACGTGGCTTGTGGCAATTCAATAAAGATTCAGTCTCTTGTTGTGGGGAGGGAGAACTTTTTGGAAATGGTTGGTTCTAGGAAGCCTGAAGTTCTTGTTGGCTGCAGTTCCAGACTCCAGCAGTGCTCCCAGCTCTGCTGTGCTGTCTGGTTCCTGGGTTCACCTTCCCCAGACAGTTTCCCCTGGTAGCTGCTGTGCAGGAAATGCCATGGCTGTGATGCTGCTCTGTCCAACAGCACAGCATTGCCCTTAGGAATAAGATTCCTCTGCTTGCCGTGCTTTTTATGCAGCTCAGAGCAAGAAAAGAGAAGAAGGAAGTTCTCTTTCTTGCCCAGGTAGAATAATTTTTTCTCTTTTAAAAGTTTCTGTATGGATGACCAGGGCTGTGCTTTGGCACTTCTCTGAGCAGGACAAGGCCAGACCCTCAGCAGAGTGTCTGTAATGTGTGACCTCAGGACCATCCTCCTTCCCTGGCAGGGACCAGCCAACCTTGGCTTAGCAAAAGCACCTTGCAGAGCCCAGGATCCCATTCCAGCGTGGGCAGCGTGTTCCAGGAGCTGGTGGCTGATCACAGCAGCAGCCAGGAGGAGGGATCAAGTTCATTCCCCTTCTTTTTCAGAGGATTTTACAGTGAGTGTTTGATGGCTGCTAAGCTGACACGTGGTTGCTCCTTCTCTGCCCTCCCTGAGTCAGTCTGGAGGACAAAATCGTGTCCTTGGGCTTGTCTGGCTGCTGGAGATGTGGCCCCTGTTAATTATTGTGTGTCACTTCCTAGCTAAACTCTGAGTTTGATCTCTGCTTGTTCAACACGAGCTGATAATGGATGGTGGGAGGTCATGAGGCTCTGCTGTTTCCTGGCAGAGAAAATCCTGCCCTTAGAAGCAGGCCAGGTGTAGCTGCCAAGTCCATCCCACTGCTCTTGAATCAGCCCTGAGGTTATGAGCCTCCACCCAGTTCAGTTTATCTCCCAAAAGATCCTTCTGTCCCCACAACTGTTCCTCTCTGAAGCAGACGATTTCCTGGGGGGGTTGTGGTTAGAGGAGGCTGTGCCTGACATGGCCCAACCTTCCCACAGCCTCCAGGGCTTGTGTTTGTGAAGTGTTTCAGGGGTGCTCTGTGTTTTCTGCAAATAGCCCCTCTCTATATTTCATTCTTTGACCCAAATTGCTGATGCTTTATTTGCAAATAAGCCTTGGTTAGAGAAGAGCTGATGCCTATTGCACCTTTGGGGGAAAACTAAAATCACAGGTGTGCCCAAACACCACAGCAATTACTCAGAGTTGTACAGCTACAAATAAGATCGCCCTCTACTCAAAGATTGCAGCTTTCCTAGGCTGAGTTTGCTCCCACTGGGGGAAATAAATAAGAAATCAGAAAAAAAAGTAGCTCCCTTGTGCCATTTCTGCCTCCGAGGAGGACTCTTTTCCAGGTTGTACTCTTCCATGTGAATGTGAGGGCTCTTGTGGTGCAGAGTGTCTCCTCATTCCCTCTCCCCATCCGAGGAGCCTCTGTGGCAGCTGCTCCCCCTGAGTGCAGTCAGCAGACGCCCCAGGGCTCTGGGTGCTGTGTGGATGTGCAGCATTGCTTTATTTCTGTTATTCTCAGCCCGTTGCTCAGCTGTCAGACTGCATTGTGGGGATGCAGAACTCGGGTGACATGAACACAGAGCATCTTCTGCCAAAGCAGCCAGACAAGCATCTTGATGCAAAAGGAACTTCTCTTTATTGCCACATATTGTGTGCAGCTTTTTTAGAGGAACAGTTTTGCCAGGGAGGAGAAAACTGCAGGATTCTTGTTCTGGCGCAGGGTTTTGTTGTGCTCAGGGTCTTTTGGGAGGTTGAGGTTTGTTTGTGCTCTGTGTGCCAGTGGACACAGCTCAGTGCTGGAGCCCAGTCCTCCCAGCAGAACAGGGATCATTCCTTGTCCTTTTGGTTCCCAGTTCTGTCCCCTCAGACACAGAAGGACTCAGAGCTGTTGGGATTCCCTGGCCCTTTCCTGCCTGCAGGGCCGGGGGTAAGCAGATGCTCCTTCCCATGGATGGGCACACAACAGCTTGGCACCAGCATTTTATGGGCCAGTAAATAACTGATATTATTGCTTTCTCTGTTTAGAGAAAAGTATTGTTCTATCCCAGTAGCAACTGGGAAAACAAATGTCACCATTTATCAGATGAGTGCTGACAATAATAGAGGTCAAGTGGATTTATAGTGCCAGAACCCATTATGTTTTTGAAGACTAATTAAAGCCTTAAATGAGATGCTTGTCCTACTGGAGGCTGCTTTTTTTTTTTTCCTCCTTCTTTCTTTTCCTGCTGCTGTGCTTGTTTTCCCCCTCCCCCTTTACTCTTTAAGAGCTTTGCTGTAATAATGGAGCACGAGCCTGACAGAGCTTCCCTGATTAGATGTCAGCAGTGTATGATTTGAGATGCTCTGGGAGCGCTGGACCGTATCTGCACTGTCACTTCGGGGCTGGGAAGGGTTTCCAGACCAGCATTCCACCCCAAACAACTGGCTGGCTGCTCTGATTCAATTATATTGAGCAATATTTAGAGTTGTCTGCCAGAATCAAGGTTGGGTCCGTACGGATGGGGGCAGGCGCTGTCCGGAGCTGCGAGAACTCACCCAAAAGCCAAGTCAATATCTTGGTTAATGCAAGTGCAGGGGGAAATGACCTTTTCATGAGAATGCAGCCAGTCCTGATGCTGGATTTGTTGTGTTGTTTGGGGTGCCCAGCCTGTGCTTTGTGGGGAACAGAGGGGGGCTGCGTGTGCAGCTCGCCCAGGAGCGCTGCGGGCAGCAGGGGCCGATGTTGGCTCCACAACCTTTCCCTGTTGGTCTTCCATGGAGTCTCCTGTCAGGTTGAATTCTGCCTGCTCTGGCACAGCCCCCCAGAGGGATACAGCGTGTTCCCAGCTGCAAATCCAGAACTGGCTCTCTGTCTGGGCTGGGGGGGCCCTGCTCCGCTGCTCCGGCTCAGAGCGGGCGGGAGGCGGCTGCTGCGGGAGAGGGGCAGAGCTGGGAGTTATCAAAGCATCTGTCAGCTCGATGAGAGCTCCTGCCAGGGCTCCCTGAGTCGCTGCTACACATGTTCAGCTCGATCTTGTCAGCTGCAATCTCTTGGAGATGGAGCCTGTCCACGGAGGAGCAAAGCTCTGCCCAGCTTTGCCCTAGTGCTCCTTTCCACCAGATCATCCCATCCCCATCCTTGATAAAACTTCTTTGTGCTCTCTGTGGCTGCAGAAGAAAAACAAGAATGTGAAAACGGTTAAACTCACCTCAGCAAGCAAACTGCAAAAGCAAAAAGTTGAAAACAAATTTTTAAAAATCCCCTTGGTTTGTGGTGCTGCTGTGGAGATCCTGGGGGGGGGGGGGAAGGAGGAAGAGATTTTGAAAAAAAATATTTAAAAAAGGAACAACACCCCTGAGCAGTCAACAGAGCAACATCCCAGGAGCTGCAGGAAAACAGGGCATGAATGCAGCCAGTCAGGAGCATTGCTCAGCTGATGTTCACAAGAAGGTTTCAACTTGCTCTCTTGGAGACCTCAGTAAACCTCCCAGACAGAGAGAGCATTTAGAAAGGCCCCTGAGGTTTTCCGTTACTCTGCACCAGGCTTGGTAAACATGCCAATAAATGCTGGAGAGAGGGGAAAAAGCCTTCCAGAGGAACAGACTTGGGTTTTCAGCTGCTCTGTCCTTCCCATCCCCGGCTGCTGTTGCTGCTGTAGATCAGCACTGGGGAGAAGGAGGCAGAATTCAGCTTTAGCTGAGCTTTAAGTGGTGCTGCAGGTATTTTTGGGAAAAATAAGTTGGAGGAGGCTGAAAGTTACATCTGGATCCGTCTGAGGGAATGGAGACAGAAAGTTAGCAGGACTCCTGTCGTGGGATGCTTGTGAGTATGGAAAGCTCTGCTCTCCTGGAAGGTGGATGAGGACGTGTGGGATGAGAAGGGGAGAAGCTCCCACACGTCTGGTGGGAGTTGCTGTTGGTGTGGATGCAGTTTCTGGTTGCCCTGAGTGATAGGGACCCTCTAAATTCTTCTTGCTGCTTGTTTTTGTGGTGGTGACTGGGGACAGTGTTTGTCCCCAGCACTGGCTGGGATTTCTGGAAGAAACAGCTGAGTTGGATGAAGTTTTTTTGTAATTCTGAACTTCTTTCTCTCTCAGCTCAACTGTGTGTAAACCCCACACGGTCCTAGACAGGCACCAGCATCAGAGCAGGAGAAAAAGATGAGTTGTTCTGCTGGGCTCGGCTCAGCTGCCTGTGTCTATTAAATTAGCACCGGGCAGATTTTCTCAGCTCTGAGATTTATGGCTGCTGGCCAGGGGTTCAGCGCTCTGGGAACACACAAAAGCACCTGAGGACAGAGGTGTGTAATTAATGACTCTTTAGACAGCTGGGAATGGTGTATGTTTATCTAACTGGGCACACTTTGCTGCTTTCTTGCTTTCCTGGAAGTGGCTGTTAAATGGGGCCGTGACGCACGCTCGCTTCCAGGGGCTGGCCTCGCCTCTGGAACCCACATGTGCCTCTGCTCAGGTGTTTGGAGGTGATTTTTACTCCAGATCCACCTTGCTGCTGTAGGTTATTCTGAGGGAAGCCACAGGCAGCTCTAGCAGTGTCCTTAGGGTGTAACTTGGAGCTGCTGGGAACACCCCAGTGCTGCCTCCCCATTGCTGAGCTCCTGCCTCAGTGATGTGGCAGTACCCAAAAGTCCTTCACCCATCTCACAGCCACCTCCTCCATGCTGAGGATGGTGGGAATGTGGTGGAGCAATAGGAATTTTCTTCAGGAATAGGGTTGTTGGGCATTAGAAGGGGCTGCCCAGGGAGTCACCACCCCTGGAGGGGTTCAAGGAATGACTGGATGTGGTACTCAGTGCTTTGGGCTGCTTGGCAGGGTGGGAATTGGTTGGATTTGAGATCTTTGAGGCCTTTCCAATGTAAATGTTCTGAGCTGCTGCCAGCTGGGCCCTTGGCTTTGTGTGGAAGGGGTAGAGCTTGGTGGAAACGCCGACTGCTCCTCGTGATGTGCGTTCCTTGCTCTCCTGTGTGTTCACATCAGTGTCTGTTCTCCACCTCCAGCCCTGATGTCAGTCCCCTGAACTCAAAGCCTGGTAATGAATCACCTTAAAATGAAGCTGGTGCTAATGTGCCTTTTGGAGTAGAGAGGCAGAAATGTGCAGAAAAGTTTTGCTGATTTGAGTCTTTATAGCTGCAAGCAGTAAATCCCTTCAGGGTGGTGAGGGGCACAGACATAAACTTTAGGTCCCTTGTGACTGAGCTGTGATGTGTGTTCATGACCCTTGGTGAGGTCCCAGCTGATCTGAGCTTGTCTCCTGTGAAGCTGAGCTTTTCAAAGCAGGGCTGTCCTTGGAGCTGTGGTGGCATCTGGAGCCCTGGCTGTGTGCTGGTGCAGGGATGCCTGCAGCCTTTTTCCATTTAATCCCCATGCTCCACTTCCAGCCAGCCTGGATTTGTGAATTTTGTGCCTTGTCTCTGTTAAGTTTGCCCAGTGAGCAGCTCTGTGGCCCCCTGAGCCCAGAGGGGTAACGAGCACTGGTGCTGCTGGCTTGGTGGGAGCTGGGGAAGGTGGGGTTTGGGGGGTTTGCTGCTGCAGGAACCACACAAAGCTCCCTGGTTTCCGTTCTCAGGGCTCAATGTGGGCATCATTCCTCCCCCAGGATTTCCCCTCAAGCTTGGAAGCTGTCACAGGACCTTGAGTGGAGAGTTTTGGTCTCTGCCCTGTGGGGTGTCACGTGGAGATCAGCTAAACTGAGCCTTCAGGAATGATCAGGGAAGGGCAGAAGCTTTCCCAGATGTGGTGAGAGCATCCCAGGGCCATTTTGTCCATCCTGGCTGTTTGTCAGCAAGGCAAGAGCAGCTGGGGGCAGGTTGAAGGGAGGCTGTGGAGGTAAAGAGGGTTTGGAAACCAGGAGTCACAGCTGAGCTGTGTTTCACCCACTCTGTTGTTGTTGGAATCAAACATCAAAAACTTCTGAAATCTCAAATGAATATCATAAATCCTGCCAAGTTTTGATTCCTCTGTCAGGTTCAAGGCAAGATTTTGCTCCTCTTCAGACTGGGCCTATGATAGAAAATATTTGCTCCTTCACTTAGTTTTCCAGCCTCTGGTTACAGAGAAAAGCTCAAAGTTGAGTCCCAGAAGCATTCTTTCAGTTAAAAACATGATGATGAAGCAACAAATCCACAGATGCACTAAATTGTCTATCTGTTATGATTTTTCTTAATGCCAGTCCCATGACTTTTGTGGTTTAGGGTGAGGTTTGTAACTCCTGAATTCCAGAGACCTCGTCTGAGTTCAGGGTTGTGGTGTGACCTGGCTGCAGCTTGATAGCCACAACCTCACACAGCCCTGTGGCAGTGCTTTAAAAAGACCCAAAACAATAGGAAGGAACCCCCACAAGTGGATCTCAAGGCTTGCACAGCTGCAACATCCCATCCCTTTGACTTTTAGTTGAGCAGAGGCTCTGCTGTGGTTTGAGTTCTCTCTGTGTGACATTTGTGCTGTTGGTGACACCCCTCTGATGTGAATGTGTTTGTTTTGTAGGAGCCAGGCCAAAGAGACTCCAGAGGAACAGCATGGACAGCTTAGACCTCCTCAAGTTCCCTTCTGAGAAGGTAAGCAAAGATGTCTGGCCTCAGAGATTGTCAGTGGGGATCTGTGCACAGATTCCAGTTGGTTTGTTGTTGACTGGCTTCATTTGCAGGGAAATATGCAATTAGCAGATATCATTGGAGTCAATGGGATTAACCAAAGAGGGTTTCTAGAGAGCTTGGAGGAGAGGAACAGCTGGTCTGACTAAAAAGGCACTTAACACTCAAAGCTGAAAAGCCACTTCTGGGCTTTTTTTGAAAAAGCAGCCCTTTATTGGAAGGATCATCGTGAGCTGTTCAGCCCCTGAGTGGCTGTGGCAGGTCCTGGTGCCTTGTCACCCTGGTGGAGTGACAGGAGAAGGAGCACTGCAGGAGGCAGGGGCTCCAAGGGTTGCTGTGCTGCTGGGAATGTCAGATCCAAGCAGATCAGCATTTCCTCTGTGTCCCCAGGGCTGTTCCAGCAGCCACTGGGAGGCACTGAGCCCTTCCAGCTGCAGGGATCATTTCAGTCTCCCAGAAGATCCTGCTGCTGCTGCTGAGGGCTCAGCTGTGCCCCTTCCCAGAGGAGGTGGCCAGGCCTGCAGCCATTCTGCCTTTTTGGAATGGTTTTGGCACAAATTATTCATGTTCTCCCAGTGCTTTCCAGGCACAGCTCTCCTGAGTGTCCCAGGGAGCACTTTCCCTTTACACAACTGCGACAGAGAGAAAAAGCTCACCCAAGCTGCACAGGGTGCAGACAGGGAAACAACCTCAGGCTTAAGAGACATTTAGGTGCCTAAAAATCACTGGGAACACTGGGAAAGCCAGGCAGAAGCTCCTCCCTGAATTAACTGTCTTTGGAAAATAAATTCCGAATGTCCTGATGTATTTTTATCAATTCTCTCTGTGCCCCTTGGCTGTTTTGGCTCCTGCCTGCTCTCACCAACGTGACTCCATCTCTGGGGTGTGGATGGCAGGGACAGCAGTGCCCAAGGTCAGGGGACATTGGCTCTGTGTCCTCATCAGAGCAGCACAGCCCTGAGGGCTGCCCAGGGGCTCTGCTGACGTGCTGCTGATGCTGTTGCTCTTTGCTGTAAAAGCTGAACACCACTCAATAGTTCAGGCAGGGTTCTGGATTTCAGGGGTTTCTTGGGGAGGATGGAGCAAGCAGGAGTTATGGGGTCCGGTGTGAGCACTCCTGTTCCCCCTGCAGTGGTCCTTGGTGGGGAGTGTGAGTTCCCTCTCCTTCAGAGGGTGTTCTGGATGCAATTCCTCTTCTCTGTGCCACTGTGGCTTGCAGGAGCAGGGGGTTACAGCCCTGGGAGAGGCTCCTTTGCTTTGTGCTGTGGTGGGAGGGAGGAGATTGTAAGGAGCAAATCCATGGAGTGAACTGTGGTCTCTCCAGCATCCTGTCACTGTTGTCTCTGCCAGAAATGCCTTCAAAGCCAGCAAAGCCCCTCTGTTACCACCCTTCCAGGAGCTCCTGTCCGGTGCCTCTGCACAGAGTTGTGTGTTGGGGCACAGGGAATGCCCACCTTGGTTCTGAAGCTCCAGCACATTGCAGGAATGCTGCTCCCTGCTCATCCTGCTCTCTCCAGCCTCTTACTCCTTCATCTGAGCTCCTCTGGTTTTATCTCCCAGCCTCTTGTTTATTCCTTTGTGTAGCAGACTAAAACCTCTTTCTCACATGCTGCCTTTCACCCTGAAGGTGCTTACGTGCTGAAATTGAGTCATCTCTCCTGTTGTCGTGCACTGACTCCAACCAAGGCACTCCAAGGCACTTTTTAGTTCTGATTTATATTCATGTGGCCGCTTTTTAAGGTGTGGGCACTGGCCTGGCTGCACTGGTGCCATCAACAGCATGCAGGGAAATGAATCTCTCCTTCCTTATTCTCACTACTCCTGTTTGGAATCCCTGTGACCTCCCTTTCCCCACACCTGGGGTGGCAGTCCTGTGTTTCTGTGTGTGTGGGAGCACTGAGCACAAGCCCCCCGTGAACGGTGCCTCTCCTGCTCTGGGGGTAGGAGCCAACAGAGCTCCACAAAAACCTGAGACAGGCAATTGCTGCAGTGACTGTTTCTTGCTTTCCCCAGGACCAGAATGGGGACAGCCACCACGTGCAAGAGCTGAAGATCTCAGGAAAGGAGTTCTTGTCGTTACCTGTGAGAACGAAGAAATTCCGGGAGCACCCATCGAGCTCGGAGGGGAAATCCCAGGGATCCAGTGCGTCCCCTCTGGGTGCTGGGGAAGTCCGAGTCCAGGTGCCACAGTCGGTAGGAAGATGGTTTTTATCTCCAGTGCTGATCTGGGAGTTCCTTATGTTTGTTTTTACCTCATTTCCAGCCTGTGTGGGGGTGGTAGTGGGGCCTTTGGGCTGGAAAACAGAGTCTGTTTGTAGCTCTGCTCTGTTGGTTGGCTCTGAGGGCAGCTGTGGGCAAATCCTTTTGCCTCTTTGAGCCTCAGCATCCCTGTCCTTTCAGCAGAGCAGTGGTACCAGTGTCCACCACAAACTGGTCAGTGAGGGATTGGCCCTTAGTGGGGATGTTTAAAACCTTCTCTGAGGGACGGGAGTGTGGAGCTGAACTTGGCTGAGTTTAGGTCTGCCAGGATGCCATACCTTGAATTCCAGAAAAGCTCAGCAGTTTGGGTGCCCTGTGGAGCTGATTTGATCAGCTCCTGGCATTCATGGGGAGTAGGATTGGTGCCTTTAAAAACCAGAGCCTTCCCAGGTCTTTGGTGAGTGACCAAAAGTTGCCTTTGCCAAGTGCAGAGGTTCCACCTCGTGTTCTGATCACACAGGTCAGTGTGCACAGGGAGCTCCTAGAGTTCCTCAGAGAAGGCAGAATTCATCATCCAGGAGCTCTGCTTTGGGGGCAGCAGAGCTGGAGCTCATTTCCTCAGGAGCTGGCCCCAGTGCCGGTGATTTCCAGGTTACTGGTCTTGTTCTGGGGACCTCTGATCTGTCTGTGCTTGGCTCCCTGGAGGATGGGGAGGATCCATGTCCTGGGAAGCTCCCCAGGTGCCTTTTGCTGTTTTTAACCTGACAGTTCTGCTGGTTTTGGGCCGTTCCCTTCCGGTTGTGTTGATGTTTGTTGTGACACATGGCAAACACAAATACTGGGGAGCTTTCCTGCAGCTGTGCTGGGTTTGTTCCCAGCCCTGGAAACAGGGCTCACACCCACAATGATGGCACGTTTCTGGTTCATGGGAGGGGTCTTGAAGGTGTTTGAACTCAGTGATCTCAAGTGAGAAGCCCCAAATCCTCAGCTTGTTGCCAGGAGAGACGAAGCGTAAGGGAAAGATCAATGATCTCATGGGTGCTTGGAAGTATTTAGGTTTTTGCTTTACACTGAGTCTGTAACACACTATCACAGTTCTGTGATCATGCAGTGATTCCAGATGGAATAAATCCAAGCCAGAAAAGATAGGCCTATTTTTTTTCCTTGGCATTTAAGAAAAGCGAAATTAAATATTTTCATGCTGGGTTAGAAAGAGTTGGAGCTGCAGAGCTTGGGATGAAGCCTGGCTGTGGAGTGGGGATGCTTGAAGGTGTTTCTGGCTCTGAGTCCTTTGTTCCTCATCTGTGGATCATGGGGAGAACAGATCCTGCTGTACCTGTGTGCATGAGTGTGTGGACACATCCCTGTTTTACCACAGACATTCCTGTTTTCGGTTCTCTGGCCACTGGAGACTCAGTTTTTGCACCAACTGGGGTTTTTTTTAGACTTCTCTGAGCTCATTCTTCATCCCCAACAGTGCTTGTGGAAATGGTCTGCTGGGAAAAACATTTCCTACAGCTCACCGGTGCAAACATGATCATTGAGAAGGAAAACAAAGCTCATCTGAGCCAGAGAGGAGACAGCAGCATGGGGGCACACAAGGCAATACAAAAGCAGAAAAAACCCCCCTGCTTCTGCCAGAAATAGCCTTGTATTTTTAACTCAGACATTCAGCCAGAGACCAAACAAAAGCCACGCTCCATCAAGAGCTGAGAAAAGCATTCCTTAGGAGTGTAGCTGTGGATCCATGAGCTGGGTCTAAAAAAAGGCCCTGTGAGGCTTTGGCAGCCCTTGGTGACCTCTTGGCAGCACACGTGGGGTTTGGGGAGTGGCCAGAGGGCTCTGTGGTGGCCGTGGGGGACACGGCGGGGTCACTTCAGGGGAGCCCTGCTGTGGTGGTGCTCCCAGCGGGCAGCTCTGCCAGGCTCACTCTGCAGCACGGGCCAGACCTCAGAATGTTTAAAGTCAGCGTCTTCCTGTGGGTTTTGCCAAGAGAAAGGCAGCCCCACTGTGTTCTGCTGTTGCAGGGGGGTTGGAAAGCTGCAGTTCCATCCATGGGAGCCTTTGTGATCAAAGGTAGCAAACCCCACCCAAATGGGAGAGAAGCTTTTCCTGGTCAGGCTGTTCAGACCACAATTCTCCCAGATACGTCATTTTGTGAGGGGAAAAAGCAAAAATTCTCTTTAATCCATTGGTAAACCACGAGTCCTTAATTAGAGGTAAGCTCTAAAGGTTGATCTGAGGTGCTTTTCTGGAGTGCTGCAGTCACTGCTGTCCCATGGCAGAGGAGAACCCAGGCTGTGTGCAGGGGAAAAAACTCATCCCAGGGCTGCCAGGTGCAGTGATGTGACCTGTGGGTGAGTCCTGCTGTCAGCACAGCTCCCGACCTCCATCCCAAGGGGCTTCTGCAGCCAGGCAGGTCCCAGGATGGGGAGGTCCTGGGGGTGAAGGTGCCTGACTCAGAGCTCCTGGATTTGCCACCCATGCCCTGCCTGTTGTTTACCTCCCTCTTCCCCATGGTGTGATGGGGTAATGCTGCTTGCCTGCCTCCCCCGGGGAGGTTACAGAGGCGTGATGATGGCTGTGAAGTTGTTTGAGCTGTGGATGGCAGGAGCTGTGGTGGTTGTTATTAGCATTGGTGATGATGCTGCTAATTACCGAGCTGCTGGGAAACTCCCCATGGGAGGAGGCGGCAGAGGGGAGGGGAGGCAGGGAAAAGTGAATCGAGCAGGGTTGGAGAGGAGCCTGTCCCTTCTGGCAGCTCTGTCGGGCCCTGAGAGGAGGGAAAAGCTGTGGGGATGCTGGGATGGATGGGAGAAGCCCTGGCCCAGGTGCTGCTGAAGGTAGGAGAGCGTGGCAGGTCCCCCCTGTGCCCTCCCTGCCACTGCTGTGCCAGAGGCTGGTGTTGAAGGTGATGCTCCTGACCCTGCTGGGGCAGAGAGGGGCTTCCTTACCTTTCCCAGGGCCCCCTGAAGTGGGGGAGTTTCCCAGCCATGGCTGGTGGTCACTGGGAGGAGAAGGACCAGCCCTGTCAGGGTCTGGGGATGAGCAAGGGCAGGGTTGTGCTCACCTGTGAGCCCACGTGTGCAGCAAAGGTGGGTTTGGTCTGGGAGAAGCTGCTGAGATGCTTCTGGCCACGTTTTTGCTCTGTTGCAGCAGAGCCCTGAGCAAAAGTGGCTGTGTTAGAGCTCGGTCCCTGTGCCTGCAGTTGTGGGCAGCCAGATCCAAGTCCCTCCAAATCCCTCCCTGGGACTCAAGCAGTGCACACCTTCTGAGTTTCCTCTCTTTTGAAAGGAACATCAAAGCAGAGGTTTTGTACTACATGAAACTTGCAGACATCAAAGGCTTGCTCATAAATTTAACCCCTCTCTCCACTGTGCTGAAGGTCAGAACGCTCCAGCTCAGGGTTGACTTGGTAGCAGATGTGTTTTAGGGGGTTATTACAAGGTTACTGGAAGGATGAGATTTTTCTAACACTTCAAAAATACCAGAGATTGTGTCCCTCACAGAGGAGTCTGTGCAGAAAGGAGAGGCCTATGGAAGAAAGGGGCTGTGTATTCTGGAAAAGATTTCCTGGGGACCTGCCCCAGTTCTGTGTTTAAGGTCAGCACTGAGCTGGTCTTTGAGGTCAGTGGGACTGAGCATGAGCCAGGGTTCAAGGGCTGAAACCCTTTATTGTGTCAAGGTCCAACAGCTGGAGCAAAACCCTCGGACCGAGGTAAGGCTCAAACCCACTCCCCTCTAGATCTGTGCTCTGGAAATGGTGCTGATCCTCTGGGCTCTCCCCTTCCCAGGAGTGACTCCTCACTCTCCAGATCTGTCCTCAGCCAAGCCCATTTATAGTCAAGGGGAAGAGGAGCTGTTTGATTGCAGTGACGACTTGCAGGGATGGGTTGCTGATGTATTTAGACACTGAACAAGTTTCAAGCACTCTGCATCACCAAACATTCCCTGGGACAAATGTTTTTATAAGGCCTTTTTTATGATTACAGTGAGAAGCGACCGTAAAAGAAGGGAATTTTTTTGTAGGTCATGGGTCCCCGCCCCAGAGGCAGATTGCCAGAGTTCTTCTGATGGTTTTGTGTCTCAGGAGTTACTGGGGGGGTGTTGGGTTGCAGGATGCTCGTGGTTGACCCTCTGAGGGTCAGCCCTGGGGGTGGTGGCAGGGAGCAGAGCCTGTCCCTGCTGAATCAGGGGTTGTCCAGGCAGCCCTTGGCTGTCAGGTGTCCCCATCCATCCCCTGTGACTTCACTGGGAACTGCAGAATGGGCTGGGTGGGTGCTGGGGTGCAAGGATGTGTCAGCCTTGGGGGTTTCTGGCCCCACAGCATCATTTCCCTGGTTGCCTCCTCTTGTTTGAGAGGAGATTGACACTTCCTCAATCCCCTCAGGAGCTGGAACGTGGGGTTTACACCAGGCAGCCTTTGCTGCTCTGTGGTGCCTGTGCATCTTCCCTCTCTTTTAACATCAGGTTGGTCCCTGCTTCATCTCCCTGCTGTGTGAATCCCACAACACAAGGGCAGTGCAAATCACACCCTCCTTTATCCCACAGCCTCCACGTTTGCTCAGCTGCAGGGGTATAATTATGCCATTAGTGCTGGTCAGACTTTCTGCTGTAAACGTGCTCTGAGAGCTGGGGAGTGGAGAACAAGGGAGAAGCCAGAGCCAGGGAGAGAGGAAAGGCAGCTGCTGCTAAATTTAAGACTGTTCCTATGACACCTGGAGGCTGCTGTGGTGGTGTCAGTCCTCTTGGAAGTGAGCAGGTAAACACGGAGCCGTGGCTTGTTCTTGGAGTGCTTTATCTTCCTGTTCAGCTTGTGGGACCTTCCAAAGTGCTCGGGGCAGGGAGGCTGTGCTGTTTCCTAGCTGGAGGCAGGATGTGCAGGAAAACCTGGAGATCTCAAGCCTGACAGGTGTGGGGAGGCTCTTCCAGGGATTTGGGCTGTCGGGAGAAGCAGTCAGGGATGTGGTTGTGTCCCCAGAGTCACCTTAAATTGTCTGATCTGTCTTTCTCTCTGAGTGTCCTTGTTGAGCTGCACGGTCCTTCTTCAGCTCCTGCTCTCTGGCTCAGGTTGCACTGATGCTGCACGAGCCAGGAGAGGTGCAAGGACTGCTCTCCCAAATCTGGAGCTGCAGCAGAGCCAGAGCCAAGGCTCTCAGGAGCTCTGCAGAGCCCTGACAGTAATTCTTGACTGGGACTTTGGTGCTGGCATGGGAGGCAGGGAAATGACTGTGGGGATAGCAAACCTCTGCAAAAAGTGGCTGCACAGAGAAGGTGGGGGGAGGCAGCAGCATTTTCTGGCTTGTGCTGCCTCTGCTGCATTCGTTGCCTCAGAGGCAAATTATCAGTTTCTTCCTTGAATATTAACAGCTGCCAGGTAATGAATTCCCCCTCTCTGTTTTATAATGGCACTAAAATTGGGATTTGCCTTGGTTTTCTCTGTAATTATCCAATGAGCCTGTGTGAGTGAGAGGGAGGCAGGGCAGAACTGGGCAGAGCTGGCTTTGCTGCAGGTGAGTGTCCTGCCTGGAGGATTGAATTTGGGAATGACCCTTCCTGAGAAGGCAGGAGACTTCCATGTGCTCCCTGGGACAGGGCTGGTGTTGGCAGGGCAGTGTCTGTATGAGCTGCAGGGATCAGTGACCCCCATCTCCCTTCTTTGGGGTTTTTCTGTTGCTTGCACACCCTCCTTCTGTGTTTTGCCTGCTCCCAGGCTGAGGTCAGGCTGTGGATCAAAGCTGTGCCCTGTGGAGGGGAGATGGGAGGCAGGATTGGTACAAGCCCGTGCCTGTGCTTCAGCCACAGGCAGGGAAAGGAACCCACGGGCTGTGCCGGGGGCAGGAGGCTGTCCCAGCCCTGGCATCTGCAGGGGTGACACCAAGGACACCCAGGGTCTGCATGTTTCTCAGGATGAGGATCAGGGGAATGTAGGAAAAGCTCCATATTCCATCCTTAACTGGCTGTGTGTGGAGGCCAGCTCTGGAGGTAGAAAACTGTAAGAAAAAGCCTCTTACCAGAGGAATCTGCTCTAGGATGGAGGTAAAAGCTGAGCTGCTTGTCCAAGGTCACCCAGCAGACTCACATTGGAGGTCTGAAGGTCTGTGACCCAGGCTGGAGGTGACAAAGCAAGCTCCCCAAATCCATTCTTGTCCTCTTGGCTCACTGTAACTGAGTTTGCAGTTATTGGCACTTTGAAGCCATAATTGAGGTCTGCTTTCCTCCTTGCACAACCTTTTCTCCCGGCAAACTGTCAGCCATCAAGTGGGATGAGACAGTAAGAGAGATGTTACACTCACCATTTCCTAGAAACTGTCACTTTAAAGAGAACAGCACTGGAAAAAAAGGGATGAATTGAAGCCAAACCCAGAGCGATAAACCTCCAAATGTTTGATTTCTCTCAAAATCTGGAACTTTTCATTCCTTTCTCGTGTCTCTGCTCTGCCTGGGGCACTTTGTACCTTCACAGTTCTGGCCTGTGGCATTTATTAAACCTCACATGGCAGAAGAGCTTAAAAAATATAGCCCAGGTTCTCTTTGGGTGTAAGTCAGCCTAACTGGGCTTAAATCCCTGGAGCTGGGGTGGCACCAGATGACAAAGGGGGGGCCTCTGGTGACTCTCGGGGCTGTGTTTGATTTTCTTGCACAACCATTGCCAAGCTCCCAGCAGTGGCTGGAGGGATCTGGCATGGATGGGTCCAGCAGGTCCCTGTGCTGGGAAAGGATCGTGGTCTGTCCTTGCTGGGGCTACACAGAGAATCCTTTCTGTACGGATAACTTGTGTTTCTCTTTATGTAAATGGTATTTCAAACCAGGAAATGCATGCTAATGTGATGTTTTCAGGGTTTCACTGAAGGACAGAGCTGTATAACCAGACCAGTTTTGTCTGAGCCTTATCTTCACTCGTGGCTGTTTGCAGCTGCTGGGCAGAGCTGGAGGCTCCCCCAGAGGACACAGACATAGCACAGCCCTGGGGCAAGTTTAGGTTTTGTCTGTTACTGCCCAGCTTTGAGGAGGCCAAATCATCCCCAGAGAGCAGCCACTGGGGCATCCTGCCCAGAGGCCACCAGGCAGCTCCATCCGTGGAGTTTGTGGTCAGGGAGGAGGGTTCAAGGAGGCAGTGACCTCTCAGGGGACAGGTTGTTCCTTAACCCACTGCTTTTGGATAGACACTGACCCCTCCAGTGCAATCCTCTCCTGGATTTAGGATGGCCTTGGGGTGAGCAGAGGCTCTGGGTCTCTCTGAGCTGTCCTTGCATCTGTGCTTAGGGTGCAGGAAGCTGAGGCCCCCTGGGAGCTGGCTGAGGGTCCTTCATGACTGCAGGAGAAGAAGGGGAATCCATAAACCACAGGGAGGTTCAAGGGCTGTTTCTTGGAGCTCTCCTTGTAAAACCTGCCATGGCAGCAGGAAGGTCCCCCCTATCCCCAGATGAGACTGAAGGCAGCTGAGGGGAGGTCAGGGTTAGAGGTGCAGGCAGCAATTGCCAGCAGGACAGGAGGTGTCCCTGGACAGCAGGACAGGAGGTGTCCCTGGACAGGAGGTGTCCCTGGACAGCAGGACAGGAGGTGTCCCTGGACAGGAGGTGTCCCTGGACAGCTGGACAGGAGGTGTCCCTGGACAGGAGGTGTCCCTGGACAGCAGGACAGGAGGTGTCCCCTGGACAGCTGGACAGGAGGTGTCCCTGGTTTTGGCACTGGCTGCAGGCTGTGCTCAGCCTGTGTCAGGTTAACGTGGCCTCTGCTCACACCTCACCTTCAGCGTCCACATTTCCCATTAGCAGAGCTATTTTTAAGCCTCCCAAGGCAGTTAACACTAATTAATCTAAAAAAGCCCAAATAATGGTTTATCAGAGCCCCCGGCTCCTTCCTGTTCCCTGTGTGGCCCCAGAAGCCCTGGCAGAGCTGAGCCCAGTGAAGTGCTCCATGTACAGGGGTGGCTGGAGAGGCTCCCCTGGGGGGAGATGTGCAATTAGAGCAGGGCCCTAAACCACCCCATGGATCCAAGTTTTCCATCCTGGATCGTGCTGTCTGTGCCACAGGGGAAGTTCCAGCTCCCTGCAGTGCTCATTGATGAGCAGTGGATGCAGCCCTGGCCCTTTGTGTGCCTGGCTGCAGGAGGTACCACTCCCCTGGGACCTGCAGGAAAGTCCCAGCAGGATTCTTTGCCTGTACCTAAAGCCACTCCAATCCCAGTGATCTCTGGGCACTGTCATGTGGAGCAAACCCCAAACAGGCTGTAGTTTCATCCTGCCCTTTGCAGCAGCAGGTACCAGAGCAGGAGATGCTTTTGGCTGATAGGAGAAGCTGCTCCTGCCTTTGCATGTGATTTTTGTCTTGCCTGTTTCAACTCTCCCGAGCAGGGCTGTGTCTGACCATCGCTGCAGTGGCAAACCCACAGGTACCTGCCCCAGGAGCCCTCCCTGCCCCAGCAGGGCCAGGATTTCGTGTTTTGTGGGGTGCCTTGCACAACGAGGCCTTGATCTCGAACGCGGCCTTCAGGCATTACTGGGGTGTGAGTAAATAATAATTAAGATCTGGGCGTTTGCTGAGCCAGGGGTGTTGATGTGCAGGCTGGATGTGTTCTGGGTGCTGATGTGGATGGGTGTGCACAGCTCCACGACCAACTTCCCCCATCCCCACCACCCCTGGGGTAGGTGCTGCATCTGCTCAGCTTCTTGAAACATCACTGTGCTCAGAGCAAGTAGGTGTCTAAATAAAAGTCTGATTCAAGAAAGCAGCACAATTTTGGCAATCCAGAGACAAGCAGGCTTTTTTTGCAAAGCGTTTTCAAAGCAAGCTGTCAGGAGGTTCCAGTGTGAGGTGCAGGGGCTGGGGGGAGCAGGGTGTCTGCAGCTGGAGCATTGGATTGTCTCCATCACTGATGAGGAGCTCACCTGCCCTGCTCCATGGGGCTTGGAGTGGGGAGGTGGATAGAGGAAGTGCTCTATATATTAACCTTGTGCTAATTAATCAGGAATGTGGGTTATACCCTTTCAAGCACTGTAGTTATTTCAGTTTAGCAAATTAGTGCTGCTCAGCTGAGACTCCACGGCTGAGCATGGTCCTGGTTCCACCCCTCTCCAAATGCAGAGTAAATCACTGCAATGAGTTGTAGCCAAACCCCTGTGTTTTGCTGCTTGGGTGTGTGTTGGTGTGCACAGCCAGGTACCACAGCCCTGGGTGAGAGCTACACCCCACAAACTCACTGCTTGTTGTCATCCACCTCCAACCTGAGTTGTTTCAAGCAGTAGTTCAGGTTCACTCCCAGTTTTGGTGTTTAAGGGATTTTTGATGGGTCAGATTGACCTCTAGAGCCACCCATCTTCTGCACAGATTGCAGAGACTGACCTGGAGTGAGAATGCTTCTACCTTGTGTCCTTGGTTAGTAAAGGAAGCTCCAGGTGCTAAATCCAGGCTGGTGTGTTTCTGTTAAACAGTGACAGGGAAACCCAGCCTGGCATGGTAAAAACTGTCAAAATCCATGTGGGAAAGTTGCTACATAAACTGCAGAGGACTGTTGGAATACACAGAAGAGAAACCAGATGTAATTCCCCACTGGTCTCAGCAGTGAGGGCTGGACTGACCTGTGATTTCAGGACAGGTTGTTGTGTAGCTGAGGAAAAAGTGTAAATCCAGTATTAATGTGGTTGTGGCACAAAGTGGCCCAATCTGGTCACGGTGGCAGTGGCTTCCAGACAGTCAGATCAGCACTGCAAGCAGCAGAGGTGTCAGTAACGCTTGAGCCAGACACCCCCGAGGCTCTCTCCAAATGCAATCAGAAATGATGTTGTCACCTGCTGCTGAGCCACAGGCCTGGGTTTGAGCCATGTGTGGCAGCAGGGCACGGTCCCAACAGGTCAGCACTGACTGTATTATGGAAGGAGGGAGCGTGGGTGAGGTATTTTGATTTTGTTTGGAACAATAAAACCCGAGTTATTTGAAATCTTAACAACAGAACCAGCTTTTAGCACCGGCGTTTATAGGGATGAGTGGGCGAGTTGTTTAAAGGGAGAAAAATCTTTGAAAACAGTCCAAGTGAGGGTGATAATTTCATGCTCCAAGGGAAGTGTGTGCACGTCCTGAGCCTGGGCAGGGTGTGGATGGGCTGTGCCAGGGGCTGGGCACAGCACAGTGCAGGGCACACGTGTGCCCAGGGCACGCTCAGCTCCCTGAGCTCCAACCTGACGTTGTAGGTGGTGTCTCTGCAGATCACAGATGTCTCACTCATTCTCCTTTGCTGCATCTTAAACTCAGAGGGAAAATGTCATTTCCTCATGTTGATCCAAGCACTGACCTCGTGTGTGTGGGCTCTGCCCCTCTGTTTTACCCATTTTCCATTTCTCCCCATACCAGCTGCAGATTCCCCCTTGCAGAGCTCTCCCAAGGTGACTCAGCTCTTCAGATCAGGGACAGAGTCCCCATCCTGGTTCATTCCCCTGTTGCCCCTCTCTATCCATGGATCCCCTGATCTCAGCCCCAGTGGGAATGGGGTGCAGCACTGGTGTTGAGCTCACAGGAACTGTGGCTGAACCCTGCCCTCCTTCACCCCTTCCTTCCCTCTTCAGTTGGGGCCAGGTACTGAGCCAGGAGTCCTGGTCTCAGGTCCCACGCAGTTTCCATTGCTCTCTGGAAATTACTGTGTGACTCCTGGAAATGAATTTACTGGTGTGGAATAGCATGGGCAGTTCCCCAAAGCTGCATTTTTGTTCAGGTTATAGCAATTTCCTACTTTTGTAGTGAAAAATGAGAATGAAGGACAACCAAGAGTGCCAGGTGGGGCTCTATCCCCATTTTGCCCCTTTGGAAAAGTGCTTTTCTTCCCTGTGCCCCATTTCAGTGTCAGAAATTCCCATTTCACAAACGTGAGGTAAGAACAGCTCTTTGGCTGCTGCGTGGCATTTCCATCTTTCCCTGTTTAAAACCCTGTTGCAATTAGAAATTTCCCTCTGTCGAGCAGTGTTACATTTAAATCAAGAGATGCTTATGGCTCAGCAGCCTCGGCTCTTGCAATAAGACAAAAAAACCACCCATATCTAATAATATGAGGAGCAGGAGGACTATCAGGAGCTAAAAATGGTCCTTCAGTATTTTGGTGCTTTAAATCCAAACGCTCAGATTGTGTCTGTGTGTGCACAGAGCGTTTGCTGCCTGTGCCTGCGGAGCCGAGCGTGTTTGCAGATGTAGTTTGGGAGAATCGATCCCAATCTATTTTTAAGGTAAAGTGAGTGTGGCGGGTGGGAGGTGAGGAGGTGGAAGGAAAGCTAAATATTCACGTAGCTGCACTGTGTGTTTAAGAGCATCATCTAATAGCAGGAGGATCGTGGCAGCGAGGTGAGGGAGAGAGGAGCCTTCTCCGGAGCCCCCCCCGCACCGTGCCAGGGCACGGAGTGGCTCCGGGAGGAGGTGGCAGAGCGGGGCTGTCGCTTTAAGCCCCAGCTCGCACCCAGCGGGTCACTGGAGCCGGAGACGTTCTTCACATCGCTCGGCACAAATCGCGCTCGGCACAAACCGCGCTCGGCGGGGCTGGCAGAGCCTCGGGCAGCTGAAGCATCCAGCGCCGGCAGCGCTCCTGCCCGCGGCCATGTGAGAGCCGGAGCCGGGGAAGAGCTGGCTGCTGAGGTCAGTGAGGGAAACTCGGGGTTTGTTTGTGTTTCCTTCTTTCTCTGAAATGAGAGGCTGCATCGGGAGGAGCAGGAGGTGGATACGGAGACACAGAGGATTCACTCAGGCCGGGATGTGTGCTCGGGGATTTAAAGTTTTCAGGTAGCTCCAGTGTGAACTTTTTATCATTAATATTTTTGCAGCTGCAGCGGTGCTCAGGCTGCTCTGGGTGTGCTGTGTCTGAGGGTGGGCGGTGGGTCCCCGAGCCCGGCTGTGCTCACAGGGGACACGGGGTGTCTGTCACCAGCCCTGCCTGGCGGGGGGAGCGTGGCAGCAGTGCCAAGGATTGGCACGGGAAGGGAAGTGGTGTCCTCAGCAAAGACCAGGCGAGTTTTGCAGCTCTGCTGCCTCTGAAGCTGATGAGGAGTGGCGACTCCAGCCCAGGAGCTGGTGGCTGGGGACAGGGACAGCCCAGCTCTGGAGCTCAGGGACGATTTTCCAGGCATTTCACCTCCTGGTAAAACAGGCTGTGGATTTCAGCCAGGGATTTGCTTCCACTCCTCTCCTCCACCCCCGTTTGCTTCTCTGCAAACCTCCCCCTTGGTGCCTTTCTCCAGGTGAGGTGGGGGAGTTCAGTGCCTGATGTTTTTGGGGTTGTGGCTGTGCCAGAGGTGCAGCCCCCGTGGTGAGTTCTCTGGGGTGAGGTGTGGGGTGGTGCAGGATAAAGAAAAGCCAGATGCAGGGGACTGACAAACAGCCCTGGATAAGGTGCTCCTGGCACTGGCGGGCACCAGCAGCACCAGTCCCGCTCCTGCCTGGAGATTTTGAGGTCGGCTGCGTTGAAAAGAGCAGAGGTAAGGAGTGGTGACATGTCTGGTTCACAGGGGGAGAGGCAGATAGGGCAGGGCATGTGGGTACAGATGTGTAGGAATGGATAACTGCCAAGCCCGGGGCAGATAAGAGCCTGCTCAGACAAGGGCACAGTTTTCCAAGGACCGTCCACAGGGGAGAACTTGGTCCTAGGGACTGATTGCTGCATCCTGTCCCAGCGCTGTCACTGTGGGACGTGGTCAGGTCGCTTTGTGTCCTCCCTGAAAGAAGATGAAATTGTGGTGGACACATTTAAATGCTGAGGCAGCGTGGTCTGAGGGGGTGACAGTGAGAGCTGCTGTGTTACCCCTGAACCTGCTGCCATCCTCGTCCCTGACCTGGGCACTCACCAGACACTTTCAGGCAGCAGCTCCCAAGCTGGATCTGCTGTACCAGACCTGCCAGGGTCCATCCACCGCTGGGTCCTGCCTGCAGGTCCCAATGTGCTGTCCCCTTGGAGGGCTGGACAAAGCCGGAGTGAGCAGCCCTGGAGCCTGACACTGCATCCTGCATCGGGTCAGGTGTGCAAGAAGCTGAGCCTGGAGGAGAGGAGGGGAACCAAAGGCAGGTCAGTGCCCTGGGGACACCAGCTGTGAGAGAAGCTGGTCTGACACAGGGACAAAGTTTGGCTCTTTGGGTGGCTCATGAGTGTGGTTTGGTGGGTGAAGCTCCCTTCGGAGGGGACGTTTCACCCGTGTTTGGGTGACCATGGAATGGCTGAGGGATCTGCCATGACTTGGCCAGCACAGAAGTGCCTGCTGTGGTGCTTGGGGACCTTTGGGCTGCTGTCCCAGAGCAGATCTGACAGGCTTTGATGGGGCTCAGCAGCGGTGTGGGAAGAGTTGCCTCTCAAACTGCTGTGGGGGCAGCAGGAAGCTGTGGGAGAAGCCACTGCCAGAGCGTTGGGTTGAGGGGATCTCTGGCAGCAGATGTTGGTGTGGTGGGGGGCACAGCTATGGATGAAGGGGAATCTGGGTTGCTCAGGTGCCAGAGATTGGGACAGGGTGCTCATCCCGGGATAGGGCAGTGGGAATGTGTCAGAAAAGGTTCTCTGCACAGTCCCGGGTGGGCAGCGGGTCCAAGGTGGAAGCCCTGCAGGGCATCTCTGTGGGCTGTGGCTTCAGGTGCTGGGAGCTGGAGTGGTTGAGTTCTTGCAGTGAGGCTTTCTGCCTTTGTTTAATGGCTTTCCTGAATCCGAGTGAAAATGGCCAACGGGGTTGAGGCACAGGAGTCAGTTTTGACTTTGTTTTGCCTCGCCTGGGATTGCTTCAGCCTTGGCCTCACCTGCACATCTGGAATGGTCAGACTGAGGGATCTCCCCAGGAGATGCTGCTCCAGGTGCTGCACCTCTGGGCAGCGCTGGATAGCCCAGGACCTTCTCTGCCCAAAACTGACAGGTTTTATATCAGAGAGGAAAATGGGTGGCTTTGTGCTCTTCCACGGGGTGTAGTGACCTTAGTCTGGGGCTTGGGGCTCCTCAGGAGCTGGTGGTCCCAGCCTGCAGAGAGAGGGGATGGTGGCAGAGCAGGCATCTGTCACTCTCTGCAGCTGCTTTTTGCTGCCTTTCCAACACCTCAGCTGTGGTTTTTACACATCCTGAATCCACCCGGGCAGGTTAAACAGCTTGTTCCTCCACCAGCAAGGGAATGTGTGCAAAAGCCTGGATGCCTTCCAGTGGCCCATGTGGGGAGAGAGAGTTCTGCTCCCAGCCACTCTCAGAAAATGTGAACAAAGCTCTGATCCCCATGAGTGGGACCTCCACCTGCTTGGGGTGGTGCCATCTGTGTCCTGCCCGAGGTCAGGGAGCAGGAGCAGAGGCTCCATCCTTGTCCCTGTGTGGGCAGAGATGGGAATGTCCCTGTCCCCCTGCCAAGGGCAGGCATGTTTGCAGCTCAGTCTGCCCTGGGGTGATCTCTACAGTGCCAGCAGCCCCCAGGTCCCTCTGCCCCGTGCAGATGGGCTTGGTTTTGCTCTCAGTGATGGCATCTGGCTGCCACAGGAAGGTGACAGTTGGCAGAATTCAGGCAGTTGCAGTGCTGGAGGCAGAGAACGGGGGGTGAGGCCAGGCAGGGACAGCAGCCACGAGGTGAGAAGTTGTCTTGGGGCTGGAAAGCCAAAGCTGGTGCCAGAGCCGTGTAGGGGTGTGGCTGTGTGTGCTGTGGCAGGGCTCTTGCTCAGCCCCATGAGGGGATGCCCTGGCTCTCAGGAAGCCTCCTGACCCTGGCTATGCCAAGCCCCAGGCTAGCACAGCTCAGGAGCAGATGGCAAGCCCCAGGGTGTGATCACACCTCCATCTGCCTTCGAAGCTCCTGCCTCGGGGCTGGGAGCAGCCTGGCAGGGAAGGAGCCGAGCTCTCCATGCCTTGACACATTTGGGCATTTTAATCAGACAGGTTTGCCTGGGGCAGGGTTTGGCTCGAGGGAGCCTGGTGCCTGCAGGTGCTGCCCTGGGGCTGCCCATGGGCCATCTCGGGCTGGCACAGCCCTGTCAGCCCTAACATGGCCCACGGGCACTGACCTCCTGCCCCTCGGGTGCCACTGAGAGGTAGCCAGGCAGACAGCCAGTCCTTGTCCCACACCTCCATGCTCTGGCTACTCTTCCTACTGATTCAGAGCACCCTTTCCCCTCTGCCAGGCATGTTGGGAGCAGGATCCTGACACCTTGAGCTGCAGGATCTGGTGTCTGTGGAGGGGCAGCTGAGGGCTCTGGCCATGCACTGCCAGGCTGCCCCTGCAAGCGGGAACTTCTCCCGTGGATCCAGGACTGCTCTGATGTACTCCATGCAGTCGTGGAAAAGCAAGAGGGAGGCTTGGTGTGAATGAACTGATTTCCTCCTCTACCCTGAAATTTGGGTCACACAAGCCAACATAGCAGAGCTGTGAGAGATGCAGTTCACCCTCAGTTCAAGCCCAAGCCAGCTTTGATTTCCGAGGTGCAGCTGTTGGTGGCTCAGAGGGTCTGTTGGAGCTGTGGCTGCATTAATGGATCAGCACGTGGCAGGCAGGAGGTGAGAGGGGTTTTTCCCCTCCCTGATCAGCTCCCACATTGCCAATGTTCCTCTCTGGCCCGCTGCTAATTTTGACGCTGCCCTAAATAGAAGCTGAGTGCATCTCATCTGCTTCGCTTAGCATACAGGAAAATTGTTTTCCTTCATTTACCCAATCCAACTTGTGGCTTTAACCCTGTCAGCACAAGTCTCTCCCCACTGCAGAGCTCCCATGAAGGGCTTTGCCTGCCCCTGCCCTGGGGAAGAGCTCTGGTGGCAACGGCACTGTGTGTGGTAGGACTGGGAGGGCTCCCAGAGTGGCCACCAGCAGAGCTGGGAGAGGGACTTTGCTTCATCAGCAGCCAAGGGAATCCCTTGCTCTGCTGGAAAGTCTGACTGGCTCTCCCCATGCCCTCTCCAGCTCTCTGGTGGGATGAGCAGCCCTCCAGCAGGGACCCAGTGCCCCTTCCCAGACTGGCTTCAGCTAGAAAATAGCTCAAATAGACTCAGCTCCAGGAGGTTTTGGTTGCTGTCTGTTGTGGTATTTTTTCCAGCAACTGGTGGGACCAGCTTGGTGTGTAGGGAATATCCCCAGGTGTGGCAGATGCCCCTCTTATCACTGACTAATTTTGTCTCCCATTCCAAGCGACTCCTGGGAAAGATCTGTTGTTCCTATTGCTCTGTCTGCTCCCGATCAGGACCCACAGCCCCTTTCCCTGCTGGAGAAGTGGCTTGGAGAGGCTGCCTCCAACGTAAGCTTCCTGCAGCATGACTTAAATATATCCCTGTCCAGTGCAAGGTGCTCATTTGGGGCTCTTGTGCAAGAACTGTTGTCCTGAAAAACTGTAATTTTGTGGCATTTTCAGCTGGGTGACTGCTACAAGTGCTGTGTTGAGGACACAGGGGCACGGAGGGGAAGCGCTGGGGTGTGAGGGGCAGTGGCCTGGAAAGGTTGGATAAAGCTGGTGGAAAAAGCAAACCCTGAGCTTGGGCTGAGCCTTGGCTGGGCACACGGCAGCACTTCAGCCAGGGTGGCTGCACGGTTCCCCTCATCCTGCTGTGAGCCCAGCCCTTTCCAGCCCAGAAGCTCCCCTCAGAGCAGTGCCAGGGTGAATGCTGTGAATGCTGTCACCTTTGCTCCCCTCTTTCCCATTCAGCCTCCAGGCCGCTCTGGGTGCTCTGCAGTGACTGCGGCTGCTCTGCACAAGGCTCATCCGTGTGCTGGGCTCGGATTTGGGCTGTGGCAGTGCCCAGAGCCTCTGGGATCAGAGGGACCAAGGAGCAGAGACGCCCAGCAGGCTCCAGACTGTGTGGCTTGGCACATCTGGGGCACAGCTAGGAGCTGGCCCCTGAACAGACCCAGGAGAGGGCACAGCTACTCCTGAGGCTGCGCTGGTCGGAGCGATGGGACTCGGGGATTTGTTCGGGGTGTTCTGACTCTCCTCTCTCTCTTCCCAGAAAATCAACCGGACCCCTTCGGACGAGGAATGCTTCTTTGACCTGTTGAGCAAGTTCCAGAGCAACCGGATGGATGATCAGCGCTGCCCGTTGGAGGAGTGCCCAGCCGAGGCTGCGGAGGCAGCTGCCACGCGGGTCCCTGCCCTGGGAGAGCGGATATGTGAGCACCGATGCGTTCCCCAGTCCCTGTCCCTGTGGGGGTGCCGCTGCTCCTGCGGCGTGCCCAGCTGTTGTGGTTTGCCGTGCAGCCGTGATGTTTTCCCTGAGCCTCAGCTCTCTGAACTTAGCAGTTCCTTGGAAATCTCTGTCATTATTTAAGGAAGGGAGAAACATTCTCATGTAAATGGTTGCCGAGGGAAAGGCTGCAGAATGTGAGCTAAGGCTTGGGGAGTAAATTAGAGAGAGAAATGCAAAATACGTTTGGATTTTTTCAGTGTGGGTCTTTAGGTCTTGGATTCTGAACAGGGAGGTTGGCACAAGGACTTGTGCCACTTCCAGTACCTCCTGGAGGAAGATGATGATGGTCACATTGCTGAGGGAGCTTTGTGAGAACCTGGGGTCTGGGACGTGCAGGCTTTCTCAGGCAAGTTAAAATATTGCCAGTTTTTGTAATAGCGTTGCCATGGAGGAAAAACTTCTGGATTTTGTACTGTTCTTGGATGCAGTGGTGATAGGTGCTTTGTGAGGACAGAGGAGCCAGAAGGATGGAAAAACAGTGGGAAGCTGCTCAGGCAAACAGCTCAGCCCTAGGAAGGACAGGGATAAATTGAGGAAGGCATCTGACAAATAGACCAGGCAGGAAAGGCAGGGCTGTGTTTGTGCTTGGGTTTTGTGGCTTTTTCAGTGTTCAGGGCCTTTGTTTAACCCAAGCTCAGGGGAAGATCTAAAATGCACAGATCACCCTCACACGCTTAATCACCAGCACAAAGGGCTCAAACCAGTTATTTAAACTGATGGATTTGTTCATCATCAGTTTCCAAATGAATACAAAGTGCGAATGGGAGAGGAGGATACCCCTGACACCGGTCCCAGAGCTGCAGCATGAGGACCAGGTGCCGGGGCAGGGGCTGAAGCAGAGAAGGTCAGGCTGTGGCAGAAAGGCAGGTTGGCTGTGAGGTGAGAGAGTTTTTATCATCTAAAAATAAGGTGGAAATGAGCATCGCTTTGTCAAGAGATGCATTTCTGACACACAAGTGCATTTGGCTGTAACAGCTGTGTAATTTAGGAGATGGGGTTGAAAATGCAGAGCTTTATAAAGAATGCACGAGCAGCCCCACATTCTGTTCGGCTCATTTGGGCTCTGAGCCTTTTGGACGTGTTATTTTCAAGGATTCTTTGTGAGCTGAAGGGGAGCAAACTCATCTCTGCGTCAGCGCTGAGATTTTCTTGTGTTTCTGCAGCTCCATGAGCTGGGGCTCGAAGAGCTTGTGTCGGGAGGCTCGGAGCACACTCTGCTCCAGTGCTTTGTGCTCAGGGAAATTAACACCACTTGGGCTGGATTTCTCCCAGTTTGGGCTGGATTTCTCCCAGTTTTCCTTTGCTTGTCCCTGTCTGAGTGCGGTGTCTGTTGTTTGGGAGCCTTTCCCTACCCAGCAGCTGCAGAAGCCAAGAGGCTCTTTGCAGGGAGCACTGTCCAGAGGCATTTCCCAAGGGTCAGTGGTAGACAGATGACATTTACTGGTTCTGGACTGGGACCCCCCAGCACCAGCACAGCCCAGGCTGGCTCTGCTCCGTGGGATGAGAAGAGGCAGAGCCAGGAGTGTTTTGCTGGTGCTGACGCAGGTCCTGCAGCCCGTGACAGCCGGACTCGGTGCCTATGCCTCTCCTTGAGCAAACAGCCCGGATTTCTGGGGGGCCTGGGAAGGTGCTGCCAGGTGAGAGGCTCAGCCAGGCCTGGGCTTTGCTGATGGCTTGACTGGAATTATTCCAGGCCATTGGCACCATGTGGGTGCCTGTCACAGCCACAGGAGCCCTCAGGAACTCTGTGCTCACCTGTGATTGCCCAGCTCTGCCTGTGCCTCTTGGCTCCAGGTGGGAATCCAGAGTGGAAGTGGCAGTGGAAGCCACCTGTAGTGCTGGAAACAGCAGGGATCGCAGCCAGGCAGTGGTTCAGCTTTGGGCACTGGATCTCCTGGGCTGAGGTGGCACCTTTGGTGGCCTCCAGGAGCCAGCCAAGCACAGGAGCAGGGAGCCCCTCAGAGGGCCCAGCAATGGGAGTTGGGTGTGTGAGGTTCTGCTTTATCAAGGCACCTGATTCCCCCTCTGCTGCCTGCTGGGTTTGTGTGGGTTGGAGAGGAGTTTGGGAAGGGGGATTTGGGCTCTGCAGCTCAGGCAGAGCGGTGACCCTGCTGTGTGCTCTTCTCCCCCCAGCACAGTCCATGATGGCATCTCCACAAACAGAGGAGTTCTTTGACCTCATCGCCAGCTCCCAGAGCAGGCGCCTGGATGACCAACGTGCCAATGTGGGCAACCTGCCCGGCCTGCGGATAACCCACAACAACCTGGGCCACCTGCGTGTGGAGGGGGACGCCCAGGAGCCCGGGGACGAGTTCTTCAACATGCTCATGAAGTGTCAGGTACGGGCACAGGGCTGGGGAGCTCTGACACCTCTGCTCCTGCCCTTTCCTCCATGGCAGGGCTGTCCTGGCCCTGCCCTGCCCTCTGCTAATGCCCCTTTCTCCCCTGCAGTCCTCCAGGATCGATGACCAGCGCTGTGCCCCCCCAGATTCCATCCCCCGTGGCCCCACCATGCCCGATGAAGACTTCTTCAGCCTCATCCAGCGTGTCCAGGCCAAACGCATGGACGAGCAGCGTGTGGATTTGGCCTCAACTCAGCAGGAGGCTCAGGAGGAGCAGCAGAGGCCTGGTTCCAGCTAAGAACTGGGCTTTGGTCTGGGGGGTGTTGTTTCAGCTTTATTTTGTTTTTTAAAAAGGAAAAAAAGAGTAGGTGGTTTCAAGCCTGAGTGCTCCTGTACTGCCAGTCCCGGGAGCTGCACCTTCCATCGTGTTCCTACGGGAAAACCCAACGGATGGGGGACTGTTTTTAAACCAGGGAGTTTTTTTAGGACACTTGACGACTACAACACTGGGCACAGCACCTGGAAGACTTTAGCAGCCCCTCTGCTGATCACCTAAAACCCCAGGAACTTGGAGGAGCCCACAGGGGGTAGTTAACTCCAGCCTCTATGTCTTTTATTTCCACAACACTTTTAATTATACAGGGAAAGGGAAGAACACCTTTTCCATTTTGAAGTTCCTCCTGTCTTCCCTGAGACAAATGGCTCTGGAACATCTTGTTCAGCTTTGTTCCTTCTACAGGAGAAAAAGAGCCCAAGTCCTTTAAACCTGACTCCATTCCAGCTGCATTGTGGTCCTACACACTTGAGTGTTTTTTAGGTTTGCTGAGGACTCTCTGGAGAGCCCTGGACATTCTCTGCTTCCAGCTGCAGCCCTGCAGGACCTCCTGAGTAGGGGCAAAGTCTTGGTCACCCTGAGCTTTAGTGGGATTTGTTACCTCTGGGTCCTGGCAACTGTGCAGTCCCGACTAGCAGGGGCTGTTCCTGGGAAGGAGGAAAGAGGTCTCTGCCCAAGTGTCCAGCCCATGGCAAACAGGGACAGCTCCTGGTGCCACTGAGCCAAGGTGAGGGTGTCTGAGACAGAACCTGTGTGTGACAGGGCCCTGCTTCAACAGCCAGCAATGCTTTCTGCCCGTGGCTCATCCCTCCTCCCTTCTGTGCTGCTGGCTCTCCTCTTGTTTCTCCCCAAACCAGCACTGAGCTGCTCCCAGTGAGGCACTCTGGTTCTGTCCAGCCGTCTCCAGTCACTGGAGCCTCAGGAGAGCCCCAGCCTGGGGGGCTGGCTGGGAAGTCCCATTTACTGTCATTCCTTCCCCTTTTGGACTAGCTGGAAAAGCTGGAGGAGGGGAGCAGGGACCTGACTTGAGGAGGTGCAGTATTTTTCCTTTGCTTGACCAGAGACTATGCTGGACTCCAGAAACTCCAGCACTGCGTTGTGCCGAAGCAGCGCCGTTCCTGCCGAGAATAAATCAGCACTTTTGATTCGAAATGCATTTGATGGAAACATTCCCAACCAGCAGGGAGATATTTTTAGACCAGTGATGCTGCTCATGGGGCATTTACCCTGCCTGCACTGACCATGTGGCGTGGTAGCTGCAGTTTGCCTGCTACCTGGGAGCACTCACCTGCTGCTTGGCCTAGGCCTGGTCTCCCTCCTGGGGCTGGGCAGAGCTCTGGAGAGGGGAGAGGAGGACCTGCCCACCCCCTATCTACCAGCCAAGCTGGCATTTGTAAAAGAGGTAAACATTGATGATGATGATGATGACCTGACCAGCTGCAGGCTCAGGCTTGTGCAGCTTTCAGCCAGGTGGTGAACTGGAATCTGACCATTAAGCTTTCAGAGGTATTATTGAGGTATTATTTGCCATATACTTGAATGTATGAGCTTATTTATTTTTTACATGTGCATTTGCTAATGTCATTTTAATGGGGAATTTCCAACCTACAGGTACTTGGTTTTTTTCTAAAAAATAATCTGCCAAATGGATTAATATATTAGAAACGAATACAGCTCAAGGGGGAGGGGTGGGGGGAATTGTGCTTAATAAATATTTGTGTCTAAGCTTCAGTGCAAATTCTCATTTCCATTATTTCCTGGCCGACAGAAGGGCTAATCCTGGCTCTTTGGAACAGGGATGGGGGTGGATGGGGGTCTCTGGTGACAGACACCACCACATGTGTTAAGAAAAGCATACACCCACCTCCACATCGCTTTACACTATGAGCACATGGGGCTCCTGGCAAGCCACCACCATCCCGGCTCTGCCTGCCTGCCAGCATCGATGTGGCTGTGGAGAGAAGGCACAAAGCCCTGAGAATTCCCTGCCCAAAAGTCTCCACGACAACAGGGCCGACAGAGCAGCCCTGCACGGCTGAGAAAAGGCCACTGGAAAAGGAGAGGTTGAGCAGTTCCTTTCAGGCCCTGCCCGGCTCTGCCTCGACTCGGTGCCGCTGCGGCGCCTGGCCCAAAGCTGGGTCATTCCCCAGAGCCAGGGGACAAGGGCAGGGAGTGCTGGGCACAGTCCTGGCAGCAGCCCTCAGAGAAGACACAAATCTGCAGCACTACCTCATTCCAGCACAGCAGGCAGGAGTAGGCTGTTGGACTGGGCTAGAAGATGCCCTGGGAGCAGCAGAGTTTGGATCCTGAGCCCTGTGAGGATAAAGCCAAGTCACAGCTGGGCTTCCCACGCCTGGCTAATTTGTGCTGGCCCCTGCCAGCCCTGATCAAAGATTAATAAAGAGCCACCAGTTTGTTCTCATGCCTCTGGGTGGCTGGGCACAGCAGCTCTGTGCTAGAAAGCTCAGTGTGTGACCTGGGGACAGAACTGTGCCCTCAGGTGTGTAGAGACTTAAATTCCCAGGAACAAGTGCTCCCTGGGAGTGAGTGATGGGGGTCTCACCTCAGTCTCTCCCTCCTGAGCAGTTGGGGAAGGCAGCACAGGCTCGTTCTGAGCTCCTGGGAGCAGAAGGCACTGGGCTGCCATTGAGTATCCAGTGCAGCATCCTCCTCTCTCCCACGCTGCCAGGCTCGATCCCACGTCGTGAAGAGCTCTCCGATGCTGACATCCGCTGGAGAGCCGCGGGATTGCCGGCCCGTGAACTGCTGCTGCAGCTGTGGAGTGTGAGTTACTGGGAGCAGGGCTGTCCCCAGTGCAGGGCTGGTCCTCTTCATGAAGAACACTAAAAATCCTGCAGAAACAGGAGATCCTGCCCTCTCCTACCTTAACAAGCAACCAGAGGCACTCGCAACACAGGGCTGATGTCAGTCCTGGAGAAAGGCACAGGGCTGATGTCAGTCCTGGAGAAAGGCTGCTTCTCCTCACTCCTGCCTTTGGCTAAAGCAAGCCAGTGTGCCCTTTCCACAGCAAAGCCACTGCCCCATGACACAACATTTTCCAGAAACACACGATTCAAAAGGGAGCGCGAAATTCCTTTTTTATCTGCAATGTCTTAGTAAATCTTTTTGTATTATATGCAAATTCCCTTCCATGATGTTGGCCTGAACAAACTGCCACCCTCCATGCTCAGAGCTGCAGAGACAGCCCAAGGGCACAGGGACTTGTCTCTGTCCTGCCTCCAAAGAGCACCTGGTTCCAGAGGGCACTGGCACAAGGAAACACTAAAATCTAGGAACAGCCAACATAGATTTTGCTGCATTTTGCTACATTTTTTACCAATCAGGCAGAAACATTCCGCATTGCAACATTTTACTACAACACAGCAAAAGCTGGCACCACCTTCCTGTAGCTGGGACCCAGTAACAGGTAAGAAAGGTAAGGAAAACAGTATAAAAAAAACAGATTGTAAATGAGTTGTTTCCAAGGCAACACGGATCCTGCAACAGCTGCTCTGTTCCACCCCATCAAAGGCATCAGCACCATGGAAGCAGAATGCTGATTTTCAGATAAAAGGTAATAAAACAAGCACTTTTCCAGCAGTGCTAATAGGTGTCAGAAGCCCAGCTCAGGGGGGAGAACACAGCAGTGCATTGAGATACAAGATCAATTTTTTCTCAATTTTGGGTCATTCCAGCAGCTGGCTGTTTCAGGGAGAGCTGTATCTCACCAGGATCTGAGCACACACAAGCTGGCTGATGAAGTTCCTGCTCCTGTTTCATCACTCTGCCCTGACACACCCAGAGGAACATGACAACTTTCCTGGTGGTCTGACCAAACACTTATAATGCAACACATGCAACTGTTATGAACACTCCAGCTTAGGGAAACTCATTAATGCCTGCAATGCCCTCACTGAATCCTTGGCTGATGGAGCACCCCAAGCACCTGGAGATGCCTGGCTGAGAGAACTGGGTTTGCTCAGCCCAACACAAAAAGGCTGAGAGGGTTTTACTGCTTTCTGTGGCTCCCTAATGAGGGGGATCCATAGAGGTTGTGGGATCTCCACCCTTATCAATATTCACAAGATCCTGAATATCCTCCCCTGACAAGCAGAGTGGACTGGAATCCTTCAGAAGGCTCTTCCAAACTCCGTTTGCAAGTTCAAAACCCTAAGAAAGCACTGACAGAGGAAACATGCCCCAACAAAGTGAACATGATCACCTCAGTGCCTCATCCACCACTACCCGAGAACTGCATGCTGACAAACTCCTACATCTGTCATTTATTACTTTTTAAATTTCTAACTAATCTTAACATACTGCAGTAGCACTAATAAGCCCCTCACTATCTGCCAAGACAACTTTCTAGGTGCTCTAATTTTCTCCACCATGATCCAAAACTATTAATTTTGCCTTCACACCCACACTCCCCCTCACCAACAAGGAGCTGTAAAACCCCCATGCTGGAGCTCAAGTGGGATCAAAATACAAAACTTTCAGCACTGACAGGAGTGGTACAGAACAAAACTGGTACAGAACAAAACTCTGGAAAATGTCAAAGAACAGATAAAAGCAGCATTTGACTGCATTAAGAGCCAGTGATCTGACTCACCTGCAGGGTCATTTTGGCTTTAGAATTTACCATCTCCTCAGGTGGTACCAATTGCCCCCTAAGTTGCCACACCTGGGCATCCTTAAAACCTCCAGCTCCAGCTGCACCTTGTTAGGTCAAACAGACAAAGAATTGCTGGCTGCCTTCTCAACAGGGAACTAAGCCAGGCACAGGACACTGCTGGGACACTGGAAGTTGCCTCAAAGTCAGCAAAACAAGTACCAGCAAAAATATCTACACCATCTCTAAAAACATCAGCTTGATCAAAGGCAAAGACACACAACATAGAAAACCCAACACCCAAGTTTATTTTAAACACAGACAGTTAAAACTGGGGAATGAAGGTGAAGAGTCTCTTGCCACAAGCCAAATGACCCAAATCCCACAGGTCACATCTGTCCCACGGGGCACAATCCCTTGTGTCAGGTGTGTCCCTTGCTGCCAGGCTCTGAGGGGGTTTCCCCACTGTCCCCTTCCGCCAGCTGACCTTGGGGCCCGGGCTCTGCCGAGCTTTCCAGCAGCAGTTCCAGGGCTTCCTCACCAGCCACACGTCTCACCTTCTCCCCTTTGGCTGCCAGGATCTCCTCGATATTCCTGGACAGCGATTTGAGAACCAACAGTGACACCACAGCAAAGGCCACACAGGCTCACTGCACTCTGCCCTCAGGACTGACACTACACAGTGAATCACAGCAACATCACCCAAATTCATCACAGAAAACCACCCAGACTTACTGGGACTGTTTTCATCCACTAGGATCAATTATTTAGCAATTACAGCTAAACAGAAGCCTTAAAAGGTATCTCTGGAAGTTAGAAGTCACTGGAATTCCACAGATCACCTGCTGGTACCACTAAGGATCCCTGTGCATCCCACAGCTTCTGCTGCAGCTTCACACCAATTTATTTGGATCCTAGACTGTGACAGTCATATTGCAGTGACAGAAAAACAATTCAATGTGTTTTAAAGACCTGGATGAAAGTTTGTTTTTAGTATGAGCTATATTTTAAAAGCATCACTGTGAAGCTGCACCCTGGAGCAGGGTGTGAGGAGGATCCTGCTGGCACACTCACCTCTTTCCCTCCAGGTCGGAGAACCAGCCCAGGTTATCGGCGATTACATGGTGGTTTCTGCAGCCGGGACATGTCACGATCACCACCCCTCGGTGGTAGGCGGCCTTAGAGATGGATTTGGCTGAGCGGGTCTGGCACACCTGAAAAACAAAGTGCGTTTTTATGAGCACAGTAACTGCAGCTCCAGGGACTTTTAAGACAAAAATACTTTTGCCATTAAAAGCTTCTTCCCTCCCTCACCTCTAATTATCCCAAGTCGGCTCCATCATGTTATGATGCCGTGAGTTCAGCCCGAGACACAATGGCTGAAAAGGATTTTACTGCTTTTTGTGACTCCCTAATGAGGAGCATCCACAGAGCCTGTGGGATCTCCACCCTCAGAGATACCCACAAGACCCCGAGCATCCTCCTCCAACACGGAGCTTGGACTAGAAACCTCCAGAGGGCTTATCCACTCTGAATTAGCCTTTACAAGTTTAAAACTAGGAAAACAGTTACACCAAGAATCCCCCGGCCACCCCAGCGCTGGTGCCCTCAGAGCCCCCCGGTCCCACACCCACCTTGCAGGTGTACACCAGGCGATAGTGCGTGGCCGCCGGCGGCTCCGCAGCGGTGCAGAGCGGGCGGGCCGGGCTCCAGAGCGGGCGGGCCGGGCTCCAGAGCGGCCCTGGGACGGTGCGGGCCGGGCGGGCAGGACCCCAGAGAGGCCCTGGGGCGGTGCGGACCGGGCCCCTCAGGCCGGGCAGGGGGCGGCGGGGCCGCCATGGCGGCGGCGCGCGGAGCAGCGCCCTCAGCATGGCAGCGCGCATGCGCGCGCGGCGGCCATGTTGGGTGGGGCCGGCCGGCGGGACCCGCCCTTCATTAACCATTAATTAACCAGCAGCTCGGCCCCGCCCTGTCTCACACGCCGATAGCTAAACCTGTTTATTAACTGCGGCGAAGTCAGAGCCAAACAATAGTGTCACTTTAGCACTTTTCATAAATGGTTGGTTGGATGGTTTTAAAATCTAAACAGTCCGTTGAGAGTGAAATTGAGAAGCACAGAGAGCCAGTGCCGGCTGGTGTTTCCCTCAGGGACGGGCTCCTGAGGAGCCTCTGGTGTCGGTGTTGTCCCTTTCCAAGGGACTGCTGTCCTCTCAGGAGCCCTCGGTGTCGGTGTTGTCGCTGCCAGACGTGTTCTCCCAATCCACCTCGTGGTGCCGGTCCTTGGGCACCCTTCTCATCGCTCTTTTCCTGAAAACAAGACCAGACACACCATTTTTAGAAGGTATTTTCTGCAAACAAGCAGCATTGCATACTATTAGTATGTATCAGTCCCTTCTGCGGTTCATTTTATACCCTCCATGAATCAAGCTTGGTGACAGGAAAGGGGAAATACAAATCATGGATATTTCCAGGCAGGTCCTGCTTACTGCAGCCCAGACCTTCGGTAACGCTCAAAGCAGTCCTTCATCCTTCTCCTCTCCTTTTCTGCCAATTCCTCGTTGGCCAAGCCACACTCCTTGAAATGGAAAAAAAAAACAAAACAAAAACCGCAAACAAATATGAATTTATTCCTCATCAGATCAACTCATATCAGTGTTAACACAAGGTCGCTTCCTGCCATCTGCACAGTCAAGTTCAGCAAGTTCTTTATTGTGCAGGATGGTAACACTTCTGTTTCACATAGGTTTACTACATTTATTCCTTCACATTTGTAAATTTGGGATTCTTTTTTCTTCACCAAAAGTAATACTGCAGACAATTAAACTGGAAAACATCTCCACCCAGAGATGAAGGGCAGAAAGTAATTAGAGGAAGTTTTTATGCACAAATGGAGAAATGTCCCCTGTAAATGTTTTGCTGTTCAGACCTCAACCTTTTTGGAGGGTGGATTCTGCACTAAGTGCTCAGAGTTTGGATAAGCAGGAGCTGCTGACACGCTCTTCAAGCTGGTAAATCCATCATTACTGAGAGCATTAAAGATCACAAACCCCAGCCACAGTAAATAAGAGCCCACCAAGATTCTCTTACACTTGGTGATTTTGGGGGCAGATTGCTCTCTCGAGGGCTGAGTTCTTGGTTTTGTCCTTCAAGGCAATCTTCTGAAAGATGAGAAAAAAACACAGCTTTAGTCAGGGTTGCCATTGCAAAGTAACTTCTCCCTGCAGCAGTCCTTCCACAGAAGAGCTGTGATGGAACTGCACAGAGTCCACAGCAGAACACAAAACAAGCCCAAAGCACTCAGAAACTCCATCCTGTGATCAATCACAAGTTACTTCTCATTTAAACTGAGCCCTGAATCTTGCCCAGGATGGTGGAGTTCCCCACCACACTCAGAAAGGGACAGAGCTTTCCACTTCCTACTTAAGCAGTAGCAAAACAAACCTTTGCCAAGCAGGTCCTCTTCTCAGTGCATTAAAAATAATATTCATGTCACCATAAGAAACATATTAATCATTATTTTAGCCACAATTTGTCCCTGCTCCCCAAGTTGTGAATATCACAGCACTTCACACCAGACCATATTTTGGTGAAACTCCTTCTGTACTGACCAGCTGTCACAATACATATTTTTGAACTGAGTGGGGTAGAACAATAAAAAAGCCTTTTTAGAACAGTGTCTTTTAGTTTCTGTGAAAAATCTCCCATTTCAACGAATGAAAAGATCATTTAGATCTTCCAGGAGAGCAAAACAGAATGAACCATCCTCTCCAGAACTCTACTCAGTGTTTTATCCTTACTTTCAGCTGTCTGTGTATCTTCATCCAGGTGACTGTGAAGAGCAAGCTGTGGGACAGAAACAGAGCAAGAACATCAGAACTGTCCCTCAGCCTGTATGAACACAAAAAAAAAAGAATATAAACCCCAGGACATGCTAGAACCAACCCCTCCCAGTTGCTGCCAGCAAACAGCAGACTGAGCCAGGAGTTACAGATTTACTCATGGATTTATCCTCCATGAATAGATCCAGCTTCCTTTAGCCTCATTCATACTTCTGGCCTCCAGACAATGTGACAATCACTCCCTCACTGAAGTTACAAACTAAGTGAAACTCTTTACTATAGATGGCCCCAGGGTAAGACTTATTTTTGCCTGTTCTCACACAAGAAGGAAAATGAGAAGCAATTCAAAACAATTCAATTCCCTTGATTTGCTCACACTCAACAAATCTCACTGACTAATGCCATAACTGTGTCCTGCACTTAAAATTTCAGCACACAGGGAGATTTTGTCACTGATTTGCTGCCTCTGGACTTTTTGATGTCACTGAAACAAGCCTAAGCTGTGAGAAACTGCTGATACTTGGGGAACTGAGCACATGTGAGAATATGAGACCATCCCAGAGGAAAGTGAAAAGTAAACAAGGCACCCTACTCACTTCCTGGGAATCTCTGGAGGAGGTGTCATCCAGGTCAGAGGTCTGAAACAAAACCAGTATGGATTAATCATTCCTCATAAGCAAGGAAGTGACAACAAGGGAACATACAGGAGACAGAGATCCAGAAAACACAGAAGTGTGGGTTTGCTGCCTCCCACACTCCTGTCTGGCCACTTGAGAAAGTACACAAGATGCCATCTTAATTAAAATATATCTAATTCAGTTCCCAAAAACACAGCTCCCCATTTCATCAAAATGGCTCACATCCAGTCTCTAAATAGAGTCACTCTTTGGTGGTTGAGGAACCCCTCATCACCTTTGGAAATGCTCCAAACACAAACACAGCTGGCCTTAGCTTGCATCTGTCCAGCTTTTCCATGCCTAGAGCCAGGGTGAGGTCATAGAAACCATCCTATCTTTCATTTTCTAAACTCAGCATTTGCACTGCAATGGTTTAATTAATTTTGATGGTGGCTCAGGCAAGTGGTCACTGCCTGCTGAGCTGGAGCTGCTCAGGTGCAAAGGCTTGGCAACAGCCCCAGTCTGACCCCATCCTCAGCTTCCCAATCCCATCAAGGGGAGGAGAGTTATACCAGTGTGGGCAGCTCCAGCTGCAGCCTTTTCAGCTTGGCCTCAGTGGCCAGGAGCTGACTGTCCTTCTGGAAGAGCTGCAGTTGCATCTCGTCACATCTCTCCCCCAGCTCCCGGATCTGCTTGCGGTAGGCGTCCCTCTCCACCAGGTTCTTGGAATACTGCAAGTGGAACTGCTCTTGGGTCAGGAGAGCCTGTGCAAAGGGACAACACGTGGCATTCACACAGCAGCATGGACAGGGCTGCACTGTCTGCCCACTTCAAGCAGCAAAGCTGTGATAAGCAGTGAGGAATATGTTATCACCTGGTCTCTCTCTGAAGCCACTTCCTCCATCTGCTGCAGAACAGCTTCAATCCTTTTTTTGTACATCTGGGAGTCCTTCCTCAGAGATGTGCACTGTAGCTCCAGCACCTCTTTTTCCTCTGCAAACTGCTGAGACAAGGTCAAAAGCACCTGCTTGTGGGCAGAACCTGAGCCCAAGTGACCCCACTCCTGCTCTGTGCCACAGATTGCTCTGGCCAGAGCTCTGTGGGTTGTCTGAGCTGTCACCTGCCACATACAGAGTGCTAAAGTACAGGTACAGTAGGGGCAGCAGGGATTGCTCCTGAGCAGCTGCTCTGCTCCACAGGCAAGACACTGCAGGTGCTTCACTCGCCTGTTTAATCCATGACCCTCAGCAGGAACCTGAGCCACAGCACCTACTTTGTCTTGGAGCACCCTGGCTCGGTGCAGCTCCTTGCGCAGGCTGTAAATGGTGTTCACCAGCTCCCGGCGCTCTTCCAGGATCTGGCCAAAGTCATTCTCCAGAGTTTCCTTGGAGAGGCTCTTCTCCAAATTCTGCTCCCTGGTGACCTGCAGGACAAAGGAAGAAGTGAGACAGGGCCACCATCTAACTCCATATCAATTCTCTCCTCTCAGGGCTCTATCTGACTTGGGCAGCAGCTGACCCCCACAATCTTCACTGCAGCATCGCTGCCCTGGCTGTTACAAATAATCCCTTGAGTCCATACTCAACCACCCCACTAACCTGGAGAGTGTTTTCCAGCTCCTGGTTCTTGGCCAAGAGCAGCTCCTTCTCCTGTTGGATCTCCCACACCACCTCATGGCTGGGGCGCTGCTCTATGGCATGTTTCAGCTTCATCGTGTGCTTCCTCTCCAGCTTGCAGTCATCCTCAGCCTTCATGAGGCTGTGCTTCAGGTGATCAATCTATGAGAAGGTTCAGAGCTCAGCAAGAGCAAGGAGGAAACTCTGGCCTGCAAAAGCAGTTCTCACTCTGTTCCCCAGACAAATGTGGGGCAAGTTTCTCCCCAGCTCTGTTTTCCTCAGGAAATTCTGTGCTCTGGAGACCAAAGCCCTGCCTGTGTGCTAACAGATACATATTCCTGTGCTGCCTTTGTGGGAGCAGCCTTGTATGAGGGAAAGACTGGTCATTACTCACAGCACAGCTTGTGAAACACGGTCTTATAGGGCTGAGCTAGAGACCATGAAGCCACGTGCTAGAGAAGATGCTCAGTGCTTCATGCTGGACTGCAGCATCCTTGGCAAAGGCAAGGTGCTCAGCCCAGCGTTCCAGGGGCCAGGTAAGAAGAGGGAAGCTGGAGAAACTGTGACTGACCTCTAGCAGCAGGTCCCTGTTCTTCATGAGGGCCGCGCTCTTCTCCTCGCTCTGCTTGGCGTAGCTCAGGGCCAGGTTGTAGTTCTCATCCTTGCACTTCCGCAGCTCCTTGCTCAGGCTGTCCCTCTCCTCCTTCATCCTCTGGGCCCGCTCCTGGTGCTTGCGGAGCAGGCTGTCCCTGACCCACATCTCCCTGAGGGTGTCCTCCTTGGAGTGCAGCCACACCGCCAGCTCCTGCGCCTTGCGCCGCTCCTCCTGCACCGCGCTCTGCAGCTTCATGATCTCGTTCATCAGCACCTGGCTCAGGCCAGACTCCCCTGCTGTGTCTGTTTGGGGGGCAAGGGTCACTCACTGCTGTCCTGGCTGCTGCCAGGCACACAGTGAGCTCAGCTTTCCCTCCAGATCACTGCAGCCAACCCTGACCATGTGTGATCAAATTATCCCCACTGTGCCTCTCTGCTCTGTGCCTTCCTGCACCGCAGAGTCACTGACACAACAGGCAGAAGGAAGAATTCATCCTTCTGCTTCTTCCTCCCCCTCCCCACTCCAGCCAGTGACACCAGGGCTGTTCTTCCCAGAACCCCTCTGAAGCACACAGGGAGCAAGGCAGGGAGTGGCTCCCGGCTCTGCACAGCAACACCAAAGGAAGAGATGTTGTTGAGAACCCAAACATTACCTATAATCATAGAGAAAACCCTGCTGGGCTCTTTGCCAGTTATTTTCTTATACAGCTGGGGATAATAAAGCTCAAGACTCTCCATAAACGCCTCAAAGCCCTTGTGTCCCGTTCGCTGAAGAATGTCTAGGAGAACACCTGAAATAATGGCCACAGGAGATTCTGTTCAGTTACTTCTCTTTTTACCTGTTTGTAACATTAAAAAAAATGGCTTCACTTCCTCCACATACAAAAGTCCCTGGGATCCAATCACAGAATCAATTAGGCTGGAAAAGACCTCTTGGATCATTGAGTCCACCCTGACTGGACACCACCTTGTGCAGACCATGGCACCAAGTGCCACATCCAGGCTTTGCTTAAACACCTCTAAGAAAGGTGACACCAGCACTTCCCTGGGCAGTCCTTTCAATGTCTAACTCAGCAGACAGTCCCAAAACAATGCAGAAACTACAGAGAAGTATTTGAAGTGCTCCCACCTGCCTTCCGTTTGCGCATCACCAGGCTGGGGTCATTGAGAACCTGCTCCTCATCATCCGGGCTGAGCACTTTGCACTGGCGCAGGTAAGGGGTGATCCGGGAAGGGTCAATCACAGAGATCAGCTTCACACGGAAGTTCTCCAGGTTATTCCAACAGAGCTCATCATTATCCTCTTCCAGCATGTCAGCAGTGAGGGGAATCAGTGAGCAGCGTTGTCCTGTCTGGAAAAAAACAAACAAGCAGACCTTGAGCCTCACAGAGCGGCGTGGCAGTGGTGGTGAAACCAAGGACGTTCACAGACTGAGAATGCAGATGTGTCCTAATCAGCTGTTGCCTCTGCTTTATGAGCAGTTCCCTCTTCCCTCTCCACCTCCCAGCATTTGAGATCCCAGTGTTCTGTCTGACCACACAGACACTAAATCTGACACCCACAAGAGCTGACACTTTACCTCAGAGCCATAAAATAAACTTTTATTCCCTGTTAATATCAGCCATTCAGTATCACCAACCTGTGCCTCTGCAGTCACAAAAACTTCCTTGATTCTCCTCCTGTGTCCTGGCTCTGAGAAAACCTGTCTTGGGGGGCAACCTCCCTCTATATTTTGGCTAGAGAAAAGCTGATTCCAGGAACAAAACTGGTTTGAGAAAAAAGGGGAAACTACTCAGCTAAACCCTGAGACAGGAAAGGGAAGGAAAAGAAAGAGATAAATAAAAAAGAGGAAGCCAGAATGGGTGATGGGGGAGGAGAAAGATAGTAATGGCAGCGTGAGTCAGCAGCAACACACAGGCAGTGATTTTAGATTAATTCTGGTTTTGTTTTCTAATCTGTCCCACTCAAGTACCTACTGGAGTCCAGAAAGTTTCCTTGTGCAGTGGTCAGAAAGACTGAAAAGAATGAAAGTCACAGCCATAGGTGTGTGCAGCTGACTTCAGGGGACAAAACAAGCCACAAAACTACAAGAGGCTCTTCAAAGGCTTTCCAGCTGTTAACATCTTTATCCAGGAAAACAGGTGGCAGCAAGAACTTGCTCTTGCTTTAGAGTTCAGCTGAGAAGGATGCTTTCTATATTGAAGCCTCTAATTTTGGATGTCCTCAAGCTTCCAGTATGACAACTTGGTATTTTGAGGGAAAGGGAGGCAAGTCTTGGCAAAGCAAGGAACACAACCCCTGATTCCCAAATGACAGGCTGTGGCCCTGGCAGCACTTAAAGGAGCAGCCCAACAAGCAGCATTGTGATGATGCTGAGCATCACCAGGAGACCTGTGCCTGCCTCCCCACAGCCCTGCAGCTGAACCCAGAACTCACTCAGAGTGTGTTTTAAAAAAGCCTGGAGAACACACAGGCTCTGATGCCATGGCAGCATGACACACGTTCCCATTAGCTTCCCACTCCACTCTTTGTTCTGCTTTCTAAGTTTATGGAGAGTTTTTCCATGTTATCATTAGAAATAGGGCAGACATGCTCAGGGATGCTTTCAGCCTGTGTTTCTTGTCGTTAAATTAGCTTTACACTAAAAAAAAAAAGATGCAGTACCTGTGTCAACTGTGCCCTTGCTGAAGGTAATCAGAGTGTCTGTTAATTGACCAGTTAGGCTTGTGAGGTTTGATTCCAGTGACAAATCAATTTAATTCTGAAAAGGGACAAAGACAGACGCTGCTTATTCAGTTTTTCCACAAATTACAAGAGCATTTTTTGAGCAGCTTTTGCAAAAGCCAACAATCAAACGATTGCACAGCTCACCTTTCCCACCAGTGCCTCACTGTAACAGCCTGGGCACAGCACCCACAACTGTGCAGCAGCTCCTGCCACAGCTGAATTTCCTGGAAAACTGGTATCTGTACTGGCTTGTGGAAAACAGAATACACTGCAAGAGGAAAGCCATTCCACAATCATTCCTACTGCTCCCTAATGTCTTGACACCAAATGACAGCAGCACTGGCACACAGTGACCCTCTGCCTCCAGCTCTGCCTGAAGAGACCTCATGGAAAAGATGGAACTCCCAACACAACTCCCCACTACACTCAGGGAAGTTCAGGCAGTGCAGTGGAATGAAGCTTTCACAGCACTTTCCCTCTAGATTTTATCAGCTTTGCCTCAGCTAACCTTGCACCTCTCAGTGAGACAGAAATTGCTGGGTTATAAATGAAGAAACAAGTTTTTTTAAAGTGATTTGTGATGTCTGTACAGGGCAGGCTGCGGAAGAATCAAGAAAGAATCCTAATTCACTCCTGCAGTTTTAGGCACATGAATATTCATTCCCCACATTCTCCCTGGTTTTCATGCAGCCTGAAAACTCCATTTTTCTCATTAGCAATCACTCTCATACACACATTATTAAAAGCACTATTTACCAGGAAAAAAACCCACACAGAATACATCAGTAATTAAGTGAGAAAAATAAAACATCTGTATTTCAACAAATACTTAAGACTCATTTTGATACAAAATTAATCTGCTGCTTATTCCACAGTATTCAGTCAGTTACCAAGCAAAGCCACTGTCACAGCACTAAAAACCACCCAATTAACATATTCTGAACATGGATAAACATTCACATAAATAGGGGCTAACACAAAAAGGAAATAAATAACCACCATTGCTTGTTTCCCCAGGCTTCCAGCAATATTCCCCCCCAGCATCTATGACAGGTGTGAGTTTGAAAGAGCAGAAGTCTGTGCCTGAAAGATTTCCCTCTAGACAGCTTCCTTCCTTTTTGCACCTTGCCTACAGATGCAGATTTTGTTGAGGGATGGGAAAATCAATCCAGCATTTTCCTCTTCCCCAAGTCCATCCAGTCAGAGTGTTGGAAGTGATAAAAGTGAACAGTGCAAAGATTATCTGCTCCTGCCATGCAGGAAGGCAGAGCTCATTCCAGTGACCCCTGTAACAAAGCACAAACAGCTCCTATGAGTCACAGCATTTTTACAGGGAAGTTGTCCTTTTGGAGTTTCTAAAATGAATTTTCAAGAAAAAGAAACCCCAGCCAGTCTCATCTGACAACCACGTGAATCAAATACCATTTATGTTCATTCCATCCAGGGCTCCAAAAGCCTCAGCAGATATTAGGACATCACCCATTTGTACCCTACAGAAGGTGGCCTGCTATAACCAGAGAGAAATGAAACCAAATAGGGGAAATAAACCCCAAACTCCACAAAAATGTTCAAAGATTTAAAGTATTAAAGTATTAAAGAAAAACTCCACTGTCAAGCCTGTAGAGTGCTACCAACTAGGTGCATACTAAATAGGCAGGGCATGAACTAAAAGGCTGCCAAATTTCATGAGTTTGACATATAATTTTATCATAGAGACATCAACTTTCCCTCTCCCCAAAATACTATCAGCCTTAGGCTGAGGGGATGGTGAGTGTAGAACTCTGTGTCCTTGGGGAACAAGAGCAGAGATCATTTCAGTCCTTTCCTGGGGTCATGATTCAGTGTCTGAGCTAAACCACAGACAAATGTGGTTCAGCTTCTCAGCAAGAAGTAGAAACCACTGAGTAGCTACTCACACATTTTCTTCTCATAACCTCCTCCTCTTCCTGAAGCGGGCACTTCTCCTGATTTGAGGAGCTCTGGCATCAGCCCCATCAGTGCAGGAGCCCAAGGCAGACTGAACAGTGCTCTCCTCAGCCCTCATGCCCTGCAACAGAAGCAAGAGAGGGATTAACACCATGAGAACTGCAAATAACCCCTTAAGCCACCTTTTATTTTAGGGAGCTCGGCAAGACTTCTGAAACAATCTTTCATTTACTTTCACAATGAAGCACAGGACAACATTCCATTACCAAAGTCAGAGAAAGCACAAAATATCAGTTTTCAGAGTGAGAACAAAGGCCTGATTTCAAAAATGCAAGTGTCAGGGTAGCAGATTATAAACAGAAAGGGGAAGGGTGCTTTGACACCCACTTCAGGGAACTGTCATGGCAAGTTTAAGGTGTTTCATAAACCATGGGCTTTTACCCTGCCAGCTGAGCTGCAATGCTTTTCCTTGCATCAGCTGTAAAACTGTTTATTCAAAAGGACCAAATCTCTGCTACACTTAAGAACAGTGGGGGCTTCCCCCTGGATTCCAGTGCAATATTTATCTGGCAGTAATGCTCTGCTTTTAGCCTCTGGAATCTGTTTTACCTGATTCAGTGAACCAGCATCTTTGACCTCAGGCTTATCCCCAAGTTTCCAATCCTCCCGTACTCCTGTTAATTCATTCTCACAACTCTCTTCCTCAGACACTTCTTTCTCACTCTGCCACTCCTCGTCATCACTCTCCCCATACAGATTCCCGCTGGCTGACAGAGTTGTTATCACTTTGGGAGGAGGCAGAGTTGCCAGGACAGCTGGGAGTGTGAAGGCTGCCAGGAATCTGGCTTTCAGCAAGAGGTAAGCAGGGTTGTCACCCAGTTTCTGCTGCACCAGTTCTCCAATAGCATGGAAGACATCCTCAGTGTCCCCATCCCCACCAGCCCCAGAGGGCAGGAGAGAGGCTGCTTGCTCTTGCAGAGCTGCTTTCTGCACAAGGAGCTTTGAGAGGGCTTTTATGTTGCAGAGGAAAGGTGGCAAATAAGGCAGCCTGGTCTGCAGTGATGGCACCTGGACCCCTCCTTTCCCACTCAGCCACTCCTTCACCAGCCCCTCATCCTCCAGGGAGATCAGGCTGAAGTCAAGCAGATTCTTCTCTGCACTGGAAGTGCTTGGCTGGGGAGGGACGTCAGCACTTGGTGGTTTGGAGGCAATGGGTCTGTTCCTCAGTGCTTGAGCACCAGAGCAAACAGAGCTCCCTGGGATGTTGCTGTGAGGAGCTGCAGCTCCTGGCTGGAGCACAATCCATTTCTTCACGCCGTCTGGATTGGAGGATGATCCCTTTGTTGTGATGGAGCCACTGCTCCTTCCCAAGCTGGTGAGACTGGGCACAGGCTGGGAATTGGAGCCCTGTGGGCTGGCAGGGGGCTGTGGTAGGGGCACCACCACAGCACACGGGGCTGGGCTGTCAGCTGGAGGAGCAGAGGAGTCTGGAGCTGTGGAGGAGCCATCTGAACATGAAGGGGTTACAGCAGAAACGCTGCATCCAGGACTCACTGAGGTCACAGATAAGAGAACTGTGGACTGGTCACCCTTTCCCAAAAGAACTCCTGCCAGCTGGGAACTTGGCCCTTTTGTCTCTGCACTGCTGGGCTGAGGTGGATTTGCTCCAGCTGGAGTCCCTCCCACACCAGAGACACGGCCATTGGAAGTCACAGCTGGCTGACACTGACTTTGCCCAGCAGCAGCTGGCATTCCTTGGGGAACACCCACCACAGCCTGCACAGCACTGGGGAGCACAGCCTGGCGGGTGACAACCCACGTGAAGGGCAGGATGCTGTTGGGAATCACAGGTGAACCAGCTTGTGGAGTGACAAGAGCAGGCAGCAGTCTGACTGGCCTCTGCTGTGGGCCATTCCTCTTCGGCTCACAGGTGACTGGAGTGGAAAGGGACAATTTGTTGGTGCCAGACTCCAGGCCAAGGGACACCACTGTGATCTGCTGTGGCACAAAAGCCTGGTTTTGCAACACTACTGGAGCTGAGCTACTGGCTGCGACCTGACTGTTGCACCCTCCCTTCTCTGGGGCCTTCTCTGCTGCAGCTGGATCCTTGCCCGGATAACCCCCTCCTTCAGGGCTGCTTTCCAAAGCTTTCTTTTTTAGTTCCTTCTTAGACTGTAGATCTGTCCCTTGTGAGCTACCAGGGCTTTCCCCAGTTTCTGGCACTGCTGAGGAATGGTTTTCAGGCACAAGAGCAGAAGCAGAACCTGCAGAAGAAGTCCTTGTGGGCACTGGTGAATGCTGTACTTGGCTATCTGTACCAGCAGCTGCTGCAGGTTTGCTCCCTGCTTGTGCAGAGGGAATGATTTGCTGTGGTGGGTGCTGGATTATCAGAGGCCCTGAAACCAGCACCTGTGGGGCAACCAGCACTGTCCTCTGCATGGCCTTCTTGGCCTGGGACTCCCTTAAACGCTTCTCTTGCAGCAATTCCGAGACAGTTTTACACTTTGGCTTTTGCGCCTGGGCTGGGGGAGTTCTCTGCAAGGCTGCACAGCTCTTCAAGGCACCAGGGGAAGCTTTTTGTGCTCTCAAAGCAGAAGGTCTCCTGACAGCATTCCTTGGTACTCCCTGCTGGGAATTCCTCTGGGAACAAGGCTGGGATGAGCTGCCTGCAGAGGAAAGAAAATAAAATTACAATTAATGAACAGTATTTTCAAAAGCCATTCCTCAGCTATTAAACAGCAAGGGATGTGGCAAAATTTCTGTTTGCGAGAATTCCTACAACACCAAAGTCCTGATTTAATCAAGCCATGTTCTGACAACTGAACAAGTGGTAACTGCCCCCAGAAATCAAAGATGGGCCAGGAATGCACCTTAACACCCCACTGTATTGGTCCAGTGCCACTGGGCCCCCAGCACTCTGGGGCTTTCTCCAGTCCTTACCAAAGGGGAACATGTTTAAAGATCTGAGAGTAGCAAAAATGAGTATGACAATGCAGGTTTGTCCCCAAAGTTCTCCTTCAGTTAAATTGGTCATTAATGTAACAGTGATGAATTATGTGAAAGTTCTTGCACATCATAAAAATAAATGTTCTGGTAGGTACCTGAAGAAGTCTCCATATTTTGGGAAGCCTGCAACAAAAAAATATATTAAATTATACTTCTGATAAATCTAAAGATGATTAAAATAGCACAGATATGAATCAAACCTACATCTGCCAACTCCTGGCCATACAGCCAGCACTTTGCTCTGCCTCTGAACCAAAACAAACTGCTAACACAGATATAAACTGTGTGGCCACACAATTAAAGTGTTTATTTGTCAATACTTCCATGGGAAAAGCTTAAAAACACAATACCTGCTGAGGACTCCTTGCATTTGCCTTAAGCTGCTCCAACTCCCTCAGCTTCCTCTCCTTAATAATTTTCATACAGCCTTTGGTATCAATCTGGAAGAGCTGCAAGGTGAGAGCTTCGTTAACATTTGATTAAGAAGCAAAATGTTTTGTGGGATCAGTGACAAAACAAGATAGATGGGACACGCCTCCCAAGCAAGATTCTGGGGGCATTTTACACTTACAGAAAAAGCCCTGGCAGGATCAGATTTTGGATGCAGGATTTATTTAAGAATTTTCATATGCAAGCCATGAGGGCAGATTAATCCATTAATTAGATTACTTGTTTAAGAAACAAAGATAAACCATTTATTTAAGCCTCAAATGCTGGAAAATAAAGACCAGCACTGTTTGAAAGCAGGTAATGCTATTAAAACAGTAAAACTTACCTGAATGAGCAGTGCAAAGAGGGGAGTGCTGCTGAGACTGATTGACTTAACCTTCTCTTGAATAGCAGCAGCTAGAAAGAAATCCAACATCACAATCAGCTGGGAATTCACTCAGAAGACATCAGAAAGCAGGGACAAAATTAGGATGGGTCCCCAGTACCTTTTGTCTGGTGAAAAGCCATCCTCCAAGCCTGCAAGGTGCGGGGCAGCAGCACATTGCCCACCCAAGGGGTCACTGCCATCAGCAGCTTCCTGTCCAGGCTCAGCTGCTTCCAGTGCTCCCTGTCCTGGCGCCGAGGGCTCTGTGGCAGCTCCTGCAGCCCCTGGACATCCTGGACATCCTGGCCAACAGCTGCCCCAACTCCAGGAGGTCTGGCTAAAAGGTTGCCAGGAGGACTTAGCGTCTTCAATTGTTGTGCATGAAAAAATACACAATTAAGACTTCCCATTAGGAAGGTTCTGCCATTAGTCCCAGGACAAACTATTCACAGGACAGGTAGGACAAAAAAAAAACTGTGAGCTTTTCCTCTTGGGGTTACAGTGCAAGATCTATGATTATATCAAAAAAAATTCCTACTAAGCACAGCCTGGCAGTGCTCATGTCACAAGACCAGACAACAAACAAGAGGCACTCACAAGTTTCCTCTGGAATCTCGTGTTATTCTTTAATATTGTTCTCACGTCCTTCAGGCTGACCTGCAGCACTTGTTTTCCACACTTGGAAGCCTGAAGATGAAAGCACATGAGAAAAGACAGAAGGGAAAGTAACTCACAGAAAATTACTAGCACTGGCTATGCACAGCAGGTACAAGTTTTCAACATTCCTGCTGTTGAAGGTATCTTATTAAATGAAATCAACCCTAACATGAAGACCTTTACTTTTAATCCTTGTGCATCATCACAACACCAAATGCCTATTTCATAAATTTAGCTTTTGTGTGAGGAATCTACCCAAACCCAAAAATCAGCACTTAGTGGGTAATTATCTTCACATTTTTTTTTCTCAACAGTACAAGGGAATGAACAGCAAGATGTTATCTGCTCATCACATCCTCCCCTCAGTGCAGCAGCTGCACTTCCCTTCTAATTTCTGATCCAAGCTCCCATCCCAGCTCACCCTGGCCATCACTTCTGCTGCATCCTTCACCACCGTGTCTGTGGAATAGGGCCGTGCAATGCCCCTCAGCAGGGTGTACAGCTCAGAGGATTTATCAGCAGCTCTGTCTCCATCACAGGCTGCCCTTGGAATGTTACTGCAGCTGGGCCCTGCACCAGTCCTCGCAGCAGAGAGCAGGGATTGGATCTTGTATCTCTCTCTCGCTTCCTCCTGTGTGTCTGTCCCTGTTGGGATCCACAGGTCAATGCTGGGGACTCCATACTTCTTCTTGCTTGTGGTGCTGGTCACCTCCTCCTCCACCTCTGAGCAGTCTGTCAGGACCAGCTTCATGTCCTCCTCGCTGCTGCTCTCCGAAGAGCTGGAGCTCTCCTCAGGGTGACGCCGTTTGGTCGCCCCAAATCTTTTCTTCTTGGTCAAAACAAGCACAGACAAGTTTCAGGCAGTGTCCACCCCTGCCCTGCAACTTTCTCAAATCAGTGAGTTTCCTCTTCCAAAGGAAACAAGATTTTGGAAGTAAGAACATTTTCAATATGGACTTAAGCAGCCAGAATTTCTCAAGTGACTGGGACCAAAACTATCAATTCATGAGGTACAGACATAAAAACCTACATATATCCCATCCTTAAAAACCTACATATATCCCATCCTTACAAGCATTTCAAGGCAGTAAAGAATTCTAGATAATATACAAATATATAGCAGATTTACTTCAGCCCTTCAGAACAAATGCTGCTTTACACATCAAAAAATTCAACTGTGAAATCTACAACAAAAACCTTGATCATGTGAAATCAATGTCATTTTTAAAATTGATTTCATAGGATTCTACTTTTAGGTTAGAGAAACTTAATTGAAGAGATGGGACTGACATAGCACGATTTCCACAATACCTTAGAGGCAATCATGAGTGTCCACTTGCTCCGGCATTGGGAGCCAGTCCGATGTGGCAGCTCAGAAGCTATTTTACTCCAGTGACCTGAAAAGGATGCAGAACATTTTTATTTGTGCCACAAACTGAGCAACAGGCCTTTCAGTGCAGCCATCACACACATATTATACATTTCCATGGATAAGAGACAGAGTTACTGCATGAATGGATCTCAAATCTCTAATACCCACAACACAAAGAAGTTGCAATCACCAGTACAAAGCAGAGCCTGCAGGGCTAACAATGAAAGAGGAGAAAACCTCACTGACACCTCTAAACTTCTATAGATCAAGCCACAGAAACACCTACCCAGGCCATGTTTTTGAACCAGCTCAATCAGCTGCTCCTCTTCCTCCAAGCTCCACTTGCCTTTCTTTACATCCCAGTGCAATGCTTTTACATACCTTCAAAATGAAGACATTCCAGTCAGGAACATTCAATCCTGCTTGTAAAAACCAGATCATCACTGCACTCCAAGGCTGAACAAAACCAGCATTCCTAATCAGAGCTTTCCCTTGTTTAAGGGGCTGGTACCTGGCCTGAACTCACCGGTCCCGGCACTGGACATCGCTCCTGCCCGGCACTTCCGTCCGGATTTTGTACCAGTCCTTTGCCCCGTACTTCTTAACTGCTGCCAACAGCATCTGTGTGCATCAGACAGAACAAGAGCTGAAATCCTCACCAGCATCCATCCCAACATGCCTGAGACAGCAGCACTTCTATTTGTTTCCTGTGCAGATCTCTGAAAAAAGCTTTAGGAGCTTCTAAGCGCTCTAAAGCTGTGAAGTGCCCACCTTGGTCTATTTTAGACTTCTCTGTGCCACTGCTAAAGCTCAGATATAGAGCCATGCCACACCTCAGCAGTCCAACATTCCCACCCTGCAATTCCAGGCCCAGAGAATGGAGCTTACAGCATCTTCCTCTGGTGTCCAGGGTCCTTTCTTCAAGCTGGGGTCCACATTCTTTGTCCAGCGTGAAATCAGCTGAGCAGAATCTCTTCCTTCCATGAAATAAGCAACTAAAAATCAAAAGATTTATTTAACTCTGTTGGAATTAATATTTCTTCCTTTATCTGGACAACAGTTGCAAGCAGTGACTGCAATAAGCAGCACTTTAATCTCTTAAACAATGGTGCTCAGCCAGCTTCAGCCAAATTTCTAAGATGGATAAAGGTTTCAAGAGATAATAAGTTCTTGTTGATATAATGAAACTTCCAGACAGGTACAGGAAGCTTCCACCAAGGAAAAGAGAATGGGAGAATGAAGCATTCCAGGTGAATGGAAGGTTTGTCACTTACTTTTCTTGTATGGGATATGGCTTCCCACTCTCATCTCCTGAACAAGCTCTAAAAGCATCTGATCCTCATCCTGGGTCCATTCTTTCCTCTTTAAATCTTTGTTATAGATTTGGTACTTCTGCAAGCACTGGAAAGGTGTCCTGTTTGTCTTAATACAAGGAAAACAGAGAGAAGCAGGTAACTGGTTATTTATGAGGACAAAAAGCAAGAGGGAAAAGCTGAAGTACCAAATGTTTTTGGTACTGTTCTTGGACACTTCTCAGAAAGCATTAATTAACAGTGAATTAGCATTAACATGTTTTTTTTAAACCTGACTTGAGGCAAAGTACAGACAGAATGAACCAACTTGTCACCTTAGACCTTACCCCCAGCTCCTGGGCAATGGTCTGCCAGTCCAGGTAGTTGTGTTCAGCAGCTATCTGCTTCAGCCTCTCTATTTCCTCTTCAGTCCATTCCTTTTTGTTGATGCTTGGATGCTCCCAATTTTGCCAAAACTTCCTCAGTTCTTCTGAGCTACGCTGTCCATCAAACTAAAAGAAACAACAGAAGTCAGTTTAGTCTCAGAGCTGAGATTAACACACCTGGACAAGAAAAACAGTGTTTTGCATTCCAGATATGTATTATTGCCAAGTTTTCCAGAATTAAATCACCAGATTTAACAAGTTGAGATCCCTTAACAGTCAGCTTGGAGAAATGCAAGCTGGAAACACTGGATGCAAACCAGGTCAGGTGATTCTCAAGAGAAAGGACACAGATAGCAGAGGCAGTAGAACAGCTGATCCCCCAACTCACATGGATGTTTGAAATTTTGTCCCAATCATGCTCATCGAATCTGTTTCCTATTAAGTCACTTTCTGGGAGTTGGCTAAAGCAGAAAGTACAAAGAGAAAGACAGAATCATATTAAATGGTTAATTAAACACTTTGTCTTCTTGATCCTGCCTCATCTCATTCCTCCCACCTGTTCCCCACTTCCACAAGAACTGAACACTTGGATTAGCAGGAGAAACAATTAAGGCCATATCCAAATATATTGCTTTAGATTTGTTCATGAGCAAAAGCTCAAAAGTATGAAAAATTTCAGAGCTCTCTGCTGCTTTGTGGCTGAAGTAAGAACCACCTAAAGCAGCACCTCTCTACTGGGTACACACACATTTCTTAATAAAGAACTGTGGAGAGGAGAGACCTGCAGAGCCTCAACAGAAATTAATTTTTACAAGCCAACACAAATAAACATTTCTCCAAATGTCACATCTAGAAGTGGAAAGAGTGAACTTATAGAGCTTAACTCTGAGACATTGCATTTTTCACCAAGAACATAGAAAAACTTCTTACTTAATTGACTCTATTTCTTGCTCCAAGTCTTTGATTTGCTTTTCCAAAGTCTGTTTCTCTGTTTCAGTCTTGACTTTCTCCAGTTTCTGAATCCAGTAACTCATCCTGTTCAAAGACGTTTTTAGCACTACTTAATAGGACAGCTGGGAATGAGGTCAGTGGCATCAGAAGATGTACAGCAGAGACAGTTTCCCCATCAGTATCATTCCTCCCTTCAAGTTCATTTCCACACAAAACTATTCTCCCAGGTTTTCCCACAAGACACACTCATTGCCCTATTTTTGCCTCTTCAGTGCAATCACTGACCTAGAACAGGTCTCAGATAAATCATTTTGGTGTTTACAGACAGAACCAATGGTTGCTGCAACAGCAATAGAGACTGTGCCAGCTCCAGCCCAGAAATCCCTTGCTGGACACACCATTAGGCCTCACCACATATCACAATTTCAGCTTCAAGCCTTGCAAAGTATTTTAAGTTACACCACGGTGCCAATGGGAAGAAATAGATGGCTATAAAATCCCACAAACACACACAATTAACACAGGAACTTGCTGAAGCAAGGTGGGATCTCCACATTTACCTTCTCCTCCTTTGCCATACAATGATCTCAGCAGGAGAAAAGAGGATTTTTGGGCAGTACTCACTTGAGCAGCTTTGGCTGGAGCAGGCGCTGCAGGCGGTCGCTCACCACTGACTTCTGCAGCAGAGTCTTCTCTCTGGTTTTCCCTAAAGGAAACAGAGGAGCAGCCAGATATCAGAGCAAAACCACTGCCAAGAGACCCCCTCTGCTCCCAGCACCCCTGGGAAGGTCCTCCAGCTCTGCAGCAACACTTCCCTGCCCAAATCACCAACATCATGTCAGACTTGGGCAAGGCACAGCCCAAGTTTTATTGGGATCTCCAAAGAGACCCAAATAAAGGAATCACCCTGGGAGCATCTGGAGCTGCAGGTGTCCTTTGAATTTCTCTCATCAGAGCATGAATATGTACATTTGTTCTATGAATATATACATGTTATAGCTCTTCTAGAACACTGGACAGCACCCAGATTTACTTACACATGGCTGAATGCAGTTGTTCAAAGGATTTTATGCCCTGAGCTGCCTTTTCCTTGGCATCTTCATTGGAAGGAGGGCCCTGATGAGGATTAGAAAGGTTACATACACTGGAGAATCAGACAAAATTACTGCTTCTTCTTAAAACTCCAGCATGAACTGCTACAAAAATGACTGGAAATTCAAGCTTGTGCAAACTGTCACACTCAGTGTTGAGCTTTGCTAGCAAGAGCTCACAGATACATCATTTAAACAGAAATATTACCAGTCATTGCTTGAATATATTAATATGCAGATGGTGACATCTTGGCTACCACAAAAAGATCTTTTACTGATGATCTTTTAAAAACACAAGAAAAAAGTACTAATAATTTGCCCAGAAAATACTAAAAAAAATATATTAAATTTCAGAAACTGAGAGCACGCAGTTTGAATCAGATTTCAATGAGTGCTTTAAACTGCAGCATGGAACTGGGTCATGGAGATGAAGACAAAGTTGCAACCAGGAATTTTTAAGCCCCTGGTAGCTGCAATTCCCTCAGAACTCACAGGGCTGAACAAACATTTCCAAAAGAGGGGGAGTGACAAGTGAGAGGAAAAAGGTTTCAGGCTGAGTGGTGACATTCAGTCCCACAAGTGAAATTAGAACAGTTTAAACACATTACAAGGTACATCCACCACTGGAGACACATCAGTCTGGAAGCTGCTTATATTTACTTACAATTCCTGTTGTTTTATCCTTAAAGTATGGCTTCATAAAATGACCCAAAAACACATTTGGTGGTAGATTTCTGCCATCTCCTGCCTTTGCTGTTTTTGAACCATCAAGCTCACACATGATTTCCTTCTGCAATACAAGAATGAATTGCACAGCATCAGCATCTCCTCTGAATTCCTGATTTCAGAGAGCAGTGGCTGAGCCACCACAAACATTCCAAGCAGGGTTCATCTGCAGCACCAGCCTGTAAATCAAGGCAGGAGTTAAAGACAGGATTTGCTGAGTTTACACAGTGCACTGCACACGATTCAAGAGATGAATAAAATATTAACTTGCTACAAGTTAAAATATAATGTGGAAAATACCAATTTTTGGTTGTAAGTAAGCATTGCAATGTCAGCCAAATAAACCACATTAGTCCAGGGCTTGAGGGGAAGGAAAGATGGCAAGTGGCAACCCAGAAAAGCACAGAAACAAACATTTCCCTCCTGCTTTGCTCACCTGCTGTTCTTTGTTTTGTGCAATGAGCAGCTCCACTTCCTCAATCTTTTCCTTGATAACTTCCTGGTACACATAGTTCATCTGCAGGCAGGTTTCTGCATCCTGTGGCAGGCTTTCAATATCATCATCATCATCATCACTGCTGTCTTCTTCTCTTTCCACTTCCTTGAGCGAAATAAGGCATTTGGGGAGAAAAGAGAGAGAAACAGTTGCTTTAAAAGCAGGTCTGTAATAATCAGTCCTGTAACCCAGCACCTCCTCAGCTGAACCTGCTGAGTGACCTGTGGGGTTTGCAGGGACACTGAGCAGCAGCACCAGAGCCAGGGGGCCTCTGACCCTGGCACTTGTCACATGAAGAAGTCTCTGACACCGAATAACAAAGTCCTGGGCAGGAACACCCAAACTTCAAGTCTTACCAAGCACAAAGCCAAGGCAATTGCCTGGATTTCCCCAGAAAAGGGTAAAGTTTCCTTTCCCCCTGCTCTCTTCAACACACAAATGGAAATACATGCTTAAAGAGAAAACAATTACCATTTCAGCATGAGAATCTTCATCATCATCATCTTCATTATCATCATCTGTTAGACAAACAAAATACAAAAACGCTGATTGTAGTGGGATAAAAGGAAAGCTTTAAAACCAAATATTTTCAATTAAAACACACAGGAAAAAGCATCAGAGAGATCTCAGACATGACCATCAGAGGGTTTGGATACTGACAACGTATTTAGTTACACTCCACGTTTTTTGTCCTGGAGAAGGAAAAGAGCAGCTCTGGAAAACCACAGCAACAACCAAGCTGCATCCTGCACACGAGAGGCTCCCGCCTGTGCAGCCAAGTGACCTCTCCAAGCCAGGAGAAACACAAGCTTTGCACCAGCAGCCCCTCAGCGACACTCGGGTGGGGTACAGACGTCTGGCTTAAGTCACACCGAGTCCTGCGAGCCAAACACGGCTGGGTGAAGCCGCTGCGGGCAGAGAGCTCCGACTGCCACCGATTGCTCTCGGCTTTGGAAATGCACTTCAGGAGGCGCAGGAGGGCCGGGGGATGGTGCAGCTCACACAGCAGCCTGCGATGCTCGCTGAGGCCTCGCGATTTCACTGCTGGCGGTGTTTGTTGGGCTCTGGGGTGCAAAGGGAATGTGCAAGGTACCGGTGGCTGCCTGAGGAGAGCCCCGAGCCCCCCCGAACCCGTACCGGAGCTGAGGCTGGAGTCGGACAGGGACAGATGGATGTCGGCCGCGCCGGGCTGCAGGCTGCGCTCCAGCTGCTCGATCTCCCGGCGGATCTTCTCTCGCTCCGCATCGAGGTCGAGGCCCTCGGGGGACCGGAGGGGCCCGGCCCGGCCCGGCCCGCGGGACATGGCGGCACCGCCGCTCCCGGCGCTGCGCTGGCCCCGCCCCCCCCGCTCCGCCAATCGCAGCTGCGCGTCCCGGTCAGCTGACCGACAACACGTGATGCTACGCAGCCAATCAGGGTGGGAACCGGCGGCCAGGGGGCGGCCCCGGAGCCCCCAGAGACCGCCCGGGCCGAGCCGCGAACGGCACCGGGACCGGCCCCACTGGGGGCACCGGGACCGGCCCCACTGGGGGCACCGGGACCGGCCCCACTGGGGGCACCGGGACCGACCCCGGAGCCCCCAGAGAACGTCCGGGCCGAGCCGCGAACGGCACCGGGACCGGCACCGGGGGCACCGGGACCGGCACCGGGGCACCACCGGGGGCACCGGGGCACCACCGGGGGCACCACCGGGGGCACCACCGGGGGCACCGGGACCGGCACCGGGACCAGCACCGGGGGCACCGGGACCGGCACCGGGACCAGCACCGGGGGCACCGGGACCGGCACCGGGACCGGCACCGGGACCGGCACCGGGACCGGCACCGGGACCGGCACCGGGACCGGCACCGGGACCGGCACCGGGGGCACCGGGACCAGGGCACCACCGGGGGCACCGGGACCACCGGCACCGGGACCGACCCCGGAGCCCCCAGAGACCGCCCGGGCTGAGCCGCGAACGGCACCGGGACCGCGACACCACCGGGGGCACCGGGACCACGGCCCCACCGGCACCGGCCCCACCGGCACCGGCCCCACCGGCCGGCCCGCAGGCCGCTCCCCCGCCACAGCCAGCGCACGGAACAGCAGAGGGAGCCCCAGCCAAATCCCGGGATGCTCGCAGAGTCCCAGCCGAAATCTGGGAGGGAATTGAGGATTGCGAGGGGAGAAGGGGCCACGGGCCCGGCAGCAACAGGGACGCTGTGGGGTCCGTTCGGGGTTTAGCGATCCGTTGGCTGTGGCTGCACCACGGGAAGGCGTGGAGAAGCCAAGTTCTGCAGTTTGGCATGTTGAAATGAGGCCAAGTATTAAAAATTCACTTTTCAGTAATGGTTCCATACGAAAACAAAGTACTCCATGTTGGGTGAGTCACTCACTGTCCATCCTCAGACACCTCAGAGATTCTGTCTATAGATTTCAGGAGATCAGCAACGAGCTGCAGGGATTCTGCTCCAGAGAGCAGCTGCCTGGAAAGGGAGAGACGCAGTGTTAGATGGGGGAGAGGCAGCCAGGCAGTTTTGGGGGGGTTTTCCCACATCAGGACTGGAGACTCAGAGATTCCCACTTTCCACTTATTTTTACCACCTGTACTTGGAGGAAAACACACTGCAGGTAAGAACACAGAATAGCCCTTCTGGCACACAACACAAACCCCTGAGTTTCACTCCTAAAAAACTCCTATTTGTGAGCCCAGAAAGCAGCCAAGTGCCTGGGATGGTGTCAGGAGAGCTGTCCCAGCCCAGCTCACCTGATGGATGCTCGGGAGCTGGTTGTGACCTGCAGCAGGTGCTGCAGGGCCACCTCAGCGTTCTGCTTCGCCGTGGCCAACCCCGCCTGGGCCGCCCGCAGCGCCTCGTTCTCCAGCTGGGAATTCCTCAGCTCAGCCTGGCAGGAACGGGCAAAAGCCACGTGAAAACAAGCACAGAACTGCAGCAGATACCCTACAACTAAGGAATACATTCACTCAGTTTATGGGGGTGTAATGTAATAATTAACTAATAGAAATACAGCGAGTACAATAAAACAGTGTAATAAATAAATAAATAAATAATAAACTAGATCCCATAACCAGATTGCCTGGAGGGAGTGTCTTCCCAGAACTATTAGGGCTGGAAGGGGCCTGTGGAGATATCCAGTCCCACCCCCTGCCAGGGGTCACTTAGAGTAGGTGACACAAGAATGTTTCCAGGTGTGTTTGGATGTCTCCAGAGAGGGAGACTCCATTCCCTGGACAGTTTGCTCCAGGGTTCTGACACCCTCCATGGAAAGTTCTTCCTCCTTTTAGTTTCTGGCCATTGCTCCTCATCCTGTCACTGGGCACCACTGAGAAGTCTGGCACCATCCAGGCCCTCCCAGTTTCTGACAGGACACCACAACTCCCAAGCCTTTCCTGAACCTGAAAACACGCTCAGCATTTTCCCAAGAGCCTACAAAAATCTTGCAATACCCTTTCCATTGGCTCGACCCCGAGATGTATCCCTGCAGCCCCAGCACTGGTGCTCTGTACCTGGAGCAGGGCATTTTCCTGTCTCAGTTTGGCAGCGCTGTTCTCAGCTTTGACAGCCCGTTTCTGCAACAGAACAGAGATTATTGAAACCACAGCGTGCTGAGGCTAAACCAGGCAGCTTTGTGCCACATGGCAATGTGATTCCAGCACACAACTCGGAGGGATATGGTTTGTGTTACACCACACCATGTTCTGAATGTTTTAGGAGGTAGCAACAGCTCCCTCCTCACAGCTCCTTTCTGGCATCTGCAGAACCTCCCTACCCTCACAGGGATGAATTTCTTCCTAACATCTCACCTAAACCTAAAACCAGCACTTACAGTCATCAGCTGGAGATTCTGCTCCACGTGCTGCACCATCGCTTCCAAATCCTGTGCTTCTTTTTCTTCTTTGATTTTGTTTTCCTCAAGCTTTTTCTCAAGTTTCCTCATCCTTAAAAAACAAGAGATGGCATCCAGTAAGCACTTGTACCATTAAATACTTCAGGAAGGAAATTCTAGGAAGCAAACAAGAATCTCATTGTTTCGTGTTATAAGGAAAATGAATTCTTCCCACAGAACTCCAGCTCTGGGCTGTGGCTCAGGGGATTTTTCTGTTCCACATGCACCAGCATTAATGGGAGCTCTACAGCTGAGTGAGGAACACACAAACACACTCACGTGTCAGCTGGCTACTTACTTTCCAAGACTTTTTCAATTAAAAAAAATCAGGTTTGCTCATGCATTTTTAAATAAATAGGATAGATTTCAACTCCCTTTGTCTTCTTTAAGGATGCTGTTTCTAGTAAGCATCTCCACAAGCCCCTTTTGTGGTTATTTCCCCCCACACGGTGGCTCACGCACTTCTCTGCTTGAGTTTCGGACAGAATCTGAAGCTTATTGATCTTGCTTCTCAAAACAGCATTTTCTTCTTTTAGCTAAAAAAAAAAAACAAAACAACTTTCGTTAGGATTGAGGTGCATTTTTGGAACTACCAACAATCCAAGATCAATAACAGAATATTCAGCTTTAATATTGGAAATTCTTGTGCTTTTTAATACATTCAAGCTTAATTTTACTTTCAGTTTACCCACCTGGAAACCACTTCACCAAACCCTGTGGGGCACAGGAACGCAGACACTGAACCATCAGTGCAAATGGGGCTAATGAATGCTGCCAATTCTACATAAACATGACCTCAAGGGGCAGGAGCACGAGGAATTCACCCGGGTCATGCGCAGGGCAGCAGGACAGAGAAGGCACTGGACCCGATTCATGCTGAAAAGCACATTTCCAGACCTAATCCTCTTCCTCAGCACCTCTTGGTGGCAGCAGGCTGTGACATGGAGCTCTGTAACAACCTGGCACCCAGCTCGGGGCTCGCCTGAGCGCGGAAGGCGCCGGCAGGGCGGGCAGCGCTCACCTGCTCGCAGCTCGGCTGCCGGAGCGGGCCGCGGGCCGGCCCCGGGGCGGCTCCGAGCGGCGCCGCGCAGCAGCCAGCGCTGACCAGGTGGGCCTGCTCCACGGCCAGCGGCCGGTAGCTCTCGCTCCATTCCTCCTCCTCCTCCTCGTCCCCCGACTCTGCGGGCACTGCGGGGAGCGGCGGCACGACGGGCCCGGGCCAAGCCGCCTGCGGGGGGGACAGCGGGGCTGAGGGGGGTGTCTTGACGAGATGGGACGGGGGGCTCGGCCGCGCTGCCGCCCAAGACCTTACCTGTGTGTCACCGCCCGCCGCGTCACCGCCGCGGGACTTGGAGCGGACGAACTCGCGGAAGGAGAACGGGTTGGGCTCGGCCGGGGCGCCCGGCAGCGGCTCCGGCACCGGGAGCGGCGGCGGCGCCGCCATGGCCGCCTGAGGGCGGGGCGGGGC
>JACBWW010000035.1:5884182-6006604 GCA_020086605.1 Lanius collurio | reverse complement strand
TGCGGCGCGGCGCCTGCGGCCCGGCCCGGCGGTGAGCGCGGCCCCGGCACCGCGCGGGGAGGGGACGGCGCTGGGCACCGCGGGGGGACAGGGTGGGCCCGGGCGGCAGCGCTCGGGACCCGCCCTAGGAGGGGATCGGCGCTCGGTACCGGCCTTGGCGGAAGGGGCTGCCGGCGCGGTGCACCGCAGCCCGTGACGGTGTCCCCGGTGTCCTGCAGGTGCGGGCTGGCGGCCGGCCGGAGCTACAGCGGCGGCGGCGCGTACCCCAGCGTGTCGCTGACGTGCCCGCTGCCCGGCGTGCCCAAGGCCGTGTTCGCGGCCGCCGAGAACCGGGAGCGCTTCGAGACGCGGGTGACGGTGCTGGAGAACGGGCTGCGCGTCGCCTCCCAGAACAAATTCGGGCAGTTCTGCACCGTGGGCGGTGAGTACCCGCCGGGGCTGGGCTGTGGCGGGGTCATCTCAGCTCCCCCCCGAGCTGCGGGTCTGTTTGTAAGCACCGGGGGGTGTAAAAGTCACGCTGGTTTATTCTCTTTTTTGTACCAGTTCTGGTAAATTCGGGATCAAGACACGAAGCGAAATACCTCAGTGGTATCTCCCACTTCTTGGAAAAGCTGGCTTTCTCCGTGAGTACTGCCCTGCACTGCTCAGGGCTTCCCAAATCTGCACGGGGCAGCGAGGGAGAGCAGCCAAGGAGGGCCTGACCCTCGGGGCTCTGCACTCGAGCTGTTTAAACCGTGGTGACAGAGTTAATAGTCACAGAATCTTAATTCCTTGATAATTATCATGACTGTAATTATGTTTTGGAAGTCTCTGTGCTTTCGCCTGCAAGGTTGGCAAGTTGTGATCAAATCATTGGACTAAAAGAATGTAGATGATGTTCTGGGCTACACTAAAGGGTTATAAGCGGTTATTGCTTTACTAATTAATAACACTGGTATCTTCTTCCTTAGTCCACAGCTCAGTTTGGCAGCAAAGATGAAATTCTCCTGACCTTAGAGAAGCATGGAGGCATTTGTGACTGCCAGGCATCGAGGTGGGATACTTCTCCTGCTGTTCCCTGGTGTTGAAGCACTGACAGCACTTTGAGTCTTTTTTCTGGTGTGGGGCAGGAAAAAGCCACTTTTTGTTCCCAAGCAGCAGCAATCCATTTGTGGTAGCTGCTGGGAAGCTACAGAAGTGAGCCTGAAAGGATTATAAAATTCAGATCAATTTAATTTAATATCTAAATTATCAAATCATTTAACGATTAAAACAGCTTCACCTGGGATTTCCTGATACTGAGATGACACTGAATGATCCCAGAAGTGACTTCTGAGTGCAGAACCTGTTGTTTGTGTTGCAGGGACACCATCATGTACGCAGTGTCTGCTGATGCCAGAGGCCTGGACACCGTGGTCAACTTGCTGGCTGATGTAACGCTCCAGCCCAGGTTATCAGGTCTGGGAACACAATTCTTTGCCTCAGAAAAAAACCCTGTTTCCAACAGATGGCTTACTCCTGGGTGTTTTGTGGAGGGGTTGCCATCCCTTGCTTTGTCTCATTGCAGATGAAGAAATTGAGATGACCCGAATGGCCATAAGGTTTGAGCTGGAGGATCTGAATATGAGACCTGACCCTGAGCCTCTCCTCACAGAAATGATCCATGCGGTAACACTCTGGGAATTCCACCCTGCCTGCAGCCTCCTGCTGAATTCTCTTCCCTCATGGTTTTTTTGGCAGCTTCAGGGTTTATTTTAGACTGTTCTAAAGTCAGATTTTTTTTGGGGGGGGGAGAATTTGGCTGTCTCTTGACTCTGAAATCCCGCATTCCACACAGGTGGAAAATTCTAACCCACACTAAAAAAAAAAATATATCTGTAATTAATCTTTATTGATGTTGGTGACAAAATGTTACTGAGTTGCATTGACATCAGTGAAAAAATGCTCAGCCTTTCCTCTCTTAGAGGTGGGCTTAATTCCAAAACAAAGGGAGGTTTAGAGAGGGGTTGAGGGAAAAAATGAAGTGATCTTTGTGACTTTAATGTCTCTGTTCCTTTTTAGGCAGCTTTCAGAGACAACACAGTGGGACTGAACAGGTTCTGCCCCGTGGAAAACACAGACAAAATCGACCGGGACGTGCTGCACTCGTACCTGAGCAGTTACTACACCCCAGACAGGATGGTGCTGGCTGGGGTGGGGATTGAGCACGAGCACCTGGTGGAGTGTGCCAGGAAATACCTGCTGGGGGTGCAGCCCGTGTGGGGCACTGGGCAGAGCAGGGGCGTGGACAGGTCTGTGGCTCAGTACACCGGAGGCATCGTCAAGGTAAATGGTGCAGGTGGCATCAAGCATCTTGCTGATTTTTCTACAGGCTTTTGCTTTTCTAAAGTTACATTTCATGAGTATGAGCCCAAACTGGCTATGACAGCTGTTAGTTGGGTGATATGGTAATTATTGGGAATGTATCAAAGTGGATACAATGGTGAAAATTGGTGTTAATAAACTGTCTGCCCTTCCCACAGGTGGAAAAAGACATGTCAGATGTGAGTTTGGGTCCTACTCCCATCCCAGAGCTCACCCACATCATGATTGGCTTAGAAAGCTGCTCATTTTTAGTAAGTATTAACCTAAAGGCCTGCATTTTGGGTGCCCTGTACTTGGAGAATCCCAGTGACACTGACTCATTACACATTGACATTTTTGCTGCTGCATGTAAAAACAAGCAGCTTTTCCCATGGTGTTTTCCTGAAGGCCTTGACCTTCACACTCCTCTTGTGCTGTGGGGTTTTTTCTCCCCTTTACTCACCCCAGACCTTTGAGAGCTCTGCCATTACCTGACTGAGTTTCTTGTTGCAATCCAGGAGGACGATTTCATTCCTTTTGCGGTGCTAAACATGATGATGGGAGGTGGTGGCTCCTTTTCAGCTGGAGGGCCTGGCAAGGGCATGTTCACCCGGCTGTACCTCAATGTGCTCAACAGGTTGGTTTGTCTTGCTGTTTAGGGGTGGCAGAAACAGTCCTGTAGCAGGTTCACATGGAAAAAAAAAATAGAAAGTAACCCCCCTTCAGGTTTTACATCCAAGCTTATTCTGCTTGGAATGTGGGACTGATTTGTCAGTTGGCATTTTGAGAGGGTGAAAGTACAGGGCAGAAGTGACCTGGAATCCTGTTTTCTTCTAGTCCTATCCGTGCTTTAATCAGGGAATATTAACAGGATTGGCTCTGTATTGTCCTGGGTTTGGTCTCAATTCAAGTGGAGAGAGGGGAGTAGATGCCACAGAGGCAGGGATTGATACTTCTCACTGCACTGCTGAGAATCCTGAAAATGCACTAGGAGGGTGCTCACTCTCCATGTTTGTTTTAATTTTTACATTGTAAATTTTGGTTTCTAACTTTTAAAATACTGTTTGTATCACTCACAGGCACCACTGGATGTACAATGCCACCTCGTACCACCACAGCTATGAGGACACAGGTCTCCTGTGTATCCATGCCAGTGCAGATCCAAAACAGGTACAGAGTCCTGTACTCACACACAGGTGTCCTTCAACAGTAACCACATCACTCTGTCCCACACAGTAATGTTGGCACAAGAGGCATTGTTCTGATCTTCTCTCCATGATCTGTTTTCCCCAGGTTCGGGAGATGGTGGAAATCATCACCAGGGAATTCATCCTCATGGCTGGAGCAGTGGGAGAGGTCAGCAGCACATTTGAACTTGCTGATGGTCTTTGAGCTGAAATAATCCCTGGAAGTGTCCAAGGCCAGGCTGGACAGGGCTTGGAGCAAGCTGAGACAGTGGAAGGTGTCCCTGCCCATGGCAGGGGTGGAAGTGGATGGGGCTTAAGGACCTTTCCCACCCAAACCAGTCTGAGATTCTGTGCATGCATTGCACTGACTGTGCTAGAATGGATTTTTATCAATGTTTGTTACTTTTCTGTAAAAGAATACAGCAACATCAGCAATGCATCCACAAAGAGAGAGGTGTTTGCAGAACTCTTCCCTGTTACCTTGTAGTAGAGGGCAGCAGCCAGATTTTATTTTATTTCCTGCTCATTCACAGGTAGAACTTGAGAGAGCAAAGACACAGCTCAAGTCCATGCTCATGATGAACCTGGAGTCTCGGCCAGTGATCTTTGAAGATGTGGGGAGGCAGGTTTTGGCAACAAACACAAGGAAGCTACCTCATGAGCTCTGTGCCCTCATCAGTGAGTAGACAATGCTTTGCCTTGCCTTGGGGGAGCTGTAGGTACACTTAAAATATTCTTGTAGCACTGATGAATTGCCTTTGAAAGCCTGGGGATGTAAATACTACAAAAATATATATCAAACTGAGCTAAATTGCTTTCAAGCTAACACAGGGGCTTACTTTAGTCAGAAGGGAAAGCCAGAATCGTGGTAGAGAAGGTCTGGAGCTGGTTTCCTGAGCATCAGCCTAAAGCTGCTTTGTGCTGTTCACAATGGAGTTGTCACAGCTCTGCCTTTTTTCTGTCTGCAGGTCAGGTGAAACCCACGGATATCAAGAGGGTGGTGACTAAGATGCTGCATAAGAAGCCAGCAGTGGCTGCCCTGGGTGACCTGACAGATCTGCCCACGTATGAGCACATCCAGGCCGCTCTCTCCAGCAAGGACGGGCGGCTCCCACGGCTCTACCGCCTCTTCCGATAGAGCAGCACCTCCTGCCATCCTCAGACTCCCTTCTTTTTTAATGTTCTTTTTGATTTTCATGTTGCTGTACCACCCTCCCTCCCCTCAGTGCTCCCAGGCATTCTGTGCAACTGAGCTGAGCAAAGCTGCTTTGGAGCACTGGACTGTGAAGAGCTCGTGTAAGGAGCCAGCCCTGGCTCTGCAGGAGGAGTTGGATCCTCTGAGGAGGTTCCAAGAGGAGATGGGTGTTGACACCCTTCTCTTGGCTTTGGGGAGAACAGAGCAAGCCAAAATATTCATCACTACAGTGAAAGCACATCTCTGAGCAGTCACTGCTGTGCTGCCTCTTCATCACCCCAGCAGTGGAAGTGGGGCTGTCACACGAGGCCCCAGTGTGCCCTTCCTGAGGAGGGTGGGGCACTTTAGAGAGCTTGGCTTACATGTCTGAATTGAATATTTATAACTGTTACCAAAGTGAAAAAAGACTTGGTCTGACTGAATTAGGAAAATAATAGTTACTGTCCCCAATGAAGTTAAGACAAAAAAATTCCTGCAATCCAAGTTTTGACAGAAATCATGGATCCATTTCATCAGTGTAATTCATGTGACAAGGAGTCACCCACCTGGGAATAACTTCATCTGACCTTGTCAGAGCTCTGAGGGAAGCAGACCCATGACAGAACCAATTTTCAGTGGAGTTCCTCTGCAGAGGTACTGTACATAATGGACACTTACTTGAGAGAAAATGATGCTGTTCTTCAGGTTTTTCACTTGGACATGAACTGTGCTAAAGAATAAAAGTTCTTTTCCTCCAGGGTTGCTATACAAACAGTTATTAAAATATGAATTGCTGCTGCTGCACCTTAAACTCGTGCCTCATTTCCTCAGTGTCACCCAGATGAACTTTAGGTCTTGCAAAAAGAAGACACAGTCATCAGTCTCACAGCAGAGATGTGGCTCAGCTGAAAGTCAAGATGATAAAATGACAACATTCAGAAACATGATCTTCACTGACACCACATCCCAGAAAGCCAAGTGCCACACATGTGACATACTGAAGAAATGGAGACTCAAAAGAGGAATAAAACACTGGATTTATATAATCCCCTAATACATGGGTGTAAAAATACAGCTGCCTTGCAGCACTTCACTGCTAGATGTGTATGGTAAGGAGCAATCCAGCTGGGAGCAGAGCACTGTGAGGCTGCTGTTACCTGCTTTACCCCATCCTTTCCTCATGCAACTCAAAACATATTGCATTGCTTCCTGCAGAGCCCACAGTGTGGAAGTCCTGTTCAGTTCTTGTGTATGTTTGTGAGGAAATAAAGAGACCTCTGAACAACTGGGAGCAAGTAGTAAGAGTTCTGAAATTCATCTTCTAAGGGTTTCTGGAACTGGCAGGTAGAACATACTTTGTTCAATGCAAACAATTTCAGAGAAATCTGTCCCACTCCTCCAGCTGAAGACAAATGGCCCAGGTCACCCAAACATGCACCATGCAAAGAACTCTGGTTCTGACAACAATAAAAGCTGGTTCTCAGTTAAGGTATTGCATTAATTTATTTTTATTCCTTTAAAAAGAAAGGAAATTCAAATACCTGATGGCTACAGACAGGTCAGTGCCATAAATGTACCGCAGAACAGGAGCCTGTCTTGGACAGGTTGCATAGTCAGCAGCACTTCCTCCAAGGTGTTTGCATGATGTTTTAGGTCCTAAGGTGATTAATGATCCCATCTGTGCCCATGAGGAGTTCTTAATTATTAGCTGTACTTAACATTTTACCAGTGCCATACTGGTCCTTGTAGTATATATAGCCTTAAGACAACACTACTTCAAAAATAGCAAGTTATTCACAGTTTACTGATTTGGAAAAATAAAACCAAAAAGGAATTGAGTGTGATTGGAGGTAATGGAGCTGTGTGGAGCTGAGTGGCTGCAGTTGCTCTGCAAACCTCCCTGGTGCACTCACTTGACACCACTTTGGTGAAGCATCACACAGTGCCTGTTCTCAGACCATGATTTCCAGCTCCTGCTGCTGAAGGCAGGTAGTGTTTAATCAGCCCTGGGGAGGACAAGTGAGTTCAGGAAGGGATTGCTTCAAGCAGTCTCAGCAGACAAATATATGGCCTGAGAGTTTGGTATTTACCCCCTTAGTAACAGAAGGCCTAGAGAATGATCATTGAAAGGCAATGTTTCTACACTTCAATGTACAGGAGTACATTCACACACAATTTGCTGTAGAGGACCCAAAAAGCCCAACACAGGAGCACCACCCAGACACAGACCTGCCCGAGGCCATGAACTGGTCCCTGTTACCCATTGTACAGAATACCAATGCTTGGCTACAGAGAAGGAGCAAACCCAGCCCCACACTGGATGTAAGTTAACCTCATCAAACCAAAGAGACAAACAAAATTCACCTTTCTGCAGGCTTTTCTTAGGTCCCCTGCCCTGAGTGATGCCAGTTCCAGCAGCTGTGCCCCCTGTGTGGAGGGGAACCAAGGGTCTGCACTCAGTGGCTTCCTAAGATAGTCTGGTTAAAAATAAATCAATTACACCAGTTGGGATGGATGTCTTAAATAACTGACTCCTTTTCTTCAGCAGAAGCACTCGAGCTACATGGATTAGCTCATGCAAATGAATCCAGGATGAGGTTTAAGACATTCTTCACAACCCACAGCAACTGCCAGAGGTGCTTAAGCAGACAATTCCCTGCAGAGTTTGCCACGGCCTGAATTCCTCTTTCAGGGCACCTCTACCACAGGCATTGCAGAGCTCTCAGCTCAAGAAATGCTACATATGCTGCTGGATCTTTGGTCCTTTTGTTCCAGGCGTTTCTGAAGTTCCCTTGTAGTCCGCCTCCTTATTCCAATTAAATACAGATCTCTGTCAAACTGCCCTGCAGCCAGTGGGATGCTGCAACAGAAACACAAGCCAGCAGGTCAGGGCATAAATACATTCTTGTTTGCCCAGCATTTCCCTACTACTTCATACAACAAAGGCCACAAACCTAATTTTTTCTTTCTTAAGGGATTTTGCTCCTGCTGTGGGAGAAACAAGAGTTGTTCTTCCACGGTAACAAGTTAAGGTTTTTCACAGTTAAAATGCTGGTTGTAAAAGGGAAATGCACTTTAAATTTTAGCATGAACTGGCCTGCATTCATATATAAAGGGCTTTCTTTGTGACTCTAAACAAAAACCCACTCATTTGAAAAGCTAAACCAGGTTACTGCTAACTCGGTGTATTCACTGGTGTAGTTCATCTCAGCAATTCTTACCTTGGTCTGTTTTAGGGAGGCCAGAGGAAACCTGAACAGCCCCTCACACACTGCTATTTAAGGGGTATTTAATATCTAAAACAAAAATTCCCATTTGTAATTGCACTGCTGATTAAATACTTTGAGAAATCACTTTTCTAGATACTCAGGTCTCGAAAACCCTGACCATTGTTACTCACAAAAAAGAGAATAATTTTAGTGATTTAACCAAATTTTCTAAGGAGTTCTGCTAATACAACAGCTCAAAGTAGGAGGTTTGGAGGATCTCAAAATACTCCACTGACATCCAGCTGTGCTGAAATGCAGCCACCACTGGGGAGGGAAAACAGAACTGATCCCAAAGAGGGAAAGAGGAAGAGGAAAGCTGCCCATGCTGATAGGGAAAACAAAAGAGCTGCATCTCAGATAAAACACAGATTTATATTCAATTCCACTGGGCTCTGTTTATCCCCCTCTGAAGGATTAAAGGACCTGGCAGCAGGGATTTCAGCTGTCAGTGCAAGGTTTAAGCTCTTACTGCTCTGACCACCGGCATGTAGTGGGTAAAACTCAAAGGGGCTGCAGGGAGCTCCGAGGGCTAAGACACAGGAGAATATTCTTGGGATCACTGGAGCCATGAGCAGTCATGTGGAGCTGCATAAGGAGGTACTCACTTGTCTCTGCCAGGCCTCAGCTTCACACGAAACAAGGCGAACACAGGCCGGTGGTCCGAGGTTTTGATGACAGGACATGAGGAATACTTGACAGCCTGGATGTCATCCTTGTAGCGGCTGCGGAACACGACCCGGTCCTGGAGGCAGGGACAGAGGGGACAGTGGTGGTGACTCCCTCTGCACATCACCCACCCTGGGAAGCAGCACTGGTTCGTAAGAGACAAATCCATTCATTTATTGCACTCCACTTAATGGAATTAAGGTGTCTTGGATGAGGATCCATTCATGAAGTGTGCGATTCCAACAGCTGTTCTGTGCCAGCTCTGAGCACGGGGGAGAGCCCACTCAAACAGGGAAAATAAGGTTAACAGGCTGTGTTAACTCTGCCTGTGCTCACAAATCCAACAGTCCTTCCTTCCAGAAGTCCCAGTTGCCCTTAAGCAACGAATCTGAGCCCACCTGAATCCTCTTTGACTTTTGAAATCATCCCTTACCGTGTAGGAGGGAGTCCTTTGTTTGGAAGTGGTGTCATAGCTGTCCTTTCCTATGTCAAACTTGTAGGAAGGACGGAAATGGATATCAGCCTCTTGGAATCCTTTGAAAATAGACCCTGTGAGGGAAGGGGAGAACAGCATGAACAAACTGCTCCTTCCTGAGAACTGGGCACTGTGTCTACTAACGCTGACTAGAAACAACAGCCATGTATATCCCAGAAAAACCTGGGCTTGGGCTCCAGAAATGAAGCAAGCTCAAGTCCTGACTAAAGAGGATAAAAAATACCCAGTGGCTGTTTAGTCAGTGGCCAATTGCACAAACAGCTGGTCCATGCACTTCCCCTTCCACTGAAAGCTCGTGCTGCTTTGCAGATGCTGTTCAAATCTATCTCTGGACACTGGGACAGAATGATGCCCAGGTTATGGAGGAGTCAGATGAAACAGCAGCAAATGGCTTGGGAGGTTACATTATACAGAGCAAACTGCTATGGCAAAAGGTCCCTTGACACACTGCCACTGTATTTGACAGCTGCTGACTCCCTTTTTTAGGGACCAAAGAAAGCAGGAAAGATCTCCAGGAAATGGGGATTGGGCTGACATCACTCCTGTGTGTAGGTATCTTTGTTCCTGGAGAGGAGGGAGATGAACAGCTACCCCTTACCCCGACTCATCTCACTGGTCAGCTGGTCATACACCAGGAGCTTGGACACGTCTGTGTTGGGGTTCTGGTTCAGGATGGAATCCACAGTCTCCCGATCCTTATTCAGCCGGAAGTTGAAGTCACCAAACCAGAAAACTTCATCAAACCGAGTTGTGACATCACCTGCAAATTCAGGCCACAAGTGTTCAGGGGATGCTGCTGAATGTGTTCAAGGAAATTCATTCTTTTCACTACCAGGAGATGTGACTCTGAGTATGTTTTCCACCTGTGATCACCACTGAATGTGGGAATTAAAAAGCCAGGAGAAAACAGAATGAAGTGTTAAAACTTACACAAAAACCTAATGCTACACTGCAGATAAAGAGTATATTCTAGTAAAAGGACCTAATTATTTATCTGGGATCAAGTTGTCAGCATAGTGTTAGGAAATGAGAATGGAATTTGGAAAACAATGCTATGACCTGTGTAAATTCAAAGTCACATAAGGCTTCTTCTCTTAAGTTTTGAAATAAAGTATATCCTGATTGTTCTAGAAAACACTTGGAACGTGAAACACATCTGTAATATTCATAATAATTAAATGAAAATTATCATATTGCTAAAATATACATCATATAAAAATTCTATTTTGAATTTTCTCTCTCCCAAATTTTTTCTCAAATTCCCAATTTCAAGAAAAAATAAATCATGGGAATAATAACTGCCCTCAGACAAAAAGGGCTGTAGTCTGTTTTTACACGACCTCAAATTATAGCTTTTCTTGTCTCTTTCTCAGTGCAGTCTGAGAGACAATGCACAGACCCTGCTGATCTGGGCTCCCACACACTCATGGTTTCACACTTACTAGAACTGGATCGATATGGATTTGTGTCCGGAACATTCTTGGGAAGTGTAAGGGCTTGAATGGTTTTATTGTAGTCCAGTTTCCTCTCATTTACTTTACTGTCCCCAGCTGCAAGACAGAAACCCCATTACTGCCAGGAATGAGTAATTTTCCTTCAATGACCACTTCTGGTTACACCAGCAGCTTCTGAAGGGCATCACACATTTTCCATGTGTAAAATGTGACACTCTGGGAGTGTCTGCACTGAATAATAATGACAGAAAGTGTGGGAAAAGGGTTACAATGGTGCAGAGTTCACTTCTGTTTCCATAAACACAGTTCTTTTTTGTTATCAAACAATCCTCCTCCTTTATCCTTCTCAGCTCAGCAATCCTGAGCTTTGGCTTCAGCCTGTACTGCTTTTTCATGTCTGTGCAGCTCCCTCCCCTCCTCCCTCAGCCAGGACACTCTTAGCAAGATTGCAAATGTCTCACATGTGAAGTGGGAGGTGATGAAGAGAAAGGAGGTCCCAAAAAACGTGAAGCAGATTCCCAGAGCTCCCTTGGTTTTGATCTGAGACACGATTCGAGTTGTCACCGTGGCATACTCCACTTCTGGAAGGATGAAAAGATGCTGCTGTCACTGAAATGCTTCTGAGAGTGAGCAGGGAGGTTAGGAGAGGGAGCAAAGGGCAGGGCACAGGCTGGCAGCAGTGCCTTCAGCCCCCCACTCACCTGAGCAGAACCAGATGAGGTCCCTGCGGATGAAGACAGACATGTAGAGCACTCCGTGAGCGGCCGAGTGCAGCAGGACGTAGTGGGGGCCCAGCGTCTCCTGCAGGCGGATCTCCCACTCTCTTCTGCAGGAAAGAACAACAGCTGGATCACACAGACAGTACAGGAGACAACAACCAGGAGAGGAGATCAGTGTTGTGCACACAGAGCAATCCCTCTCATACAGAACAACAAGGCATAAGCAAAACCTGCACTGAAATAAGGAGTGGCTGCTGAGATGCCACAGAAATCAGCAGAGCTTTGCCATCAGCGGCCTCGACAACAGGATGGAATTCTGCATGCCCAGAGAAGCTGTTCCATCCCTGGAAGTGTCCAAGGCCAGGCTGGACGGGGCTTGGAGCACCCTGGTCTAGTGGAAGGTGTCCCTCCTTGGGACTGGATGGGCTTTAATGTCCCTTCCAACCCAAACCATTCTGGGATTTTATGATTTACAGATCTCTGACTTTTTCCTCTAATCCCATTTCCTCTGGTGTTCATGCAATAGAATTCAGTCTTGTTAAATGGATTGATTATTGCAAATATGAAGAATAGAATGCACACTATTTCTAGTCTAATTCAAAGCAAAATGATTAGTTAACAATAAAAGATGGTTCATTACATTGTTTTTGCTACCTGTCTGGACAGCCTTCTTGAACCCCAATGACATACATGTCCTGGGCAAAGTCTGGATCTGTTGGCAATAAGAAGTCATCCAGATTCACTGGAAGTTCCTATTACACAAGAAATTTAAAACAAAAAGAAAGAAAAGCAGTATTAGTTATACAAAGATTTACCATTAAAATACCTTATAATTTGACAAAGATGATAACTCAGGTTGACAAGGAACATAATCATGAACAAAAAAGCATCACCCCAATCCTTGCAGTAGAGCTGGGGTAACTTTACTGCTGCCAAAAGACCTGTGAAGACTTCTGTGCACTTACCTTCTGACCCTGCATGTTCCAGGTGGCCACAAAGATTCCGATATTCCGATCAGGGAAATATCTGCTGAGTTCTTCTGCTCCCATTAAGGCACCACTTGCCAGAAGGCTGCCTTCCAAATAGCTCCTGTAGACAGAACACCCAAAAAAGAGCATCTAAGGAATGGGTATGGCAGCTGGGATACTGATTTGTAATGCTTGAACCTCAAAGTAATCAAGAATATACCATTAAGAAGAAGGAATTTAACATTTTTATATTGTTCTGCTTGCCTAAAGTTCCTTCCAAAGCCAGGACAGGAGGGTGATGGGGAGGCTGATGCTGCTCAGGTTCTGTGATGAGAAGGCTGAAGCTATCCAAAGTCTTCAGCCCCACTAATACTCATCCAGACAGAGAACAAAAAATTTGGTTTGATAACCTCAGGTTGCCCAGAGAAGCTGTGGCTGCCCCATCCCTGGAAGTGTTCCAGGCCAGGTTGGACAAGGCTTGGAGCAACCTGGGACAGTGAAAGGTGTCCCTGCCCATGGCAGGGGGTGGGCTTTGAGGTGCCCTCCACCCAAACCATCCTGTGATTCCCTTACATTTGAGGACCTTGAAGCAGCTCAGCTCACTTCAAACATAAAAACAACTCCACCATTTCCAGTGTTCTGGCATCAAGTTTCTCCTAACCAAAAACTCAAACTCACATCCTTCCTTCAATTCAGATCATCAAATCAGCTTCAAGAAAATAATTTACTGAGCCTGAGGTCTCAAAATATTCCATTTGGGAAGGACAGATGCATCCCACAGCACGTGCCTCTCTGAAGGACATGCTTACAGAGGTGAGGGATGCTGGCACAGGGACTGCATGTTGAATAAGCATTTTTAATCTTGCTTAAGCTCTACAAATAACGATGAGAGAATTATGTCAGGGAGTTCTGGGCAACCCAATGCTGCCCACCCAGCTCCAGCTGCTTAAGGGAGGAATGGGGATGAAAACCCTGTGGCAAACAAGTAACACTCCATCTTTGAGGCTTTTTTACTAGTTAGTAGCACTTTATCTCAGAATTATTTCCCCTCTACTACTGACTGCCATGCTTTGGATCAATGATTTGATTTTTCCCTCCTGGAAAAGCTGGGGCACAGGAGCACATCCTGGGGGATACTGGAGTAGTTCCCAATACATAATTTGATCCTGCCAGAAGCCAAGCAAGTGCAACATCTGCTCAGCACCTCACAGGACTGGGATAATACTGCATGACAATTTCAATTTAAAATATCTGGTGTTATTTTCTCTGCAATTTATCATTTCAGTTCAAGGTCAATGTACTTTCAGATTTTTGTAAAAAATAGTTTTCCCAACTGCTGGCTTGCACAACTACTGCTTCTTAATTCTCAAAACAGATTACGTAAATATTGTGAGCAAACTGACAGCAAATCAAACTCGTATCTAAGAAAAAACCCAGCTAAAAGGAGCAAATGAACCAATCTCTTCATCTTCCAACTGTTTCCAGTCTCCACATCAGGTTAAATAACACAGAACAGCTTCTGTGCTTTTCCAGGAGCTCAGAAGTTCCCTGCCCAGTGGGATTCTCCTCCCTGCCAACACCCCAAACTCTGCCAGGAGAAGCTGGGGGGCCCTACCTGCTGCGAACATCCTTGGCTCGAATGGGAGTGAGCACGCTGAAGGTGGATTTCATGGAGTCCGTGGAGCAATTGTCATAGAGTGTCCCATTGCCCTGCAGTTTGGAGTCGCTGAGGCTGCTGCTCACCCTCCCAAACTTGTGCTGAGAATAATGTCGGTAATCCAGACAATCTGAGTCGATCCTATTAGCTGTCCTCAGGGAGTGGGAGGCCACGTTGAGCTCCATGGGGGGCAGGGGGCGGGCTGGCATGATTTGGGACAGCCGGGGTTTGCCCCCTGCGAAACCCTTCCCCCGCAGGAGCCCCCCAAAGGCACTGGAGATCTCGGAGGCTCGTTTGCCCAGGTCCGAGGCGCCTCCCCTGCTCTTCCCCACGGGACTGGCTTCCAAGGCGTCTGGTGAAGTGTGCAAGGAATCCTGCTGGCAGCAGGGATTGCAGGGGCTGGCCCTGCCCCTGGTGGGAGGGCTGGGGGACGCTTCACGCAGGGAACCATTGGAGGAGCTCGTCTCGTTGGGATCAGTCAGGCTTTCCTGGCTTGTCCTAAACCGTCTCCACTTCCTCCAGCTCTTCTCATCCAGGGATGCAGCACGCTCCAGCCGGGGCTTCCGAGGGGGCCTTGGAGTGATCGATTTAATTTTCATATTGGCTTTGAGTTCTTCTGGCAGAAGCTTTAAGGTCTCAGTTATGGGCGTGCCTATTTTCAGAGGTGCCCCCTCGCCCCCAACCTCCTTTTGGGCTGCTTTTCCAGCTTTTTTGGCCTGCAGGTCCTGTACTGCTCCACCCTCCATGCTCCGAGTAAGACACACTCTTGAGTGCTGTGGAAATCCATTTGGAGTACTCATTGTCCCCCAGGTACCAGCTATGGACGCTGCTGCAGACGAAAACTTCCTCAAAGCATAGTTTCCTTCCCTTTATTATCACCCTGTGGGTTCACAGGGCTTTACTCAGCCAGCAAGACATGGGAATTGCAGACAGCTCAGCCTTTAGCTGGGAATGAAGGGCGGGTGAATGTGCAGGCAGATGCATCGTCTGCAAAATTCCAAGACGTGGGATACCTGGATTCCCCCAAGAGAAAGATGTAAGAATGAAAAGTTATTGAGCTGCAAATTGGACTCCTTGGTCAGAAAGCACCTCCTTGTAGGACCTCCTTCTAGCACAACTCAAACCTTAACGTGACCTTGTTAGAAAAATCACTGTTATTTCCCGTTTTTTTCCCCAAAAGCAGAGCAGTGACCTCCACACTGCTGCAGGCGTCACGACCGTGTACACCCCTCTGAGAAAAGGCTGTGTGTCCTGTTAGCACGAAAGGACATTTAACCCACACAGAAACCACGGCTCCTTGTCCTTACTGTACACAGGCGTCACCAGCACCACCAGCCCGCAGCGCCGGCTGCCCGAGGCCAGGAAATTTCCAGCGATCCCACAGCCGGGAAATCGCTGCCGCCTTTCCCTGCCTTGCACCAACCCCGCTCACCGCCGCTGCCACCGAGACAACGCCCCAGGGCTGGGTTTAGGGTACGGAAAAGGGGTTCGACTACATTTCTACACGGGGGAAGCACCTCGTCATTCTGCGGCTACCGCGGACCAGCCTCCCCCGGCCGCTGCATCCGTGAGGGCAACACCCGATGCACGCAGCCCAGAGCCCGGGCTTGGCACCGAGGGGCCGCCCCGCATCCCCCGGCCGGCCAGGAGGGACCCGGCCCTCACAACGGCCGCGCCTCCCGCCCGCCGGGGCCGCCCCTTCCCCGCCGCTGCGGGCGGGACGCAGCTCGGGCCTCACCTGTTCCTCACGGCTCCTCCCCGCTGCCCGTGGTCGCAGTGCCGGTGCCCGTTTCTGTGCCGGGGATGGTCGCGGTTGCGGCCCCGGTGCGCCCGCCCCGGCCCGGCCGTAGCAACGGGGGCAGCGCTGGGCCGGGCCCGCCCCGCCCGCAGCGCCCCCCGGCGGCCGGAGGAGCGAGAAAGCAGCGCCCGTCACCGTCCGGGGGGAGGCGGCGTTTGAAAAGCAGCTTAAAATAAACGTTTTGCACTTAAAGAAATGTAAAAGTTGCCTAGATTAAGCCTAAAGCTTCAATTTTGAACAGTTCAATGACCACAGAATCGCAGAGTGGTTGGGGTTAGTAGGGAGCTTTAAAGATAACCCATTTTCCAACCTTTGCCAGAGGTAGGGACACCTTCCACAGGCTCCAAGCCCTGTCCAGACTGGCCTTGAACACTTCCAGGGATGGGGCAGCCACAGCTTCTCTGGACAGCCTGTGCCAGGGCCTCATCAGCCTCCCAATATCCCATCTAAACATGCTCTGATGCACAAGCACCTTCCAAACAACAAAAACTCCAGGCTGCTTTTCCTCACACAGATCATTCCCCAACAAACAGGAGAGGTTCCTCCACCCAGCTCACTGAAGCAATAACCACAAGAAGAAAGTAAAATGTGAAAGTGCTCCAGAGCGCAAAATATTTTATTTAAGAATTTACAGTGTCAAATCTTACACTTAGGAAAGACAGCTGCTCCCAGCTCAGAGGGAGCCTCCTTGAATGAAGTTGTTTGGCAGTCTCTACTGAAAGGAGAAAATAATCAGCAGCCTGGCTGGACTAGAGGAAAGCCAAGTGTCTGATTAGGTTTCAATTATAGAAAAGTAAACCACACTGACTGCTGCTGCCCACGTCTGGAATTGAGTATGGACCAGCACACAAAGGTTCCTAATCCCCCCCCAAACAGTGTTTTAGTTGGGCAGCATACAAACCTTCTGGGACATACATAAGGCTATCATGATCTTAGAAAAGTGGTGTTATTCAGGAAAAAAAAGAAAGAAAAAAAAAAAAAAAACAACTGGGGACAAATACTGGCAATTTCACATTCATATTACTTCTACTCCTGGGCAGAAATTCAAGTAAAATCAAATAGTTTGGTGGCAAGTTCTAAATAAAATATGGCCTAATGATTTAATAAATATTTAAAAGTTTATTTCTCTCTTTGCAGATAATTCAGATTCTTCAGTGAATATAAACACTGCATATCATGGTTTTCAAGATTTGCTATATTAAACCTAAAGATTTTAAAGTCCATTTGTAGAGGTCTAATCCATCTACTTTTAGTATGAAATTTAGCTGTTAGCTGTTTAAGACCTTGGTTATTTTAGTAATGGAGATTCAAGAACGGATTATTACACTGACTCTGGCACTCCAAAAAGGAAAAAAGAAACAACTTCCAAGCTGTTACCCCCCAGCTGCAGAGTGCCAGCAGTTTGAGAGAAAGCAAAGTAACCGTATTGCACTTAAACAAATACTCACTCATCAAGAGAACAGCGCTGGCTATGATACAGAGCTCCTTCCCACTATACACTGGGCTTTACAGGTAGTCTAAACCACAAACTACATACAGACTAGGAAAGATCCAAATCAAATTAGGATTAGATTACAGTCACAGTTTTCATTCAATATAGGTCGATTTATTTGGATGAGCTGTGGCCCCTCCCTCCCTCCCAAAAAACCAAACCTGCATTGAGGCATCTCCTGGGTGAGCCTCTCCCAAGGGAACATCTCTGGTTCCACGCTCTGGCTGAAAGTATCACAATTGTGCATGGTCCTCTTAAGGCCACAGTGTTATCTTACAATGTGGACACTGTTTTTTGTTTTTTTTCACCCCTGCTGGGAGGGGAGCATCCTTCAGAAATTAAGGAATCCCTGAAACTATGTCTTGGAAGGTCACCCTAGTAAGGTTTAAAATAAACTTAAGGAATAAATTGCCTATGCAATTTACAAACAGGTTTTGTAACAGACAGCAACTATTTCCTCTCTTGTGTCTATTCTTTATCACAGCAAAGCTATTTCTAGCCAGGTTTTGAAAAGGAAAAGTTACATATATTTCATGTTTGGTAATGGTTTGCGTAGATGAGGTGCAAGCGTGAAGAAGATCACCCATCATTAAATTTCTGCCATGTCAACTGCAGCTGATACCATGTGCCATAAGGCTGAATAGTTCTTTGCATACTCAGAACATGAGTGAGGATTCCAAATACAAAGCCATTGTATTCTACTTCAATGTTGGATACTTCCTCTGTCCAATTCTTCCCAGTCTTGAACTTCCAGTGGCTGCAGGAGACTGAAAAAAGAACAAGAATAAACAAAATGTTCTGTAAAAGTCTCATGCTGGAGACAAAATTAAAAAAATCAGGAATAAAGTTTTGAATGGAAACTTGTTAAATTGAGCAGGTACCAGACTGATTTTGTGCACATTTAACACTCGATGTGGAACAACCCAGATTAAGCTGGTAAAGCACAAAATCATGTTTTATTCAATAGTTTTGTTCAAAGTATAGAATCAGGCTGGTTTGGCTCAGAAGGACCTTTAAAGTACATCCCATTCCACCCCTTGCCATGGGCAGGAACACATTCCACTATCCCAGCCTGCTCCAAACTCCATCCAGCCTGGCCTTGGACACTCCCAGGGATGGGGCAGCCACAGCTGCTCTAGGAAAGGTTGGATAATAAAGATAAGGAAAAAAGAAAGATGAAGCCTTTACTCACTTGTGCAAATTGAGAGGGGTTGTAGAAGGGGACTGCTCCTGCTGAAGATGCCCCTGAGGGTGGAACAGCAGCAGGCTGGGAAGAGAAAACACTGAAATTAGAGAAGGGCAGAGCTCCAGTGCCTCTCCAACGTGGTCTGCTAAGTTATACAGAGCAGATATTCACAGGAAAAATGCCAACAACATGGAGAGCACAGCCTATTGAACAACTGCAGAGTGCTGGTACAGTTTGCATCCAGATCCAGAACAGGACTGGCTTGATGTAAGAATTGGCCAAACGTCACATGCATCAACTGCAAATAGCTCTGCAGATCCAAAGCATGCAAAACCAACACAAGACACCAGTGCAACTCCACTCAATTAGTACCTTCTGCCTTTGTTAGTACACCTCAGGACTTGCCCCAAAATAAACATTCTATGACAGGTTTTGCTTTACTAAGAAATATCAGAAAGGTTTGTGTCACCCCGTTGTGGTGACCCCACAGCTCTGGAACTCCCAGCAGAGATGAAGCATTCCTTTAATTCCTACAGGGACTTTTGCACATGGTTTATTACCAATTTGAGACTGGCAGCAGCAGAATGACGAAGTTTTGCTTGTATTGAGTTTTTTTTAGGAGGTTTGCTAGGTTTGGTTTGAGGATTTTTGAAGTTTTTTTGTTTAAAATCAACTGATTTCTTTAGTATCCCAGAAAAAAAAAGATGATGAAATTATGTGAATATCTCAGGAACATAAATAAAAAGCATGCCTGGATTACATGCACTCTCATAAATACACAGAACTGAAGACCCTGTTTGAGTGTAAAAAGGAACACTACATCATGATCTACTTTTAATGACATTTCTGTGAAATGAGGGGGAAATGACTAAAAGTAGCATTAGTATTTGAGCAAATGCAAAATAAAGGGGAGGGGGAAGTAAATAAGTTAACATAAATGAGAATGGCCAGCCACATGTACCTGATTAAAATGCTGGCTTACTTCACGTGATAATGAACTCATTGAACTAGAGCGCGAAAGCTACAAAACAGCAAGAACACACAAATACAAAAAAACACAAATAAAAAAAGTCGTCATGCATGTCACTGCCTCAAGCTTTCAGTTGTTTTATTTCATTGTCAAAGTCTCACTGCCAAAGGTTAAACCAACTTCAAGTTAAAAAAACAAAACAAAAACAAACGTAAAGCCAGAAGTTAGTTTAAATCAAAAGGACTTCTTAAAGCACAAAACTATGTAGGTATAGAAAACATTAAGTAGGAACAGAGGTAATGTTACTCTGCCTGACACACAGCAGTTTGTTCTCCTTGTGTCTTGCACTTAATATTAGTGACATTATATGCATGCATGAAGGCAAGAAGAGACCCTTAAACTGCTACTGGTATTTTACCCTGAAAAAGGCTTTTAAAAGTACTTATATAGGAAAAGGAGATCACAGAATGTAGGACATGGAGGCTGAACTTCTCATATGGGCTTAGAGGTCTTTTCTGTACAATTTTGGAGGCAGTCAAATCCCATCTTGGCTACTCATCAGCCACTGAATCAGTTACTTGTTGTTTTAGATGGCCCACTGTAAGACCATTACAATTAACTGTAAAAGTCATTAATTAAATACTTTGCAACAAGTCTTACCTCGCCTGATTGGGAGCCATCTGGGTTAGGAACAGGAAGTCCAGATCCTGGAGGAAGGGCTGCAGGGTTTAAGTACTGAAGAAAAACAAGGCACTTTTGTTTATCACTGTTTCTGTGAGGCTATTTCACATTTCCCTAGAGATCCAGCTCAAGCAGAACAATGTTACAACCCATCAGGCAGGTGTAACATGCAATGTAAGACTCTTCCCCTGTTCTTGGTCCCTTTCCTGGCAAATGCTGCACCCATGGAAGCTGCAGCCCTGCCAAATGAGGAAATGCAACCTCTCACTTCCATTTTCATGTGCATTCCCCTTCTCCTGTTCTTTAAGTAAAATGTTTAACCACAATCCCCACAACAATAAAAGGCTTTATGTACTGTAGCTGTGAAACTGCTGCTCAGAATCATGAGGGGGTTTGAATGAGAAGTTTGAGTTCTACCCACAAGACATTCCTTCTAACCCACCTCTGGTTCCACAGCTGCAGCAGGGTCTGTGTTGGTTTGGTTTGCAGCTGGTGTGTGCTCTGCTGCTCCACTCCCTTCCATGGGCTGGGATTCCCCTGGAACTGCAGAGGATATAGGATTTTAGCCAAACACACCATACCCATAAACAGCCACACAACCTCCCCACAATCATACCCACACACCTGAGTTTGGAACAAACACATTGGCAGGAATGGGCATTGGTGCCAAGGGAGCAAACAGGTCTGATGGTGCAGGAGCAGCACCACTTGCCTTGGTTCCTCCCGGATTCAGGACATCCACATAACGGGCTCTGTTTCCAGCTAAACCAGGAAAACCAACAAATAACAAAAATAAGCCTTGTGTTAGTCATTCCTGTGTCTACTTTGAGCAGTTTGCTGGTTAAAGCATCCTTCAGGATCAGAAAATAACACTCCAGGGACACAAACAGTAACACCCAAGTCATGGCACTGCAGGAGCTGGGCACGAGCAAAGCTGGCAATAGCCACAGCTCCACTGAGCTGCCAACTGCTCCCAAACAACCCTGGAGGAGTCAGGACTTCTGCCTTCGTATTTTATGCAGGAGAGTCTTAAATATCAGTGCTGGCTGTTACCTGCTCTCCTGGAGAACACATTGACAGAGGCACCAGGTGGGCCTCCAGGCCCAGGGGGAGCAGCTTGAGCAGCTTTAGGAAATCCTGTTGGAGGTGGTGGTGGAGGTTTACTCTGCAGGGAGACAAAAAAATAAATCCAGTCATGTCATTGACTGATGTTTCACAGTTTAATCCAAAATCAGTAAAAAGCAGCTCTTAAGAGCCAATAACAAATGAAAGAAAATTCTGTGCCTAGTACAGATTTTTGTTTTCCACTTGGAGAAATCACTCAGGTTTTTACCTCTTCTTCTGGTTCATCCAGATTAACCCAGCGTTGTTTCTGCTCATCCCAAACAATCTAAAAGAAAATCACAGTCAAAACCAAAGAGCTCAAAGCAAGCTGCTAAAATGGCTGAAAATAATTGTAACTATTTTTTTTTTAAGAAAGCCAGTCTTAAAATGAAAATAATCTTCAAAGCTTTACAATCATTTGTTTACTCATCAAAACAACGATCATCTGTCATTTGGGAGAACATGAGGAACAAACTCAAGTGTATAAAGGTTTTTGTGATTTTTAGGTCCTTACTGATTTGTTCTTGTCATCTGGCAGGTGAGCCTCATTCTTTCCTTTTCCCATCAGCCAGCGAAACCAGGTTGCACCAGTCTGAAAAGAAATTAAATCTGCTCAGTTAATTCTCTCACCACTGCCTTTACAGGCAGGTTAAAAGAAACATTCATGCAACAACACATTTTCTGTTGGGGACTTCAACTCTGAGCTCAGAGTTGCACCTAATAAATAGAAAGAAACAGTTTAATTAGGACCTCTTAAGTACCATGGACTAGGGGTGACCACATTTACTAACAAATCTCCTCCAGCTGTAGGTACCTTTCTAAGAAATGTTACCTTTTTAGGTGCTGCCTCCTTCTTTGTCTCTTTTTTAGTCTCCTTCCCTGCAGGAGCAGAGGGAGGAGGAGAGGGTTGTTTTGCTGCAGAGTTGGATCTCTCTCGTCCCACAGAATGAGCAGAGGACTCTGAGGTTGTTCGGGATCTTTGCCCGTAGCCCTGTGTGACAAATACACAGGAAAGCACAAAGTTGTCACTGCTGCAGTGATGGATCACATTTCATCTTCCTAAAAAAAAATCATTCTTTGTAAAATCCATTAACAGAAGTGATCTAAAAGTTAATACACCAAAAGATGGATCTTTGTCTTGGTGCCTGGTTAGATATAAAACCAAGACATAAATGCACAATAAACAAGAAGCTAACTATCTGACACAACATTAATTTTTTATCAAGAATTTCTACACAATTTAATCTGGTAATTTGGGGACTTCTAAAAACCAAGCATCAATTCTTGCTGAAGAGTAATACAAAGCCCCCAAATCCTCTTGTGTTTGCATGGTGCTGCAATGCAGCTGAAGAAATCTATGAAATAACAATACCATATTAGCCATTCTGCCATAGAAATCATCCTCTCTCTGCTCAGGGAAGGAGTTTTGTGAAGGAGACTCTGGGGCAATTCTCTGCATTCCTTAAAAAAAAAAATTAGATCATGTTAGCACAGACACACACCCACAAAAGAACCAACAATAAACACCCAAGCCCCACAATAGTTTTAAAGCAAAAGTTTTCACCAGTTATGCATTTTGTGCTAGAGAGAACCTGTTTTTTTAAAGAATGCAATTGCTGTGATTTTTTTCCTCTCCTGTCTGCGTTTGTGCTTGTTCTAAACACAGGCCAGAGCAGGCTGAGGGATGCAACCATCAGGATGCAGCAGTAAAAGGTTCCTCATGTCTCAAACTCTGCCAAACTTAGGTTTGCCTCCTTCCACATGTGTCAGGCTGTGCTGTCACAGAAATGACACTTATCAGGGTCCCAGAAGCTCACATCCAGAGGCAGAAATCCCTCATACAGACCTTGGAAACAGAACTGCCAATCCCAGTGCACTCAGGGATGATCTGACAGGGTCTAAATCATGATCTGCTGAGTCTGACCTCACTTTTAAAGTAAGCCAAAAAAGCAGGATGAGTACTACAACTTTCTACAGATGTTTCTATACCATTACATGGTGTTTTTAAATTTCGTTAACCAAAACGTGACTATTTTTTAAATACTAAGATATTTTGAATTATTCCCCAAAACACTTCATTCCCCTTAGAAGGAAGGAAAGCTGTTTATTAAGATCCCAGACCTGTTTCCAGGTTTGTCTGCTCTTCTGACCGTGGTTCCATTTCTTGTGGTGGCCCTCCTGGGGGTAGTGTTGACCCTAAATACATTGGGGATGGTTCAGTTCCATAGGGATTTGAAAATCCTTGAGGTACAAAGCCAGGTCCTGGACCAAGAGGCTGAGGAGCCACTGGGTAGAAAGGGACACTTCCCTGGTCACCAGGAGGAATCATGGCAGCTGAGCCATCAAGGACAGCCTGAGGTACTGCAACATGAAAAAAACCCAGAGTTAAGAGTTATAATTAAACAGAAATTCCAGTGTGAACATTTTACCCTATGAATGATACAATGCAGAAGTGAAATCTCCCTGCTCCAACCAGCCTCTGAAGTGGTTTCTTCTATCAGAAACCTGAAACTTTTGTTTTCCCTCTGTCATAAAGGACATGAAACACCAACCTGAAGGCATCAGCTGCACGCTCTGCATCTGTTGAGCCATATTAGGTAACAAGGATGCCAATAAGGCATTTTCAGCACCTGGACCCACGTCACGGCCTCCTCCCCCATCACACTGACTGGCACGGTCCAGTTCAGAGCTGGGAGTGCTGCATTCATATGGAGGGGGAGTGGATCTGTCTGTGTTATAGGCTATTGCACCCTCCTGCATGAAAAAGCAAGGTATCATTAACTGAACTGTACTAGACATTCACTTCATAACCAAGGGAACACAGAGCAAAGCAAATCTTAGGTGTGAAAAGAGGTTTTTAGTGTTAGTCAAAAAATGAACTGTCAGCCATTTATAAACCAAGTTCAACTAGTAATTTAAAGAGTTTATTTGTTTGTAAATTGAAACAGTTAATTGGCTCAGGGTTCAAATTGCTAACACATCTCTTTAAATAAATGATCATTTTTTCCTTTCTGTTACAATCTAGCAACACTAATTCACACACAATTTTATGGCAAGCAGATTTCCTGCTTACGGCAGTTACTGCAACCTAATGAGTCTTGCAATTCTCCTTGCATTATGGTATTAAGAAAAAACCTGTCTCATACAACTTTAACTAGTCTGTATTGAATCTCAGAGCACTAAAGTGTGGTAAATTCACATCATAACATTTGAAATTTATGACATGAGTGTATAAAGTCACTTCCCATGTTTCTGTGATTAGCACTGTAAAAAAAAAACATTTTGGAAATTGGATTTACACTAATCCTTTAAAGAGAATAATGCATGCTGAAAGGCACACACTGTACCTTGATCTGTCCATCCACATGTCGAAGTGTTACTAACCAGGAGGGTTCAATAAAAGATTCCTGTTCTGGTTTTTCTTTTATCTGAGGGTCAAACAGGCGCAGCTGGGATGACATCTGAGCAGAAAAACCATTGTGAAGTGTGAGTTCATCAGCCACAGCTCCCCACCTACAATATCCAGCCACAAATACTTCATTCTTCCTCCTGTTACCTGGATTAGCTGGCCAATCAGCACAGGGGAATAGTAATGGGGATCTTTGAGGACAGTTCTGGAAATCACTTCACAGTAGTGGAAAGCCTGGGCAGCAAGGCCCATCTCAGCCAGCCGACAGGCATAGATGAACTTGAAAACCTGGGGGAGGCAAGCAGGACAAATAAACCAAGGGATCACAACACTCTGAGTGCTAACAAATAAAAGGCACTCTGGCATTTCAGCTGAAAGCTCAGATATCTTATTATCACATCTAAAATTTAAGGAACAAGCATTCAATTCTCCTCTTCCACCTAATGCATCCAGTGGAAGTTGTCTATTTATCTACAGCTACTGCCAGCAAATTCTGCTGGATTTTTCTTTTGGAATACAGAATTACAATCAAAAAAAACTAAAATTCAAAAGTTCAGGATGTAGAGGTGTAAAAAGTGAAAATGAAATGTGGCAAACAGGGAAACTGCTATATTACATTGCTATCCATGAATATTTGATGTCATAGCAGGTAGAATATTTGTCACACTGACTACAGCACATGAGAGAGTAAAAGCATGAAATCTGCCAAAATAGAAACCAAACCAAAACAGGAACAGCTCTTCACCTGGAAATTGGGCAAGCAGCCAGGCTGACTTCCTAGTGACTGTGCATATTCATAGGCTTCTGTTCTTTGAATGGCTTCATTGGTGGCAAACTTTAAAAATGGCAAGCTGTTTCAAATAGGAGAAGAAAAATATCTGAGTTTATATATGTTGACAAGAAATACAGATCTGTCAGTGTCAGTGACACAGCTCAGTTAGACACAAAATACCAACAACTTCTACAAGACACCACCATTAAATAGTTATTTCAAAATCATCCGTGCCTTGTGAGGACAAGGGGAGCAACACAATTCAGTCTCTCAAACTTTCATTTTTGCATTGAAAAAGCTGTGTTAAAAAATAAAAGAAACCCAGACCTGTGATTTGATCCAATTAGGACAAGCTTTGTTGTCTTCCTTGTGTAAACTCCAAACCCAACTTGGGCCATAAGGTAACAAAAATGAGCAGCATCCAGCAGGCCTTTAGAAGCTGCAGAGAAATAAAGGACAGAGCTCAGGATATTTCAGTGGCACATTCATTGTCCTATACTGTTTGGCTTTGCATTCAAATGCCTTCACAATAGAGACAAGCCCATACAAAACTGCTCCACTTTATAGTTTATAAAGAAATTGCCTGTTTTCAAAAAAATAAGCTGAGCAATCAAAGCTTTTCTTTCAGTCATCACCCTGTTCATTTCCCAAGAGTTACCAAGAGTGTCTCCCATGGTAGCAATGGTCCTGGATTCCAAGTCCACATTATTGGTCAAGTTGGATAACACCATTGCTAGATGAGGCCTCCAGTCTCCCCATTTCTCATCTCCACAGCACTAAAATTAGAAGAATTACTAGGTCAAATCAGTGACTGGAGCTCTGCATGGGTGTTTCAACCTAAAAAGGATGAAAACAACTTCTCTGACATTCTAGGAAAGATCCCTGTTGGGAACTCCTCCCTGCAGCTCCCAGTGAATCTTACCGTGGATGCAGCTGGCATCCTTCCAGACATGAGCTGGTAAACAGTCTGCAGAGGGTCATTAATTGGGAGACTGTTGGCAAATCTACAGAGACATTGCAGAGAAAAACAAAACACAAACATGGGGTAAGCAGTTAAAATGTCCTTCAGCTCTCAGTGGCAATTAATCTAAACTAGTTCAAGAGAAGGAAGTGCTGTGTGGAAATACTACACTGAGGAGGAAATTGTCCCAGGAATAACGCTCAAAAGTAAAACATTCCCAGTGAACTGGGTCTGTCACTGCAACACCAGTCAGTCCAGGCTAGGAAAAACCTCTGCATTCTCCCCAAGCCAGCTGACTTCAACAAAACTGACAGTTGAGTTTTTGCAGTTTTTCCCCAGCAAGGCCATAGATGACATTGTTCAAATACCCCTTAACTGGAAGGGGCAGCAGAAAATAACTTCTCAGGTTTAAGTTTACAGCCAGAAGACCCCAGAATAAAAAGTAACAAATAACAAATAAATACACAGTAAAACTAAAGCATAATTCTTGCATGAACTACTATGGATAACCCATGATTTTGACATTCTCCACCTCACTAGCAGAACAGGCAGCCAAATTTCACTAATCAAAAAGCAACTCAGTACCTGGTCATCACTCTTGCATGTGTCCTGCTGTCCATTTTGCTGGCAAGGAGCAGAGCATGACCCCACAAACCATGCTTCATGGCAGACTCCAAAGCATCCTAATCAAGACACAAATTAGCTTACTGGGAATACCTTCATATATTACTCACAAAAACAGCTTTACAGTAGTAATTAGTGATCAAATCAAAATATGTTTGTTTAGATAAAAACTAACAAATACAAATTTGCTTTAGATTATGAACTGTAGGGTAAAACATTTTCTGTATCAGTGTAGTGCAGTGCCATAAAATATTCTATGCACTTCAAAAGTTGCAAAAGTAAGTGGCAGCACAAGCACTCACTTTCTTACGGCCATAAAGCAGCAACTCCCTGAATCTCTCAGTCTCCTTCTCAAAACTGTCAACTGTGGTTAGAAGATTATCAGTGAGAAACGAGAGCTGGGCTTCACCAGATTCCTCTTCCACTTGTTCCAAAGCCTCATTAGTGAAATCAATCAAATTTGCCTCATTAGGGGACTTCCCAGGAAGCCACACAGTTTTATGATCTCGGAGCAGAAGTTCAGCCAGGTCTGTTCCCACAACAGTCTGTGTGTGTGGAGAGAAAACAAAAATTGAAAAATCTGTTATTTCAACACTGCCTGCATTTTATTTGTCACTTCAACAGCAATATGTGAACATCAGCACCTCTGAGCAGCTGAGGATGAGTGCCCAATGTCCACATTCCTTCAGTCTGTGAACTATTCCAAGATCAGTGACTAGAGCACATATTCCTGACCTTTACACAAAAACTACTCGTGTACAAAATTCTTTAGGGTAGATAAAAACTCCAGCAGTGAGACATACCCCATTCTGCCTGCACAACAGTACAATAAAGTCCCAAAGAAGACTTGCAGATTCTTTGTCAATTAAATTTTCATTCTTAAAGCACTGTGCAGCTTTACTTTGTGCAAAATTAATAACATCCACTTTATGGGTCTCATCCCTGAAAAAAAAATAAGAAAAGAAGTTTTTAATGAGACACATATAAACATTCATGTCATTATGTGTGATTAGTCTGAGCAATAAATTTAAAGCTCCTGTATTATTTAAGCAGGTGAAAAGCCACAAATATTTTAAGTCAGTTTAAATCCTGTAATTTACAGGCAATGAAGAAATAATTTCTGAACGCTTTAAAGTTATTTCTGCAAACTGCAAGAACATACTTAGCAAGAGGACCAGGAAAGGCTCTCATCTCTTCTTGCTCTGGAGAATGTTGTAACATAGTCTGAAACACAAATATAATCCATAAGAAATTCTTACAACTATGAATTTTGCTTTTTGTCAATAAAACACCCAGACCTGAACATAATCCATCATGTAATCAAGCCTCTTAAACAAAATACTAAGGGTGACTTGCAACCTGCTCNGATCTTTATTCTATTACTTCCCATTTTTCCTTTTAAACTTTACCTCCATGCTGTGGATTTCAACCAGAGCTGGCTGGCCCTCAGAAGGCAGGTTTGGCAGTGCTTTTATTAAGAAGCCCCCAGGCCCAAACCTGGCACAAATATGAGGCACTGAAAATTTCTCAGGTGTTGAGGGCCTTAAAGGTGCTGAAATTGGGAGAAAAGATAAAATAAGAACAGGTTACTATGTCTTGCAGCTAAGTAAACTTGTTGAAGTATTTACCCAATTCAATAATTCTGAAGTATTAGTGGAAAACACTCTGTCATTTAATTTGGCTGAACTTTGTAAGAAACAATCAGTTCCTTTATAGTCCCAAAGTCTCAAATCTGAAGATTTGCAATAACCAGAAAACTAAAGAACTCTAAAATCCAGTTATTTTTTCCAATGCAGGGGCTTTGATTGTTTGCATCAGACCCATTTCTGTGACCTCTGTACAAACGTGTAACACATCTTCAAACAGCTACTGACAGACATCACCAGACTTTGGAAAAGATTTTGCAGAGAAGTGTTTTGTATCTATAGCACAATGCTTTCCCTCCTTCCCCAGTGTGTCCATACCTTGTTCCACAGCTGACCAGCCCGTTTCAGCAGGGTAGCCATAGTCTGCAAAAGGCTGCTGTCCATCAAAGCTGGGATCATACCCTCCATAGGGATAATCCGTGTGGAGCGACACTGCCTGCGCGGGGGTTTCATAGGCATTACCCGTTAGATCGTGATTGCTCCTATAGAGCTGGCTCTAGACAGATCAGATTAGTGAGGGTTAGCTGGGAGCTTGGAGTTACACACAGCAAGCAGCACTGCAGACAGTGAGCACTCCCTCCTGACAGCTTCCCTTATCAATGCTCCTTGTGAACCAGGCTTCCTGCACCACTGCATTGCAGAAAGCCACCCGGAGAGACCTTTCTGCAGCACAGGCTACAGCAGGTAATTAACTTATCTCTGTCTTCTCCCCCAGTGTTTTTACCATCATTTGATCTGTTCACATCCAAGCACGTTCAATTCTCTCCCAGCAGAATTTCTACGTTCTTGTGTGAAATGCATGAGTTCTGTTACCAACAACTGGGGGTCAGAATAAATGTTCACCTCTGCCGCAACAGAGTTTCAGCAGAATAAACCCAACAAATGCCAAATGGCTTCAGGTGCCTTAAGATTAATGCCTAAATGATTTCCAATATTACTTCAAATATTACTAAATGAATTGGAATTCAGGCTGGAAAAGTACCTAAACTTCCAAGAAACATGAGGAAACAACTACAGGTAAAATGACCCATTACATGAGCAAAAAGTGTACCTCAAAAATTAGCCAAATATTCTCTGAGGTTTTCAGATATCTGTAGTTGTGGTGTAAGTGGATGAGTAATCAGTTAGCTTTGGTTTTTGCTTTTAAAGTCAAAATAACATCATACAAATATAGAGTTAGTCCTTTAACACATCCCAAGTTCAGTAACACAGCCATGCTTGTGATGAGAAAAATGACATGACACAAAGCCAGGCACGTTGTCCACTACAGCCAAGCACAGGCAAGGCAAAGTTCTCACAAACAGCAAATGGATTCAGTAGAGGAAATTTTCCATTTCTGTGTGTGTAGCAACTTGCACAGCTGAGTGCTGATTTTGGTTAAAGTTCTCTTGACAACTGTGACAAATATTAAGTTAAAAACTATTAAAAAACAGCCGTAACTTACAAAAGTTTTTAAAACACACATTCCTCATGTTAACACCCAAAATATTCTCTTATTTTCTAATGCTTCACCCACCCCCAACAGAGAAAGTGCCAGGTTGGTGCAACTGGAACTCACTTGCTGGGAGCGGGAGCTGAAGCTGCTGTGGTGGCTGTGGACGCTGCGGGAGCTGCGCAGGCTGTGGCCGGAGTGCTCGCTGTGGACACTGCGCCGGTCAAACTCGTCCCCGTAGGGATCCCTGTGGGGCTCCGAGTCATCATCAAAGCTCCCAGTGAAACGGGGATCATATCTCCAGTTATCCTCGTATCGGTCATTCCTGAGGGACACAGAAAGCAGCAATGAGCACAGCCACCCACGGCCCCGAGGGAGGTGAGAACTGGAACTCACTCCAGAAGGGTTCTTCAATCACTGCCTACACTGAGGTTGTTGTTAGGGCAAACAAACTGACATTCCTTCAAGGAGTTCTTCCAGAATATTCAAGATCAAGACCAACATCATACTCAGAGTCTGTTCTGAAAACCCACAGAACGTTCAACTGGTTTGAAAACAAGTGCTGCTACCTCCGACCCTTCTCTCAGAGTGATGGGACAGCTCATCTGGTTTCCCTCAATGACCTATGTTAAAGCTATGGAAAGGAGTAGCAGCACTGTGGAAGATGTGTAACACTGCATTTTAACAGTCTGTTCCAGGGAACCTGCTCCCCCAGAGCACTGGGAGAACGTGGATTGACTGGACAAACCTGCTGCCATATGGATATGCTTCTCTCTTCTGGTAAGGGTTGTGCTCAGCATCATACCAGTACCTCTGGTCATAACTTCTGGGGTCTCTGTACCTGGGGTCATAGGGGTATCGCTCCCAGCGACTTGGATCTTTGGGAAAGAAAAATAAATGGTTCAGATATTGGTAGTCTTGGATATAATCTTTTTCTACTTCTTTCTGTTTAATTACAAGCTAGTTTGGTCGTGAAGCACAGAGCAAAATCACAGCAATGTACTTAAAGCTATGTAAATATGTCCACTTCTGTTTAGTTTTAAAAAAACTTTAAAAATCAATTTTACACCTTCTAGAGAAAACATGGTTGTTATAATTAGTTACTCTTGAGGGGTCAGTGTTTGCCATCAGACCTTTTCTAACATCTTTAAAACTCAATCCTACTGTCTGTTATGACACTCACAGAATCTTTATGATCAGTCTGCAGAGCACCAAGCAAAACATCTCAGGATATGGACAGATGCTGCTTAAAACCCTCCCAGGCACTACACAAGCAATTACCTCCAGACTCCCAACACCAGCATATCTCAGTGAGCACTTAGATAATGATGGACAAAATCCAGTCATGACTCAACTTCTGTTTACACACCCCTAAAATTCACCTTACAGGTTTGCCTGCAGGTCACACACCAGTGAAAGGCAGCCTTGCAACATGTAGAACAAAACTGTTCTGTACCCTTACAACTGAGTGTTTTCACAAAGGAAAGGCAAACTGAGGTGAGGAAAAAACTTACTTTATTTTCTATTTACTACTTCTACTGACCAAAAAACATACAGGAAGGATGGAGAGGTATTAAGAACTGAAGTGGGCAAAAAATCAATTTTCAGCAAGCATTACTTTATTCTTGCTAGTCATTGAAAGGATGCCAGTTGTATTAATGCAGGTTCTCTGATCTTAAAATTTCTCTTCCCCATAAATTATTGTTTCTATGGAAACAAAAATCAGAGTTCTTTTTGACACCTTACCTCCATAATCATAGGAGTTTGGGTAATAGCCTGAATAATAATCACTCCATCCACTTTTTCCATAATAATCTTCTGTATACCCTTGCCTGAAAGAAAGCACACAAGTATAAAAAAGTTGTTATTCCCCCTTAACCTCTTCTAAAAGTCAGCAGGAGGTAGGAAAAACTCTATGCCACAACTGATTAGTTTCATAGTTAAAAAAATGCATTTCCAGAAAATCAGGGAATCATAAAATTAAGACTTTACAACCCAATATAGCACCAAATTGTTGCGTGCCATTGAAAGCTGACATCCCTGACAGCACACAATAATTTAGTGGCTTTGTAAACTTCTTTGGTGGTAAGTTCAATTACTTACAGACAATTAATCACAAAAACTACAGCTATTAGCATCCTTTGAACTGTCTCAACAGAGAAGTCAATAATTTAACAATTCATTAAGAAATAATGGCTGCTCCAAATTTAACAGTGTTTTATTATACAGCTTCTGATGAAGAAAATACTCATTTACAGAGCTGATTGTCCAAATGATCACAAAAACATGGGCAAAACCAACACAGAAAAGTAAGGGTCAGTGGACAGAAAAAAAATTATTAGAATTCTTCTGATGGAAAAAGAAAGATGTGGCTGTTACTTGAAAAATCAAGAGCCTTTATTAGATAACATTCTCAGCTTATCATCCTAGAATTTCTGAAAAAAGCCAGAGGATGAATGTTAGATGAAAAATGCAGTGTCTACATGTATGCACATAAATGTATATGTATACATCCATGTATGTTTGTACCTCCACAGGTACATTACACTCACAAACACACTTGTGCACATACACACAGCAGGTGAACATTATTTAATGCCAGTGTGGAGTGATGGGAACTTCCACACTTCCCTACAACTGGTCCTACAACTGAGAGTGCAAACTCCAAAGTGGCCCAGCAAGTCAAGGAGTGTGGGAATTCTGCTAACACAGCACTCACTCTGCAGAGGAGGTCTGATCTTATCAGGTCAGGTTTAGCCACCCAACCAGTCTCCCCAGTCTCCTCCAGAGAGATCTCCTTCCCTCCCCCAAGCAGAGTTTACAAAGCTGCATCTCCCCCATTGGCACATCCAGGGCAGTTTCACACCCAGAGCTCTGCTGCCCTGCAGCTCCACAGCCCATGTCTGACTGCACTGGCACTCACACATCAGCCCTGACACAGCCACTTCTGTCAGGCTTTGATCTGCCCACTGCACATACAGAAACTTCAACCCCTTCTAAAAATAGTACCTCGGGAGAGTACACACGAGGAAGTGCTACTAGAAGTTATCATCTTATTTCAAGAGCTCACAACACACTTAAATTCACTCATAAAAAACAGTAAAAGTTATCACATGGAGTTACAATCACTGTTTTGTGCTCCTCAAGACCAAAATACATCTGTAATCTTCTGGAGGTGGTAACCAAAATGTTGCATTTGTAATTTGATCACTGCTCCATGAGTGAACTACCAACAATGGACAAATACTACAAAGGGTTTAATAATTTCCAGACAGGTACCTGGAGTTTCTCTGTTAGAAACTGCAAAACTCCTCAGCAGATAATAACAGTAACATTTTGCCATTAATTTGAAGTTCATACAAATAACTAATACAATAATCATCAGAAAGCAGCAGTCTCTTCAAGGGAATTTGCTGTTTCTTTCTTGAGAAATACTAGAGATTTAATCCTACTTTTATTTAGCATTTTTAAGGAACATCTCAAATTCCCCTCTCAAATTTATTTTGTATTAATCAGACAGATCAAGGCTTTTAAGCTTCCCTAATCAAAACCTGCAGTGAAATGAGTGGGTGGGAGAGGCCCACAGAGCACCTCTGCCAGTCAGACCACAGCCTGGGAGCTTTGTGGGGAAAGCTTATCCATGGCTGAGGGAACTGTCACAAAAATGGACCTGACACAGCACCAGGTTGTTGTCACCTGACTCACTGACTCTTCTGAGCACCCAAACCACTGTGTATCCATGGTGCCTGCAAGGCAAATCCCAGCCAATGGGAAAAAGTGCCATTCATTAGCAGAATGAGGGGCCCCTGCTTAAATGCAAGGCAGAAAATAAATGAGTATTGATTAACAACCCATGGCGTGCACTGCAAACATCAGCACTGAGGCCACAGCAGTGACTTCCTGCCTGGCAGAAACACCAACAACCTCCAGAGAACTGAATGAAAGGAATAACAAGGCTCTAGCAAGAGAAGAGGCTGGGGAATTGTATCCTCTCCAGACGTGGCACTCGATACCATCTGTCCCTATGGCAGCACACAAAGGGGTTTTGAATTCCCGCCTGTGGTTCATGCTGTAAAACTCCAACACAAATCACTACAGCCTCTGCTTTGAGGTATCCAGATCTTGACTCAGTTTAGGAATTACCTACCTGGAGGAAGGTCTGTCAGAGCAGTGGCTGGCCCTGGAACTGGGCCGTTCGGGCTCGGGATAGCGGTAGCTCCCGGGCTCCATGTAGGCAGAGCCGCTGCTGTCGTAGTGTCGGTACCGGGGGTCGTACTGCCCATAGCTGTCCTCCTGCAAAAGGCAAGCACAGGCAAGGCAAGAGGCTTCACACCTCCAAAATAACAGCTGAAACCAAAAAACATCACCATTCACACCACAACAGGGATACCTGAAGAGATGCAGATTAATAAGATACAGTGTAGCTTTCATTACTTTTTGTGGCAGTCAAGTTATTAATATGCTAAACTTAAAGAAAAAAAGCCATTGTGTCTGGACTAAAGGCAGTTCAACCTCTCTACTAAATCATCAATAATTCAGGCAGCAAATAGGAACCAAATCTGAACACCTGGACAGCCAAGCCCATTATAACTGCCAACTTTTTCCAGAGAACCAAACAAATTGCTATGAGCTGACATCTGTGCCAACTGGAACTGATATCAGGAACTACTTAAGCTTCCACAATCTTTGCAGTGTCAGTTTTGTTGCTGCTGTCTGGATTTTCCATACACTTAAACACTTAACATGAACAGTCTGCTGAATACTGATCATGTGTTTAAATTCCTAACTCAGAAATGAAGATTAATAATACATAGTAAGGGGGATTTTATTACTTACCATGTAATAAAGGTGAGCTGCAGTCCTGGGGTCTGCAGGAGGATAAGGTGGTGGGTAAGGAGCCTGGTAAGCATCATAAGGATGTCTGTAGTAGTAGTAAGGGTTCTGGGGTGGACCAAAGGCTTCCTGAGGGGTCTGAGGCGGAGCTGGACGCTGCAGGTCTTGCTGCCCATTTGGTGGGACTGACTGAGCAGTGGTGGCAGGAGGGGCTGTGACAGCTGGAGCACCTGGAGGCTGTTCTGACACTGGCTGCTTCCCAGGACTCATCTGGTCGTACCTTGGCTGGGCTGAACCTGCCTCTTGTGGCCCCCCAGGCTGGGGACGATTGGCCAGCACCTGGTTCTCCCCCTGCTGCATGGCTTTAGCCCCTCTGGAAATCTGGGAGTCTGCAGGAACTGAGGACTGCCCAGATGTTGGTGGCTGCATTTGAGCTGCTTGCATTTGTGGTTGGGGTGGCAGCACTCCCTGTGCAGCTCTGTCTGATACAGCCTGGTGCTGTACATCTTTTGTCACCTGTTGATAGAAATGTTGTTTGTCAGGCACCTCAGGACGCACCTGACTAGCACCACTGGCCGCCTGTTGGACTGGAGCACCTGAGGGTGACTGATTGTGCACCTGGACAGAATTACTTGTGCTGCTTTTCTCCAACGTCCGTGACACTGTGAAGTCGAGCACTCCAGCAGCTTCTTTGCTATTTGATTGGTTTGCAGAATTATTAGTCTGTGCTATGGAATTAATGGGGGGGACTAGTCCACTTGCACTTCCACTGGGAAGATTTGTCCCAGGAGAAACAGAGGAGTTAGACCCTGGCTTGCTAGCAAATTCAGGAACAAGGCCTTCCATATTAACATTCTTTTGCCCTTCTGGAGTCAAATTAAGAGGAGTTTTCATAAGCAAGTTTGCAGGCTGATTAGAAGCAGCATCAGAAGAATTAACAGGGCTTTGTAATAAATTATGTTTTAACAGATTAGTACTTGGAAGTGCATTAACTAAGAGAGATCCAACTGGCATCACAGGTAATGGCATGTTTTCCCCACCAGCATGTGAAGTTTGGGGACCCACTGCAGGCTTGTCCCCAACTCCAGAGTCCTTCATTGGCTGATTGTTTTCATTGTTGCTTAGCTGATTAGATAGAGAAATAGAAAAATTAATTGGCTGAGCCAAGTTATAGCTTTGATTAGGCTGAGCAATCAGGATAGGTTGATTTTGCAAAGACTCTGTAGGTGGAGAAGACAATAAACTTGCATAACCAGAACTTGCCTGAGACTGAAGTGCCTCCTCTTCTCCCATTTTGGGAGGATTCTCAAGATTTTCAAAAGTTATATTTCCATCTTGGGAATGCTGCACAGCAATAGTCCCTGGTTTGCATGGCTGCTGATTAGACAGGCCTTCTTCTGGTGGCTGAATGACTTCCACAGACTGTTTGGCAGGTACGTACACTGCAGGAGCAGCAGGAGCTAGAAGAACATTTCCCCCAAAATTTGGTAACTCATTGTGAGCCCATAAAGTTGTTGCTGGGCTATCACACTTCTTAACTGCTCCCTGAGCTCTGGTTGAGGACCGTCTCTCAGATACTGATTGTATATTTTCCACAACAGGTCCAGAGTGCAGTGTATTTCCAGCTTCCCCAGTGCCTGCAAGAGGCCCTGGGTGTACCTGAGGCATGTAAATTGTTTCCAGATTATCTGGTGGCTGTTCAAGATTGCCAGGGGATGCAGCAGGCACAGCTGTGTTCTTCTTGATATTCTTTTGGTTTGAGTGGTTCTCTCTTAATTCAACCACCATCTTTGCTTGGTCAATCTCTGCAGGTTTTATACCAATTCCATGGGACCTCACAGGTTCAAAAGAACTATTTGCACTTGTCTGAAACACTCCTGTAGGCTTAGGAGGACTTGGAGTGGGAGGCTGGGATAGATTGCCATGGTAGTTCTTGCTCAGGTTTAGCTCACCTGAATCACCTCCCAGAGGAGAGGAGTCAATCTGTTTGAAGAAGCTGGCAGAGGATTCCTCATCAGGCTTCCCAATTTCCTGCTGGATAAATGTACCGACTTGCTCTGGGGGCCGTGCTGAGCTGGAAGTGCTCCTGTGGCTGATGCTGCTGTAGTTGGAAGAGACGCTGTCTGGTCGGACAGGATGAGGTAAGGAATCAGGTGCCTCCAAGTTTGGTCCTCCTTCAGCATGGCTCACAACAGCGTTCTTGGGAAGCATCTGACCCGGGAAGGACCCGTACCTGTACGGATCAGGACCAGCAGCAGGGGATGAAGCATTGATGTTCTGTGGTTCACTTGGCAGCACTTCCTGATTCTGAATGCACTCCAGGTTCTCCACATTTTCGTACTGGGACCCAGCAGCTGTGTCACCTATCTGTGCCTTGTCATCACCAGCAAACAGAGAGTGCTTAGCAGCCTGTGCCTCCTGATGACTGGCAATTTTAGGGAAGTACTGGACATCCATTCCTTTCTGTACCATCTCACCTGCTGAACCTGTACCGAGCTGTGCCTGAGAGAGAACAGTGGTTGCCATCTGCTGAGGATGCACAGGCTGGTGATACAGGGAGGCCAAATTTGGCTGACAGGCATCAAACTCTGTTTTCTCCATCACGTAATTTTTTTCAGATGAAAGTATTTCTTCATTTTCTGCCTCATCCCCTTTGAAAAACATGGAGAGAGTTCCAGGTTCTCGATCTGTGGGAATAGATCTATTTGATGTTTCAGACATAGCTGGAGACTGGTTTTTGGGGTTGTTTTCCTGAGCTGTGGGAAGGACAAAATCGGAGTCTTGCAAAGGTGGCTGTGGGTAAAACTGTTCCTGGTAAGGTTGGCTTAACCAAGGGTTAGTCATTTCTGTGTTCTGCCTAAACACATTTCCAGGCTGGATACTGTTCATGGGATGACTGCTGTTTGCAGGGCCATTTTTCCCATTCTTTTCACAACCAGTGGATAAAGGCGCTTGCATGATGTTTTGTGGAATACCTTGGTGTCCAGGACCCTGCAGGACATTTGTGTGTGGAGGAGGGTGAGAAGTGTTGACAGAAGGCTGAGAAATGTTATGAACGTCAGTCTGAGGAGATGGCTCAGGATAGGGCACAAAATTCCGAACTGGAGACTGCAGATTCCCTGGGACAGGCCTCCACTGGGACCCAGGCTGCTGGGGAGGTGGTGGGAAGAGTCCTGCTGCATTGGGTCCTGAAGGTGCATCATTTGGATCTCTGCCAACATCCTGTCTAGCTCCAGGTTTGTTTGCTGCAGCCATCATTCCAGGATGCACACTGAAAGAATTTTCCACTGCTGCTCCTGGGTTATAATGCAAGGGCACTGCAGGCCCATGGAGTCCGAGGTCGGCGTTGGGACGCCCTTCTGCAGCACTATTTATAACATACCCCGGGGACGGAGAAGGAACTGGAACATTAGAAAAGGTACTGGTGCTTATCCCTGCTTGAGACACAGGAGCCATGTGTGGTCCATGAGGATTGTCCCCGGCACGGGAGGGCGGCGGATGCACAAGGGCTGGCTGTGGGAACGCCAGTGCGTTGCCCTTGGAGGGATTATCTAGAGGGGAGCCCTGTGGGGTTTGCCTGCCAAAGGCAAACGGGTCTGTCACGGGCTGCACCGGGGCAGCTGCGGCGTTTGCCCGTTTGCTGAGCGGGCTGTTCCTCCAGTACACGTTCCGAGCCACGCCGGCAGGAGGAGGAGGAGCCGCTCCCGCTGGGACAGCCTGCGGTGGCTGCTGCATGGTGGCCTTCGGGCAGGGTCACACGGTGACAAACCGGCCGTGGAGGCAGTAGAGAGATTTCTTCTTCTGCCCTGCTGAGACAACACAGGTACAAGTCAGTTCCCTTTCTATCATACATGCAGCATTTAAGCAACTTTTATTTTAGAAACGAAATCACTCAAACTATTTGAAGTGGAAAATCTCTCCCTTTTCTCAGAACATGTAAGAAGCTGACTGTACACTCCCTTATATTTCTAAATCCAAATCTGGCATTAATGAAGCGTAAGGCTGTGTGGCATCGATGCACATTATTTAACATTTCTACTAACAAATATATCCAAGTAAGACTAATTAAACACAGTTCAGACCTGTACTGGTGTCAAACCCTCCAATGGTATCCCATTGTTACATTTCCCAGAAATATGCATCACAGAGAGGACAGCAATCAGCCTGGAACAGAGCCTGCAGCACCATACCCTGCTCAATTTAATTATGAAGAGTTGAGAAGTCATTATCTAACTCTAATTGTGTTAGAGATGATCTTCAGCCCTGATGCACTGGCACTCCATGTGAATGGACCTTTTCACAGGTAAAGTGAGATGCATCCCAAGAAGGAATTCATCAGATGTTATCACCCTCAACAGTCCATTTTTGGTTTAAACAAGAAAACATCGTGTGGCACAGTATTGATATTTATTTTGAGAAAGGCAATTGGATCTTCACCACAAATATTGTCTCTTCGAGATGAATGCTGCATAGCAAAACTCAATTTAAGGATGGAAAAACAATCAGCTACCCCCACCTATCAATGACCACTCTCACTTTAACACCAGCCAGACTTTGGCACAGTATCAGGGTTACAGCTGCAATAAATTCATCAGGGTGTCTTTTTCAATGTTATCACCCCTTAACAATCTGGGGAGGACGGGGGTTGACAAAACCAGAGGAATTCATCAATACTTGTCCAGTGGAGCTCAGTGAAGCCTTAGTAACATGTGATAATCTTGTTTTCTTATAGTAGGCAACAAATATTGTTTATAATATGCAGAGTGAAGTAACCACAGCAATGGTTCCATAGCAGATGCACTTCTGTTTATAAAAGAAAAAAGCTGTACAATTCTTACTTGGAGTTCTTCTAAGATTCAGCATCTTGTCAGTATGAGCAATAAAATGGGAAGCCAGAAAAGTCAGATGTTTGTAATCAGGACAAAATTGTAATAGTTATAGAGAAGTTCAAACACAAAGCACTTCTAGTTTCTAGTTATCAAAAATACTATGTGTATTTCATAAAGATTTATACCTAAAATTACAATAAAAAGCCCACTGTTCCACAGCACACAGACTTTACTGGACATCAGTACAACTTCTCCTAAGGAAAAATCTCTCCAACAGCCCTGTCTATAACCCAGGTCCCTCTTTCAGAGTCAGCAGACTCCCCATTTCTCCCCTACATCCATATATTCCATAGCCACAACTTCAGTTAAGACACCATAAATCTGTGTTTTATTAAGAGGGGAAGGACAACACAAAACAGATTTCAACAGAAGCATTAGAGTTCCATCAGCATCAAGGATTACCTGCATGTGCTTCACCATTCTTTTTAAAGCACAGCTGCTGAATTCCATCAAGGAATGCTTACAAAAAGGTTTTAGGACTTTGCAATCTTTTTGCCTGTTAAAATCCTGAGGTGAAGGTTTTCCAGCTGGCCATGCTTACCAACCTTGCTGCCAACCACATTTCCAGGAAACCCTGCCTAAAAACCCATCCCAATTTCCACATGCTTAAGGAACCTCTGGCTGTTCTGGGCATCCCCATTCCTTTTTCTTGTGTTCTTTGTTGTATTAAGCAGATTTAAAACTCCTCTCTCCCTTCCAAATAAACTCATGGGTTTATGCAACATACTTTGGACTGGGGAGGAAAAAAGCTAATTAAACCATCTGCCAAGGCAGTTATGGAAAGCACAAACTTCACTGAACAAAATATTGGTATCTACTAAATAGTTCTGGCCATGGAAAAGTTGTTTCTGAAATACAGCTGAGCACCAAAAGCCAACTTAAATACCCACTTCCACATGTCTAATATGGACTCCACTCCTTTCAATGTCTCATTAAAAAAATCCTAATACTTTGCCATAGTTTTGTAACAGCCGGTACCAGTAATTAGCTAATTAAAATAAGCGTAAAGTTGTACTTTAGGGCAGAACTTGCCATTCCTCTAACAGATCTTTGATGGTGCATGACAGAGGTTCAATACAAGGGATCAGCTTCCTCAGAAGCAAAGTTAATATTAACAGACTGCACACAGTAGTAAAAGCAAGCAAGATTTGAGGAATTGAGTCCAAATAAAATGAACGTGCCCATGTCAGGTAATTTAAAGAGAAGATAACTCAGTGCTACTGACCCTCCTTTGTGCCTCATCCAGGATTAACAGAAATGCTGATTTTAAGGAATTGAGAAATAACTACACAAGTTAACAGCAATCCATCTCTGTTTTATCTAGTTTGGAAATTCTTAACTTTCAGCCAGTTTATTAATTGATAAAGCAGAGCAGCCTGCTAAACATGAGTCACCAGGAGTAACAATTGCAGAAGGTGTTTCCAGGCAGACCAAAAAAACATTGCCAAAGAGGAAAAAAAGATTAAAGCCCTCTAGACAAGGCCATAAAAATAATTTCACCTGATGAGCTCTATAGCTTCATCTATAAAGAAATAATTTCTTTGAAGGGACTTAGTTATTAATTTAATCCTATATAAATAAATTACTCTTAATCAGAATAACTATACCCCCAAGATAGGTTACAGAGGACTAATATTGCCTCTCATCCTCACACATGAACCAAATGATAAACAATGTGCTCACATACACAGATTCCTAATGAGAACAAAGTGACAAAATAAAACCCCACTGCAATCTCAAATACAGGAACAGCTGGAAAACGAGATTTGCAGCTTTAAAATCAGCAACTACTTTTTCAGTTTTATCTTATGCAGACAGCTGTGCATCTGCACACATGTGGGTGACAGATTGAACACGCTCTACATCATTCATGCCCGACAGATTCCCACGGCGCTTTTCCTAAAGCAATCCGAGTTACAAATGTTATTCTGTTAAAATGTAGCCAACAGGACAAGGGGGAATAGCTTTAAACTGGTACAGGGCAGGTTTAATGAGCTCACGAAGAAATCCTTCCCTGTGAGGGTGGGCAGGCCCTGGCACAGGGTGCCCAGAGCAGCTGTGGCTGCCCCTGGATCCCTGGCAGTGCCCAAGGCCAGGCTGGACATTGGGGCTGGGAGCACCCTGGGACAGTGGGAGGTGTCCCTGCCATGGCAGAGGCTGGAATGTGATGATCTTGAAGGTCCTTTCCAACCCAAACCAGTCTGTGACTCCACGAAAGAAGCTCTTTGGGAATGAAAAGCACAGAAGCAGCAGAGAGCACTCCCGTTTAATTTGAAAGGAGCCCGAGTACCAGTTCTTCAGCCCAGCAGCTCCCGACGCTTTCGGGCAGCCGCACTCCTGAGTCAGCACCAGTTGCACAGACCTGTGGCACCTGACAGCTCGGAAAAACAACCCTGACCCGGGACCAGCGCCGGCTGCTGTCAAAGGGAATACGTGATAGCCAACATCAAATGGTACTTTCTCCCTCCCGCACCCCACGGAATAACCTTCGCATCCCCGCAGAATGTCCCTGTCCCACCGCCCCACTCGAAACCACCCAGAGCAACCCAAACGCTGCGGGAAAACCCCCGGGCAGCGCAGCCCCGGCGACTGCGGCAGCGCCTTCGCCCTCCTTGCGGCACCACGACCCGCCCCAACCGGGGCCGGGGGCCGAGCCCAGGGCTGCGGGACCCGCCGGCTCCTTGCGCTGCGACAGCCCCGAGGCCCACGCTGAGGCACGGCGGGGTTCGCAGCGGAGACACCGGGGCCCGCAGCTCAGGCCCGGCGCTCCTCACGCAGCCCATCCGGGACCCGCGGCCCTCCCTCCGGGCGCGCCCCGCGGTACCTGGCAGCCCCCGCCGGCCGAGGCCCCTCAGCAGCGGGCGCGGGCGCCGCCGCCCCTCACGGCCCCGGCACCGGCCGCCGCCGCCGCCGCCATCTTGGCACATCCGGCTCGGGGTTCCGCCGCCGCCGCCGACGTGTCACGGCGCGGCGCGCGATGACGTTAGGGCGGCGCGCGCACCCGGCTGTGCTGCCGTTCAGCGGAGAGAAACGGGGGCACGGCGGGTGGCGGGTTCGAATCCCGGCTGGGGCGGCTCAACGCCCCGGGTTCGAGTCCCGTTCGGGGTGTCTCTTCCCGCTGCCGACACGGTCTCGCTTCTGGGCCGGGGCGCGGCGGAGAGTGGCCCCGATGCGGATCCCGTGGAGGTCCTGGTCCCCTCGGGTGTCCGGTGCGGGTGCAGTGGCGCGGGCGGCCGCCAGGGCGGGACAGAGCTCCGCCGGTCCGGTGCGGGTGCCGGGGGAGCCGCTGCCCATCGCGGGGCGGGTGAGGGATCCCTCGGGCTGCTGGAACTGCGAAAGTGGTGATGACAGACAAAGAAGGAAATGGGATTCTGTCTCAGGGAGAAGCTGTCACTCGCTGCAAAGCGAGGTCCTGTCCTGCACTCCTTGGGGGTTTAATTAGTAAAGGCACATTAATTGGAGAAGGATGCGGTGCACGTATCCAGGAGTATCGTAATCAGAATCCCAGAATCCTTAAGGCTGAAGAAGCCCTCTAAGGTCACCCAGTACCGTGTTCCCCACTAAACCCCGTCCCCAAGTTCCACCTCCACGTGGCCTTTTGAACGCTCCAGGGATGGTGATTCCAGCACTGTTCCAGTGCTTAACCACCCTTTCCACGATGAATTTTCCCCAAATATCCCATCTAAACCTCCCCTGGCACACCTCGAGGCCGTTTCCTCTCATCCTGTCCCTTGTTCCCCTGGGAGCACAGCCTGAACCTCACCTGTGTCCATCCTCCTGTCAGGGAGATGCGAAGAAGGAGAAGATCCCTCCTGAGCCTCCCCAGCTCCCTCAGCCACTCCTGGTGCTCCAGACCCTTCAGCAGCTCCGTGGCTGAGTTGCAGCTCTATTTTACACAAACACCAAGCTTTTTAAGGGGGTTCCAGCAGCAGAAGAATGTCTGTCACTCACCAGCACAGCCCCCACGCTGATACTGCACACCCTGCACCCAACAACAAGCCTTGGAGAGGAAAATACAACGACCTAAACAAACATCTTAATCAAGGGTCATTATCAGTGCAAGAGCTGTTCTTGCACGCTTGATCATTAAAGCAGGGGAATATTCTCAAAGCCCCTGTCCAAGCAGGGGAAGCAGCACTTTGATGCTGGTTTGGGAACCAAAGGCAGCGCTGTGATTTTTAAGTGCCTTTCATCTCCCTCTTTTGTAGGAACATTCTTATAAAGCAGCTTGTCACATACAATTTCCCTGCACAGGCATGAGTTGCAGATAAAGCCCTGGTTCTCCCTTGATATTTCCCCCAACAGGTGTAATCTGAGGAAACATGATTTTAGTTAGCCTGATTGGCTTTTTTTTTTGTGTGCTAAATACCATCAATAGCTCACATCTGTGTCTACAATTAGATTATTTATGTTACATATTTAACCCTCTCCTACACGGGTACACAAAGCAAACATCAACAATAGGATCTCACTTTTGCTGTTCTCCTGATAAATAAGTGATTGTAAAGAAATGCCACATTAAAGCATTCAATCCCTTTTTACCCTGAAGTTTTCTAGCTGATTTGCTGTACTCAGCAGTAGTTCTGGACTTGAGGGACCCATTATAAATGAAAACCTTTGCCAGTGAGGACAGCATGTGTCCTCTCCTCCTTCATAGAATCACAGAAATTATCAATTTCTGACCCTGTGCCATGGGCAGGGACACCTTCCATTACCCCAGGTTGCTCCAAGCCACATCCAGCCTGGCCTTGGACACTCAGGGATGGGGCAGCCACAGCTTTTCTCTTCCTCAGCTCACCTGGAACACAAGACAAACGATACTGACCTTTCTCTGGTAATTTATTCAGTCTTCAGGTTGCACACAACCAGAAACACAACCTTACCCCACAAGTGTGCTATGAAAAGGATCATTCTTTGAGTTTAGAAACAGGGAAAACGGCTAAGAGAGATTTTCTGTATCCCTTTACCTGTATTTGGCGTCTTGTTGGCCAACTGGACAAGCTGAGTTTTATTTATTTACTCATTCAGTTGCTGTGATTATTCAGACTACCCCAGGCACATTAACCTCTGTGTGATTTGAGCGAGGCCAAACCCGAGATGAATTTGGCTCCTTTTGTACATTCTTCAGGGGCTGATTTCAGCTGCAGCAACAATTCTTCAGTCAGGGTTGGAGCAGCTGCGAGCAACTTTCTGAGCAAACACCAACAGCCTGGAGGGAGAAGCAATACAAGAGTAGCAGTTTCTAAATGTCCCATCTAATTGAGCAGGAATAATGAAAACAAAGAGTGAAAAAAAAAAAAAAAAAAAAGCCCTCCAGCATGTAAACAAATAGTTCAGGTGCAGGGATTCCTCAGAGCACCAACATACCTGCCATGGTGCAAATCTTGTTTTACAAAAACACTCCTGAACCCTTCCCCCGGCGAGGGATGGGATTTTAGTGCTTCTCAGCCTTTTTCACCTGGAATTCAAAACCAGCCATTCTTGCCACGATCTATTCACTCCTCAGCATCTTGTGGTGGTGGGAGAGCTTCAAATTCAGCTCCCAAAAAATCCTTACCCACATGAGGTGAAGATGAGCTTGTGGTGGGACAACGTGGGTTGGTTGGTGTGGGAAGACAAATCCTTCTGGGCAGGGAGTTGGTGGGAAAGCCTTAAGTGTGAAAGGAGAGTTTGAAACTGGGGTAATTCCTCTTGTTTCTTATTTAATTTTGCCTCAATCCCAGCTGGATCTGACACCACAATCATCTCATGTGCCCACGAGTTTGTTGGTCACCAGATGCCTTCATAAATGTAAATCATTTGGGGCTAAACACTTAGAACCTAAATTTTTGCATCCTTACTCCTCTGCTTAGAAAACCTTAACTGACTCCTAGTTCGAGTTACCTTTTGGCCAATTAATTAGTACCTAATCATTTGCTTCTTTCCATGGTGTTTAGCCCCCTCTTTCCTCCTCCTCTCCCTCTGCCCATTCCTCATGGAAATTCCCATGCTTTGCACCCCTCTTGTCAAACAAGCCACATGTGTTTCCTCTTGCAATGTCATGTTGTTTCCCATGTGTTCCTAAACCCTTTTAAAAATCTATTCCAGGCCAAATCTCTGCCTTACCCACGAGTGACTTGGCTGTAGGACACAAGACCGGGCAGGAGAGGATCTTTTAATGCCTCCTCACTTTGGGATGAGCCTCTCCCAGCGCCACTGGCAGCACTGGAGCAGTGCTGGGCTTGTGCTGGGATGGGAATGTGTGGGAGAAGCCTGGAAGGGGCTGGGCTGTGTGGGATCCAGGAGCAGCTCGTGTGTGAGTCACGCTGAAGGCAGACACACTGCATTTAGCTCGCTCCAGATGGGATGCAGCCACACATCCTGGAAGCCCATCTCATCCCTCTGGGTGTTGAGATCCTCGCTGGCAATGATGCCATGAAGAGTTTTTGCTTTTTATACCCCTGTTATACCTTTCTATGACTTCTGTATTCTTAGTGCTTTTGCATTCTTGGGCTTGTTTGTCAAGCAAGGAGACCCAACATTTTAGAAGCTCTGTAGGTTGGGATCAGAGTGCCCCAGACCCCAAGGTGCTGTCCAGAACACATTCTGCAAACTGAGATAGAACCATCCAGGGGAAGGTGCCTTGGGGAGGGGGCTCACTCAAGCCTCTCATTGGGGAATTTTTGATAGATCTGCTAATTAGTAACACCTATAATGTGATACCAGATCTTTTGGGGTGTGCATTGCGGGTGCATTTCGGTGCATTCCACCTGGACGTGTGCACCTAAGGATCCTTAAAATAAATACCAAAGTAAAATCCCTTTTTCCCTTCTGTGTTTGGCTCTTAAAATTTTAAGACCAAGAAAAGGCATCAGTGACACATTTTGCAAGGGGAAGAGGGGTCTGTTCTCTGTGAAAATCCCCCTTTCCATGGGGTTTGATGTTCCCTTTCCTGCAGTGTCATCTCCATGACCTCTGAACGTGCATTTTGCTGCTGTGGGTGGCACATAAAATGCCACTGCCACAGCACCAGTAGCTGACCAGTTGTACTGCAAGTGTTTGGTGGCCCTGGATCTGTCTGGAGCTGGATACCAGCCCCATGCACACACAAACCCTCTCCCTCCCCAGCCACGGAGTGGAAAATACCAGCATTCCAGGCTTATGGGATTTGGGAGGAGGTCAATGGCTCTGCTATTTATATCCAGTTATTTGGGGACTTTGCAGCTGCATTTGCACTACAGAGTCCCTGTGGGGTAGAGAAAGAATTAAGTGAAATTAAATTAAATTAAATAACCTTAAAAATCTTTTAAGGTAATTTAATTGTGCAGCAAGGACAGCAAACATTTCTGGATGGTGTTTGTGCCTGGAGTGACACAAGTAAAACTGTCCCTCTGGTGCTGCTGTTCCTGGGTTTTTTGAAGATGTATGAGGGACATTCTATAAAACAATTTTTCCATGTTTCCCCTTTTAGATCTTGAGCTGATGGCCCGAGGATATCAGAGCACCCACAGCAGGTAAAAAGCTACCTGGGCAGAGCCCCTCCTGCCTAGCCCAGGTGTCTCAACTCAGTGAGAGTTTAGCAGAAATTAAAGAGAAATTTCCATTGTCCAAAGCTCTTCTCTGATTTTTTACACAAAGAACAAGATATTGTGTGTGCAAGAAGCAGCCCTGAAAGACAGCAGGTGTCACATCCAGAATTTGACTGACCCATAACAAAAACACCAAGTTCCAGTTTTAGTAAAATCTAGATGCCCAGAAGCATCATTTATTGCAAATCAGTTAACCAAAAAAAATACATCATTTTTGCAAACTACAACTTTGCATGTACATAACTTTATTACAGAAGATATCTTTTCTTAAACTACACTCTAGTTTATAAAACATAGGAAGATTCAACACCACGTGATGTTTTTATCACTCATATTAGGCGTGTCACAATAACAATGAAATGTTAACTAAGATGAGTGCTCAGCAAGGCGCTGTGCCTTGAGAAATATCCATTTTATTTGGTGTTCTAATAGAAAGGAATGAGGAAAAGGAACCCTTTTCTTAGGTTTTCTTGATTAACTGCTCTCTATCTGCCTGTCCCATACACATTATCTAGTCTTAGGGTGTCTGCTTGCTTTTGCACCCGAGTGAGTGATATTCCAACACCTCTATAAGGTGATATATTTATGATATATTTAAGACTTGCTCATTTAGATTTTTGAAACAAAATCCACCTTTTCTTGAAAAAAAAACAAACAAATAAACGAACAAAAAAGAGATATTTACAAACATTAAATCTGCCACAGGCTTATACTATATTTTACATGATACACAGAAAGAGTGCACATCAATATAAAAAAAGATGCATCACTCCAGGCTAACGTCACAGAACAAAATGTTAACGTCTCACAGCACAGCTGTGCTGGCCCTTTGCCCTCCAGTTTGGCCAGTCCAGCCTCCCACCAAAACCAGCAGCACATCCCACTGGGCACCCAGTGAGGGCTCTGCCAGAGGAGCTGGGGCCAGGCGAGCACGTGGGGGTGGCAGTGTGATAATGCTTTGTAATCTCACTCAGGGTGTCTGCACTACCAGACACACCTTCTTTTAAAAAATAGGCAGGCCATCCTTAAAATAAGGATGTGGTTTACAAAGTTTATATTGGCATTTATTTCTTAAAACAGTTACTCAAAGGCAAACACGAAAACAAAACAAAATTAAAAAAAAAAAACAGTAAAGATATTCAAAGTAAAATTAAATCTCCTTTGTGTATATACTCCATAGTTATGGGCTTGCTCTCTTGGAAGTTTGGCAAATATACTTCTTTTTGATGGGGGACAGTATTAATTTTTTGTAGTTGGATTTTTTTAGCTTAGAAACTGTTCTTACAGGTCTATAATCCTGGTTTTCTTTCTTTTTTTGTTCTTTTTTAAGATCATAAAAATCATTTAAATATATATATTTTTATATATATAAAAACAAGAGAGAACAAAAATTTCTATTATCAAGGCAAATGTACAACTATATAATACTGAAATTTAAACAAAGATTCGTGAATGGTACCATAAAATGTCCTCTCATATAGTAGCAAAGGAAACATTTTAAAGTACATTTAAAAAATTTGTCCATATTTAATTTTTTTCCCCTTAAGGAGTGGTATTTTTAGTCAATTTTTCCTTCCCCTCTTCTTTCTCACCTCTTTCTGAGTTGAAAGAGAAAAAAAATAAATTAATGGCATTTCAGAATCACAAATCGTTGCTTATAGCTTTACATAAACATTTCCTCTCAAATCAAACACAATGAACCCCCCCAAACAAAAGAGAACGTCCCTATAAAAACCTAATTTGCTGATTTCTCCAAACACAACTGGTGTCCCACATTGAGTTCTTAACAATAGAACATATAAATAAAAAGGCAGTGTTCTCACGTAAAATAAAAAGTACATAAATAAATACTAAAAAAAAAAAAAAAAAGGAATTAATTTGTCTTTTTCTTTTTTTTTTTCTTTTTTATAAAAACATATTTAAAAAGGATCCTTTAATAAAAGCATCCAGTGTGTACTTTAAAAAAAAAGATCTCCCTCGAGCTTCTGGCTCCCAGTGAGAGTCTCTAAAACACCTTCTTTTACTTGAAGGCCTCGGGGATGTGTCCCATCTGTGACTGCATACTCGTGGGAGGGCTGGAGATGCCCTCGGACCAGTCGGACACGTTGGAGTGAGGGGAGGAGCTGGACCACTGGTCCGGCGACTCCGGAGAGGGCGTGAGGAAAGGGTGGTCGGGCACCTGGAGCTGGTGGCTGGGGGTGTTGTCCAAGGGGGAGGAATAACTGTGCTGGGAAGGTGGGGTCAGGAACTGCGTGGTGGTCATGGGCTGGGCGAGGGAGGAGGGCAGGGAGGTGGGCAGCAGCTGGGAATCCTGCGGCAGGATGGTGTGCACGGCCATGGCGCTGCTGCTCACCGGCTGCAGGTCGGGCTGGCTCAGCTCCGTACCGAGGAAATTCTGGCCCATGTGGCCGCTCCCGTTGGAGCCGGGGTTGTGGTGTTGGGGCTGCTGGGGTTGTTGGGGCTGCTGGGGCTGTTGGGGCTGCTGCTGCTGCGGCTGCAGGTTGGGCTGCTGGAGCTGCTGCTGCTGCTGCTGCTGCATCTGCTGGAGCTGCTGGCTCTGCATCAGGTGGGGCTGGGATGCCAGCCGGGTGTTGGGCATGGCCTGGTAGCTCATCATCTGTGACAAGCTGGTGGTGGGCAGCCCGTTGTGCAGGGAGGTCATCATGCCATGCTGCAGGTTCTGGGGCTGCTGGTGCGCCCCGGGCTGCAGGTTGCCTCGCAGGGGGTTGTACTGGCTCTGCACCATCCCGTTCTGCAGCCTGGTGAGCCAGTCACACTGCCCGTTCAGCCCGGCCCCGCCGCCCACCGAGAAGCTCATGGGGGCACTGCTCATCACCGTGCTGGGGCTGGACACCGGCAGGTGGGACAGGCGCGGCGGCACCGCATCGAAACCCATCCTGCTGGAGTTGCCCATAGCCATATCCTGCTTGCCCGCCATGTTGAGGTGGTTGATGCTCAGGTGGGCATCGGGCATGCCTGGCAGGTGGTTCAGAGGCATGGAAGGGGACTGCTGGAATGGAGAGGTCATCAGCGGGGGAGAGGCCACGTCTGAGAGGTACCCATGGGGCGACTCCAGGGAGTCCACTGGAGACAGCACGCTGGAGTTGTCAAGCAGACACCCTTTTCCATCTTGGGACTTTTTCCTCCGGGCCTTGAGGTCTTTGGCATCCTTGCCGTTGCAGCTCAGCCCCTTGGTGCTCGGCTTCCTGGCCTTCTTGCCCTGCACGGCGGGTTTGAGGTTGCCCATGTAGCTGTTGGGTGAGCAGAGCGGGGGGGACAGCGTGGGTGCCCCCAGAGGGCCGTTGTGCAGGGGAGGGCTCCGCACCAGGTTGTACTCGTCCAGCAGCCGGACGATGTCGTGGTGCATGCGCTCCTGGGCGATGTCCCGCGGCAGGCGGTCCATGTGGTCCGTGATGTCCCGGTTGGCAAAATGGTCCAGCAGGACCTTGGCGGTTTCGTAGCTCCCTTCTCTGGCTGCCAGGAACAGTGGAGTCTCCTCCTGGAAAGCCAGCAGTGTTTGGTTAGGGTTGAGTTCATGGATTCTCCTGGCTAGCACTGCCCTGAGCTCCACGCCCAACTTCATGTCGTTGGGTGGTAGAGATGGTCTGTTCTCATCTCTCCTCTGGTGAGGGTTTGCTCCTGCTTTTTCCTACCCTGCTGAGCCATCTCCTTGTACTGGTATCAAACCAGAAACCTACAAGTGGCCCAGAACATGCTGGAGGTGGCCACAACGACACTGTACCAAACTGCCCACCAAGCACTTGCACAGCCCCTCAACATCACCCCTACAGCCAAATCCCTCAGTGCTCCTTTGAGCTAAATTCAACAACTTCATTCACAGCAGTACAGTCAAATCAGACTCTCAGTGCCAGGCATTTGTATCTTAGCCAGAAATTACTCTTTAACAGACTCCCATAATGGTTCTTCCCTTGCATATTTCAGCCCAGGAGATCTTACCTTATTATTCTGCATGTCCTTGTTGGCACCATTCTTCAAGAGGACCATTGCAGCTTCCACGTTATTCACAGCAGCTGCCCAGTGCAGGGCTGACTTGCCTGGAGAGGAAAACCACGAAATACAACACAAATCAGTGAGTGCTAAGATAAGCAGCAAGCAGCCCTTTTGTCCCATGTCTGGGCTGTTTTAGCTGCCTCAGTACCTAAATCATCCACGGCATTGACGTCAGCGTGGCAGTTGATGAGGTCATCCAGCATCCCCTCCACAGCCAAGCGAGCAGCCAGGATCAGGGGAGTGGTCCCGTCATGCATTCGAGCATCCAGGTCTGTTGCCCTGTTCCTAATCAGGATCTGCCACGAGAAGGGCCAAAGCAGAGGGAACACAAATGTTAGCAAGGCACTCCAGGTATCCAGCTCTCAGGACCTGCAATGCCCTTTCCAAACTCTCCAGTTCTGCTCCCAGCCCAGGGGTGCTGCCATGGGGTTGCTGCTTTGCTGTGCCCCAAGACAACAAGGGCTTCATTTTTGAAGACTGTGACCCCACACCTCACCCAGGTGAGTGCTGTGATAACGCTCTTCACGTGGCACCACTATTTCCGCCCCGAAAACCCCGAAACCGGCGGCCAAAACATCAATCACCTGGAAGACTCCTTGGGCGTCGGCCGAGACGGCGGCGTGGAGGGGCGTCCGGCCCATGTTGTCCTGGATGTTGGCATCAGCGCTGGCCTCCAGCAGGCGCTTGGCAGCGTCCGAGCGGGAGTACCTGGCGGCCAGGTGCAGGGCGGTCTCGCCGGTGCGGTCAGTCTGGTTGTGCAGGCTGGCGCCCTGGTAGATGAAGTCCGAGATGACGGCGGGAGCATCGTCCTCCTCCTCACTGTTGCCGGTCTCCAGCCCTCCTCCGCTGCACGAGGCGATCATGAGGGGGGTGAAGCCATCTGAAAGCACAGGGGAACCCGGGGAAAAAAAGGCTTTTTACCCTCTGTAATGCAGGAGGCTCAGCCAGACGTTCTGTCTGCGATAGATGCTTATTCTCCTGGGTGCACCAAGGCTGAGTTCCTGACTAGTTCTGAACATCAAACACGAATATCCTTCCTCTGATATGGATCTGAAATTCCTTAGTGGTATCTCGCCACTCACTGCTTTCCCTATTTCATCTGCTCGTTTGCACATGCACCGTGTAAGGCGCAGTTTTAAGGAAGGCTGCTCAGAGCAAACTGAGTGTGGTAAATACCTTCATTATTTCAGAGCACAATTCCACAGACACGGGGAAGACCAAGTGTTCATAAGAATTTAAAAACCTATTAACCATTGTTAAAGACCTGAAAAGAATGTGAAATGTACAGTTGGGTGGGAGGAGAGGAATATAGGAGCAGCAGAGAGAACCTGGGTGATTTAATAGGTACTTCTGTAATTTCCATCTCAGTGAGTGAACAAAAGAACTCTCAAGGAAAGCAAAATAGGACAGTCTCTCTCTAAACCACACACAACAGCAACCCTGTGGTGCAGAATTTGTAGCAGTGACTCTGTTCCAACAAGGAACAGGTAGGGCTGTGGGGCTGCTCCCCTGCAGGGGCTGAGGGAGGGTTTGACATGAGCTGACAGCCAGTGCAGAAGTGCAAGGGGTCCTTACCCGGCCCTCTGACGTTGACATCCATGCAGTCAGCATCAATTTCCCCCTGTGGAGGGGTAGGAGCCATGGAGGAAATGCGCAGGTCAGCGGCGTCCAGGTGCTGCTGTGTCCACTGCCTGTGATCCGTCTGGTCATCCGTGTCCGGCAGCATTGCCTGCTCCTCAAACTGAGAAACAGCAGGGAATGAGCTCCCAGAAAAGCACCCTGGGCTGAGCTCCAGCCTGGGAAGCCCTGCGAGGCTCCAAGGTGTGTGTTTGTCACAGGCAGGTTTGCAAAGGAGCTGGGAGTAGCAATGAGGGGCCCCTCTGCTCCTTCTGTGACAAACCCAGGAGCAAGTGCCTGCAGCACAGGGAGGACATGCAGCAGAGGGCTTACCCTGAACTTCTTGGTGTCCAAGGTCTCCTCATCACCCCACTCATTCTGGTTGTCATCCATCAGCGTGCCATCCGAAGCATTTTTGAGAGGTCTTTAAAAATAAAGCCATACAAAAAGTTATCTCCTCTGCAGAAACTGATGGACTGTGTGTCCCTGTACGTACACAAAGTGAAAGGAGAATCAACCAATTTCCAGGAGGTTCCCCTCAGGGTGCCTTTCACTTTTTTACCAAGTGCAAACAGATTACAAAGATGGAACACTGCTTTTTTTCCCCATGCAGAACTTTAGGACCCCTGATTTTCTCCTCCCTGCCACACCAATACAAGGCACCAGAGAACAAAACTCCGACGGGCTCTCTCAGGAGACCCCCGAGCAGCCTTGCTGTGCCATGTTTATGGGGTTAGCAGGCAAATTACTCACTTCAGTCCAACAGAATCCTCCCCGAGGGGTTCCCGTCGCTTCTTCTTGCTCGACTCCGTCACTTTGAAGCCTTCTGGGAACCAGAGCTGCCCATGCTCCCTGCGCCGCTTGCGAGACACCAGCACTCCCAGTCCAATGAAGGCGAGCAAGACCAGTGCAGCCACCACCACGTACATAGGATACAGCTGGGAGTTCTTCGTGGGCTCGGCTGTTTCACCTACAAAACAGTGGGGCACAAAGAGATGCTGAGACATTAAGCTGCATAGCAAACCGGGGACAGAGTGGAAATGAAGGAAAATTAGTTAATAGAGGTACCTAAGTCTGATCTAAATCAGCCCCCCCCATCTCCCCACCAGCCCCCCCCTCCCCAAAATAAGGTCATTTTATACGCTATTAATCAGAATTGCAAACTATCGGCAAATTCTCGGCTGCACAAGGCAGCCTGCACCAGGAGACAGCTTCACTTTTTTCTCCTTTAAGGAAAAGGATTAGCAAACTTCAAATCATTGCACTTGCATTGAGCTGTTAAGACAAAAGGATTTAGGGGGGATTTTCAAGATACAAACTTCAACTCCTTGCATGTCACTGATTGATTGGAGCTGCTTGGGTTTTCTTTTTCTTTTCTTTTTTTAATAACTTTTAGAGTGATAATGATTTTGAAATAAAACCCAGAATAAGCAAAAATAATAAAGTGTGTTTCCAATTTTTTCAAAGAAAAGACTTAAAGGAAAAAAAAAAAAAAGTGAGGTTATTAAAACCAGACTGTGCTCAAATGCAGCCAATTGACAGATAACTAAATTGGGGAAGGCTGGAAAATTTTGGCTGTCTCTCCTCCCCGGCTGACCAGCTGTACTTACTTTTAACAGCTTCTATTTTGTAGGGTATGTTCAGGTTGCCGAGGGAGGCCAAGGCTCCCAGGAATGCTGCCACATCGGTGGCACTCTGGAAGCACTGGGAAGATGACTGGATGCACTGGCGGTTATCAATTTCCAAGTAGACGATGGATCTGTGAGAGAGAAGAGTCAATAAGGACCAGGGAGCGATGACTACACCAAGGACATGGGTGAGCCCCGTCTCCCTGCCCTCTTTAACCCCCTTCAGTGGGAATTAGAAGGTGGGAACCCATCTCCTTGCTTCCCTGTGCCCCAAAGCCTGCAGCTCACACTCATGGTCTGTTGGATTTGCCTCAGTGAATGCAGTAAAATCCAGCTCTTTACAGGAATGGATGGGGGTCTCTGTTTCCCAATGTTTCAAAATTACCCAGACACTACAGTTATCTTAAATAATGCTGTTTGGGAGCCTTCAGATCTTCTCACATCATTTTTGCTGCTCCAACTCCTTTTTGCCTTCAGTGGTTTTTGATTGAGTCCACGGAGAGGGAGCAGGTTAGATGTGTATGTTTACACCAAAGATCTCCAAACACAGATTGCAGTAATTGAGTTTTACAACAAAGCTCTAGAAAGCATTTCCCAGGGAGAAAATGAGGCTTAACCTAATGACTTCCTGAAGTCAGACAGTCGCTCAGGCCAACCTCTGCTTCCAGGTCCCACCCAGCCCAGCCCCGGCTCCCAACAATGCACAGGACTCCTTCAATCGTGAGAGTCGGCGCAGCATTGTACCAGGGATTCCTGAATGATCACTCCATTTTCCCACATGAGAGCAAAATCCGGTTTCTGTTCACACAGAAAGCAACATCTAAATACAATTATCTGGCCTACATCCTTCCCTTCCTAGCATGTTACTATTATCAACACAGAAGCAAACCCTGAGTGCTGCTCAGAGAAAATGGAACCCTCTTACCCTCTGATGTCCATCTGATCGAGCTCCCTCTTCTGCCTCCTGCCAGCCCTGGAGTAGAGACTGCTCTTCACTTTGTTGATGACAGCACTGGACATATCTGACCAGTCCTCTGTGGACCTCTTGATGTAATGCTTTTTCAGCTCCTCCTCATTGCCATAGTATGGGAAGATCATATATTCCCCCTTGGGGTTCTTCTTGAAGACCACGTTGGTGTGCAGGACACGGCTCAGCTCCCGCAGGAAGTTGAAGGAGTTGTTCTTCAGGTTCTCGGGGGTGATGAGGACCACCACCACCAGAGTGCCATCTGCCAGCTTCTCTGGCATGTTGTTTGCACAGTCCAGACCATCCCACTCGCACTCAAAATTGTTGCAGCCCTGGTCGCAGTGACCATCTGAGAAGTGATCTTTGCAGTACTGGTCATACAGAGGGCTGGGGGGAGGAAGAAGAAAGGCAGAAGAAAGAATTACACCAAGTACTGCAAATAACACCTATCTGCTCACAAAAACAGTGGTGGTCCACAGGGATCCCTCTTTTGTATAAATATTCTTCACCCTGACAGACACTAAACCAGTTTACGTAGAGAGCAGCTGTTTCCTGCAGCACTGTGAAGCATTCACCTCTGCAGGTGAGAGAGAGCAGCTGTTAAATTATAGAAGAAAAAGGGACAAATTACTGTGACTCAGAGAAGGCATGGGGACACAGAATAGTTACTGAGACCAGAGCTGGTCCAGGAATCTGGGACTAAGTTCCTGCTGTTGCCAAAGACAATGTTTGGGAAATGCTTGGATGTTAACATCATCATGTTTCCTGGCTGCTCTTCCATCTGGGGTCTCCTTGCCTTGAAACTGACTGTTACTGCTGTGAGCTGGAGAATTCACTTCTATGGAGTGATACAAGCAAGGGCAGGGAAGCCATCTGCAGTGAGTCAAACCCAAGGAGCTTCCAAGTGGATATAAATTCAGAACGACCACAGGGAGATTTGGTTGCTTGAGTTGCAGCCCCACAGGCAGCAGAACAGAATGTTGGGAGTGAACAGCAGGAGTTTTACCAGATGCAATCAGAAGGACCAGAGGGTCACCACAGAGGTCACGGGCTTTAAAACAAGAAGGTTTTAAAGAAGCCACTTACTTGCACTGCCCCTCGTATTTCTGACAGTCAAACCCATCGTAGAGGCAGCCAGCATTATTGCACTGAGAGTCACACTTGCCATCATTGAAATACTTCCAGCACTGCAGAGACTGGGAGCAGTTCTTCCAGGGGTCGTTGAAGTTGAGGGAGCAGTCGCCGCCGTCCCAGCCGCAGGCGTGGTTGTTGCATTTCCCGTCGCAGATCTTGTTGCCGGCGTACCCCGCGCACACCGCGATCTCGCACTTCTCCTCGATTTTGGGGGGGATGATGTCCTGCCCGATGCCACCCTGGAAGTCGAAGTCGAGGATGTGGCAGTTGAGGCCGTTGAAGTTGGCGGGGCAGTTGCAGCGGTAGTAGGGCGAGGCGTCGCTGAAGAACTCGCAGGTGCCCCCGTTGTAGCAGGGGTTGGAGGTGCAGGGGCTGCTGGCTGGGTACTGGCACTCGGGGCCCGTGAAGGCCGGCGTGCACATGCACTTGGAGCTCTTGTGGATGGAGATGCAGGTGCCACCGTTCAGGCAGTGCAGGTTCCCACAGGTGCGGGAGTCGTTCTCGCAGGTGGCACCCACGAATCCCTGGGGAGGGCACAGCAAGGAGGGAGTCAGAACCACTGATGCAGTCCTTCAAGCAGCATTAACACATGTGTGTTCTGGGAAATTAAAACTCACCCTCTAAAACTGGCAATGGGCAAGAATAATCTTGAATGTAAAGCCCGTCAGAGCATCCCCTCAAAGTGAAGGGAGCTCTTCCCCCGAGCTGCCTGCTCCACTTTGCATGGTGCAAGTAACATTCAGCCTGTTCTACCTTCAGGCCATCTTCTCCTTAACTCTATTCCAGCATCCTTGAAAGCGTGGAGGATGCACATTTATGGATGCACCCACAGCAAAGCATCCTCTCATCCATGCCTATCCCTGCCTATCCCAGCTTGGGAAGCCTCGGGGGCTAAACTGGCCTCTTGACCACCCCTTGTGCCCATGCAATGTTCCTTGCCCAGAGCTGGAGAGGAGCAGGCACCTACCGGGGGGCACTTGCAGATGAAGCCACGGCCAGTGTTGCTGGCAACAGCACAGGTGCCCCCATTCCTGCAGGGCTTGCCTTTGCAGCCGTCCACCACAGTGTCACAGCGACGGCCTGCGAGGGAGAGGAGTGTGTGAGGAGCAGAGGGAGGTGTGCAGGGATGCCTGGAGGGGCTGGGAGCAGAGGGGATGCAGTGCTCACCTGCATAGCCAGGTCGGCACTCGCATTTGTAGTCGTTGACCCGCTGCACGCAGTTCTGGGTGCCGCGGGCGTCGCAGGGGTTGGACAGGCACTCGTTGACATCTCCCTCGCAGCGCTCCCCTACAAAGCCAGGGGGGCAGATGCAGCTGTAGCCACCTACCCGATCCTTGCACTTGCCATTGTTAAAGCACTTGGGCCCCAGGGTGACAGGATCAAAGAAAGGGCTGCAGTCATCCACATTGATCTCACAGTGCACCCCTAGAGAGATGGGGGAACAACCCACACAGCTCATCAAACAGTATCAGGGGGCCCGCTGCTCCCTTGTGTGAGCCTTCCCTGCCAAGGGGCTGAGCCTGGCCACGTCAGTGGCAGCCTGAGCCACCTCTCGGGCAGGAGGGACATGGCACCACGTGGCCAAGGCCGCGTGGCCTTGATGGCTAAGCCCGTGAGCAAACATAAACCTCGCCCCCTGCGTTTGCTGTTGCCAGCCCGAGCAGCTAATGAGCAGAATCCAAGGATATCTGCAGTCAGCCCACTAATGCCCCAGCCTGGGGAATTAATTTACCTTGAGTTCCTCTGGGGCAGGAGCATTTGTAGGTATTGATGAGATCGATGCAGGTTCCTCCATTCTGGCATGGGTGGGACAAGCACTCATTGATCTCCTCTGAGCAGTTAACTCCATGATAACCAGCCACACACTGCAAGGAGAAAAGAGAACTATCAGAGAGGTTCCCTCCATTCCCACATGGCTGCAGGAGCACAGCCAGCACCCCAGTCTCCAACTTGGTAAAGGGGCATCGTGCCCAAGGGCAGCATCTTGGGCAGCAGAAAGGCAGTAACTGGGGCTTTTTTGCCTGCCCCCCAGGGACCTACCTCGCAGGAGTAGCCCCCCAGGTAGTCTGTGCAGGTGGCTCCGTTCTGGCAGGGGTTGGGGGAGCACTCATCCACCTGCTCCTCGCAGTAGCTGCCGGTGTAGCCGGCTTGGCAGCGGCAGAAATGGGTGTTGCCAGTGTCTACACAGAGCCCTGAGTTCCTGCAGAGATGTGCTACATCGATACCTGTCAGGGAAAGCACAGTGAGATGCAGGGACCTCGGTGACACCCACCCAGCACAGGGCCACGTCCTGACCACCACACATCCCACAGGCAATCACAGCCTTGGGGGTTGCATTGCTAGAGCAATCCTTGAGATCACCCTGTGCCAAAGATCCCCACCAAGAGAACTGGCCACATCCCTGCTCAGTGCCCAGCACAGGGGACACCTGGGGTCCCCAGCCTGGCCCTGTACACATGGAAGGGCCTTACCTTGCTGCTTAGCAGCCACCTCGCAGGACACACTGGGGACATCGCAGTAGAGCCCTGTCCAGCCGCTGTTGCACTCACAGTGGTACAGGTTGCTGGTCTGCCAGCACTTGCCTCCGTTTTTGCAGGGAGAGGAATCGCACCAGCGCACCAGGTTCTGGGGGAACAGAGCAAGAGATGAGGGTCAGAACCCAGCAGGGCTTCTGCAGGAGTGCAGACTGCAGTGACACCCAGATCCCCACAACAGCATCCACCCAAGCTTCCCGTACCTGGCAGTTGTGCCCGGTGTATCCCTGGGGACAGGTGCACTTGTACGTGCCGTAGCTGTCCTGACACGTGCCCCCGTTCAGGCACGGCTTGGAGTCACACTCGTTGATGTTGTGCTCGCAGTAGCTGCCCGTGAAGCCGGGCAGGCAGACACAGGTGAAGGTGTTGATGCCATCCACGCAGGTGCCACCATTGAAGCAGGAGCTGGGGACACAGACATCACACCCCAGTGAGCCACCACTGCTCGTGCTCCATGCCAAAGGCCCCACACACCAACCCAGGGCTACGGGGCAGCACAGGGACCTCAGCCCCTGGTCCCAGCTGGCAGGACCGTACCTCTCCGTGCAGTCAGGGGTGTTGTTCTCGCAGTGGATGCCGCTGAAGCCGGAGGGGCAGGTGCAGGTGTAGCTGTTGACACAGTCGGTGCAGTTGGCCCCGTTCTTGCAGGGGTTGCTGGCGCACTCATTGATGTCCTCCTCACACTTGGGCCCACGGAAACCTGCCAGGCACTCGCAGAAGAACGTGCCAATGCCATCAGAGCAGGAGCCACCATTGTGGCACGGATCTGGAGAGGAGGGACGTGCATGTGAAGATCTGATGGGTCCAGCTCTGGTGCAGCAGCCCAGGCCAGGAGTTGCCCCACAGCACTGTCTCCATACACATTCCTTGGCCATGTGGAGGAATGGGACTGAGCCCAGGGACTGGGCAGAAGCCAGACCAACCCCACCAGGAGACTGGACACAAGAAGAACCCATGGCACACATGGCCAGGGACATGCATGAGGTGGCCCAAAAGCCAAGCAGGGCTTGCAGCACTGCCCGGGCCACAAAGGCAGCCGGGGCTGTGCCATGCATGGGGAGGAGAATTCCAGCCCCTGGATAGGCCATGAGGCTCAGGGCTGGGCTGGGTGCAGTGTGGGGACAGCCCCTGCTCTTACTGGGCTTGCAGTCATCGATGTCGGTGTCGCAGTTGCGGCCGGAGAAGCCGGTCCGGCAGGCGCAGCGGTAGCTCCCGTTGGTGTTCTGGCACGTGGCCCCGTTCCGGCAGGGGCTCTTCACACACTCATTGATGTCGATCTCACAGGTTTGACCTGGGGACAGAGCAGGACAGGGTTTGTGTGGGCTGGGGGTGCTGGTGAAAGCCCCAGGGGTGACAATGATGTCTTGGGCACCGCTCGCACCAGGGCAGGAACCAAGGGATGCAGGCAATGGTCACATCCTGTCCACCCAGCTGAGCCATGGGGCAGGTCAGAACCCTCTCACAGGCCTGGCTCTCTCCCTCTGCCTTTCCCTCCCTCCCCCTGCCTTTCCCTCCCTGAGGGGAGCAGGGGTTTCTAACCCCCAAAAGGGCCATGCCCATACCTTGCCAGCCAGGGGGGCAACTGCAGGAGAAGCTCTTGTAGTCCTCTGACTCCTGGCACTCGCCGCCGTTCTTGCAGGGGCTGCCAGCACAGGGGGCCAGCACATCCTCACAGGTGGCTCCTGCACAGGCACAAGCACTTGCTGATACCCTCCAAAATGACAGGTGGCCCAAGACCCTGTTATTCCCTGCCCTGGGCTGCTGCCAGTCTGGGGAAGGCTCTGGACTTCCCCACCACCCCAGGGCAGCCCAGTTGGGGCTGTCTCCTCCATTCCTGGTCACTCATGACCCCAGACCCCCACAATTGGGCTGCATTAAAGCATTGCACACTTCCTTTGGCAGGGAAGTGCAGCTTGGGGTGTCTTTCCCCCCTTGCACTCCCTCCCCCCTTCCTTCTCCATTGCTTTTCCTGTTTACGTCCAGCCAAGGGACACGTTCCCTCCAAACCCTTATCTTCCCTGTCAGCCAGTATCTCCTGAACTGGCCTTTGCTATTTTCCAGAGCCTTCCCCTCCCTGCCTGCCCAGTCCCCGTCCCCCCAGGGGTTTCTATGGCCACCGGTGAGGGCAGGAAACAGCTCATGGCTTCCTGCAATTGTGCTCGGCTTCGCGAGCGGAAGCACAGGAGCGGCAAACAGGAATTGGCTCAGCAGAATCCCCCGGCCCCTCGGCCTCGGATCGCCTTTTCCAGCACGGGCATCATGGCTGGGGAACGCTGGGGTGTGAGTGGGGCGGCCCCTGCATGCTGCTGCCCCCGAGCCACCACCCTGGTGCCCTCCAGGAGGAAGAGGAGGAAGAGGAGGAAAGGAGGAAGCTGTAGCTGGCAGCTTCCCTAAGCTGCTGCAAATTTCCTCCAGCTGCGCCGTGGAGAGGAGGAGCCGTGGCTGTGGGCAGCCCCTCGGTAGGGCAGTGTGAGGGAAGCCTTCGTGTTTAGTGCCAGCTCACTGCGTGTGCTGGGGACCAGTTTGGTGTCACACGTGAAGAGGGAACTCCCCAGAGCCGTGGTGAGGCACAGGGTGCTCCCCTCACCTGTGTAGGGCAGGAGGCAGTTGCAGGTGTAGCCAGCCACATCATCGATGCACGTGCCCTGGTTCAGGCAGGGGTTGGAAGCGCATTCATTGATATTGGTCTGGCAGTTGGGGCCTGTGTCAAGGAAAAAATAGATAAAAGAGGCTGTGATGGAGGTGAGCTGGTGGCAGAGGGCTGAGGGTACAGTGGGGACATGGTGACAATGACAACAGCACCCCCATTGCCCTGGGAAAGGCTCCTGTGCTCAGCTCCAGCCCTGAACTCCGCTGAAGGTCTCCAGGCCGGCTGCACTGCCATACCTGGGGCTCCACTGTCCCCAAAATGAAGCCCTCAGCTCATCATGGGAACACCTACCCACAGCTCCCACCTAGGCCTTGGTATGGGGGGAACATGGCAGCATCCCTCCCTGCACCCTTAGAATCACAGACTTCTTGATGCTGGAAAAGCCCTCTAAAATCATCAAGTCCAACCATTAACCCACCATCACCATGTTCATCACTAAACCGTGTCCCCAGGTGCCACATCCACACCCCTTTCAAACACTTCCAGTCTTGGTGACTCTACCACTTCCCTGGGCAGCTTGTTCCAGTGCCTGACCACCATTTCCAGGAAGAAATTTTTCAGAACAGCCCCCACTTACCGCTGAAGCCCTCCCTGCAGGTGCAGATGTAGCCACTGGTCATGTCCTTGCAGGTGCCACCATTCATGCAGGGATTGGATTCACACTCGTTGTTGTTAATGTCACAGTTTGTCCCACTCCAGCCAGGGTCACAGTCACACTTGTAGCTTTGGGGAAAAATTGGGGCATAAAGATCTGGTCGGATCTGGCCCTCTAGGCTACACCAGCCATCATTTAATCCAATAAATCCTGTCCCTTCCAGGAAATATCCCATGGCACTGGCCCAGAGCATGGACAAGCACCAGCTCAAGGGTGATGCTCGCTCTCCTCGAACTTTGCTGGGGACCCTTTGTTCCCTGCAGCCCCCCAGCAGCCTCTGCACCCTCCAGCCTACCCATTCAATCCATCATGGCATTTCCCATGGATGCAGGGGTTGCTGTTGCACTCGTTCACTTCGGACAGGCACTTGGGGTCATGGAAACCCTCAGGGCAGAGGCAGGTGAAGCCGTTGATGCCGTCCTTGCACGTGCCCCCGTTGTGGCAGGGGTTGCTGGCACACTCATCGATATTGATGTTGCACATGCGCCCTGGGAAAGGGGGAGCAAGAACAGTTAACCCTGTAAGGATGGACAGCATGGTGTAGGGAGAGCACCCACCAGGCAATTCCCCCTCCAGCCACCCAGGGAATGTCTGCTGGAGGCTCGGATCTCGGGGCACACGTGTGCCAGCTGCAGAGGAGCGGGCTGCCCTGCAGGCAGCGTGACTTCACACCCTGCATCGCCTGCCTGCTTCATTAAACGTGACTGGGAAGAGGCCTTGCCCTGGGCTGCTTTGCTCCAGGAGGGAATACTGAAGGGAGGAGGTTTCAGCCTGTAACCCTACCTGCCACAGCTGACAAAGCCGGGCTTTATTTCGGCTCCCGGCGGGCCCGAGGACAAGGGGCTGTGCGAGCAGTGGGGGCTGCTCCCATCAAAGCCCTCCACCATCTCCAGCAGCCATCAAACAAACCAGTCGGACAAGGCAGCAACCTGATACCCATGGGAGTGGGCGCAGCGGGAGTCGAATTCGCAGCACCAGACACCCCTTTGATTTCGGACCAAGCCAGGGTCACCCTCGTGAACAAGCTGGAGCGCTGGAGGGTGTAAAACCTCCTACAAGCAGAATGGCAGCATCCCCCCTCCTTATTGCCACCCTCGTCCTGGTTTTGTGAGGCACCAGCAGCTGCAGGTCCCCAGGGCATGAGGCCCTGCTCTCACCTGTGTACCCTGGCTCGCAGGTGCACTCGTAGCCATTGATCTTGTCAATGCACTTGCCGTAGTCACAGGGGTTGCTGGCACAGTCGTCCAGGTTGATCTCGCAGTTGGGGCCTGGGGAGGAGAGGGGTGTTGTTAAGGGGTGCCCAAGAAGAGAGGGGTGTTGTTAGGGCGTCCCCAGTCCCATCAAAGCAGTAAAATGAAGCCCGCTGGCACTGACTGCCACCACTGCCCCACAACAAAGCGCCTCTGCCATGGGCAGCTCCTGGCTGGGGCGCGGCTCCTGCCAGAGCTGAGCACCAAACTGGGAGAACTCGCCCTCACCCAGGATGCCCCAGGCCGGCCCCAGCAGCAGGGCGGCTGCTGGCGGTGGCCCAGGACCAACCTGCCCCGGGATGAGGATGGGAGCAGGATACTGCACCGGCACTGCTGAGATGCACAGAGCCCCGAGGGTTCCCTCCTGCTCACCTGTGGTCCCTTTGAGGCAGATGCAGTTGTAGGCGTTGTTCCTGTCCTGGCAGGTGCCCCCGTTTTTGCAGGGCTGGCTCTGGCACTCGTTGATGTTGATGTCGCAGCGGTGGCCCGTGTAGCCAGGCTGGCAGAGGCAGGTGAAGGAGGCGATGCTGTCCTTGCAGGTCCCGTAGTGGCACGGGTCAGGGTCACACTCATCGATGTCAATCTCGCAGTGGGCACCTGTGAAACCTGCCACAAGCAGGAGGGACACAGGGTGAGGATGGGGGACGCAGGGTGGGGATGGGGGACTCAGGGTGAGGATGGGGGACACAGGGTGGGGATGGGGGACTCAGGGTGGGGATGGGGAACACTCCTTCCCATCCTGTCCAGGTGTGAGGCACAGCACCGGAGGGGCTTTACCTGCCCCACCATGAGCCTTGGGACACCCAGGAGCGGGGTGCAGGCAGGGAGCACCCCGATGTGCCGGCAGAGGGGCTGGTCAGACCCCAGCCCGGGGGCTTTGTCCCGGGGTGCACAATGACCTGCATTAAAGCCGTCTCGGCTCTGGAGCGGGGCCGTGCTCGCCCGCGGCTCGTCCTGGAGCGCACGGGGGGGCGGCCACAAGCACCCCCGAATAATAACCACCACCCCCCCCGGCAGCTCCTATTCTCCTGGCCGGCTCCCTCCCCGCCGGGTATGGGGGTGGAGAGCTGAGGACAAAGTACAGCTTTGACTAGACCCCGCCAAGCCCACATAGCAGCTTTTCATCGGGGCTTGGCATTAGCAAGACACTAATTAGAGGCCATTCAGCTGGAAGATTTCTGGCGGGAGCTGCTCCACAAAAGAGCCACTGTTTGCCACCAGGGCTCAAGTCATCATTTTGTGCAACTGCTCCTTGGGTTTCGGTCGGCGAGCCCCCACGGCCCTGCACCTTGCATCCCCATAGAGGCAGCTTTATTCCTTCCTTCCTGCCTTCCCCCTCGCTGCCGCCCTGGCAGGCGGGAGCACGGTGGGACGGCTGCAGTGGGGCCACACCTAAGGAGTGCCAGGCTCCATACACCTGGCTCCGGGGCCAGCAGGCTGCAGAGCCTGACTTGCTCTGCCAACACCTGGGAAAGGGACATTCTGCTCCATAGGAACCACATCAGCATGGACCAACCCCACTGATGGACATTTTGAGGACACCTGCCACAGCAGGTGCTTGGAGAAGTGGGCACTAAATGATCTGTCAGTGTGGTTTTATGGCACATCACGGGGCAGGATCCCCTCACCTTCGGTGCACTCGCAGCTGTAGGTGTTGGGGCCATCCACGCACTTGGCACCATTCTTGCAGGGGGTGCTGGCACACTCGTCGATGTCAAACTGGCAGAGGTGCCCGTTGAAGCCTGGAGTGGAGGGAGAATTCACGTCCCTGTGCACGGCCGGACACGCCAGGCTCCCCTCCCTGCCGTGGGGCAGCTCCCGCCGGGCCCCCCGCCCCGCTGGCCCCCCGCATCCCGGCTGGGGCGCCGGGTTTCCATGGGGACGGCTGCTGGGGGCCCTGAATGCGGGGCTGCGACCCACCATTGAGAGCATCTTATTTACATCTCTAGAGGAGCAAAGTCTCTGAACTTCAAAACCTCCTTTCACAGATTAACCGTCTCCCCATTCTCTGCTCCACCCCGTGACTTTGACACCGCATTCAAAGCCGCTGGTGCGGCCCCCCCAACCCCCAGCCCTCCTTCCCAAAGAGGGGCCTTTTCAAGTGCAAAGCCATGGGGTTTAATCCTCCTTCCCCTCTCCCATGGGCCTGAGCTGGAGCAGCTACGCCTGCACGGGGCTCAGCCCCTCATTGCAATTGGAGAAGCCCCTTCTGAAGCACCAAGTGGTGCTTGCTACACTCTGCCCATTTTGGAGGGCTATGAAATTTAAGGAGCCCATTCTTGGCTCGAGTCAGGATGTGTCCTGGCTTTGTTTCCACCAGGGTGGCAGCAGATGGATGCTGGTGGTGGGATGGATGCCACGTACCAGTGGGGCACTCGCAGTGGAACTCGTTGATCTTGTCAAGGCAGTTGCCGTTGTGCAGGCAGGGGCTGCTGGCACACTCATCCGTGTTGATCTCGCAGTAAACCCCCTCATACCCTGCCGAGAGACCCAGCACTGTCAGCACCATGGCACAGGGCTGGCACAACCACAGACAGGTGCGTTACACCTGGGCACAGCTGGTCCCCCCCGTCTTTAGAAGGCAGATCAGGAGCTGTTCTACACACGGCAGGATCTGATGAACAAGATTCTCCATGGTTGTCCATCTTGGATCAGCAGGCTTTGGCTCAATCCAAGCCAGCAAGATTGGCAAGAGGAGGAATCCAGGAGAGGGCCGATGGTGCCCAACTCTCACTTCTTGTCCCCCCACTACACAGCCTTTACTCAACTCTTTTTTTTGGTGCTGTCCCCAGGCACACAGGAGCTGTTCACCCAACCCCACACTGAGCTGAAGCTAAGGGGCACCCAAAGCCCTCCCATCACCCACCCCCAGCACTACGGCTGGGTCCACAGGGCTGCCCACGCACCGGGCATGCAGATGCACTGGAACTCCCCAATCTGGTCCAGGCAGGTGGCATCATTCTGGCAGGGGTTGGAGAGGCACTCATTGACATCGATCTCACAGCGAGGGCCTGAGTAGCCCTGCAGACACTGGCACTGGAAGGACCCTTGAGTGTTGATGCACTTCCCTGCGTGCTCACACGGGTTGGCTCCTGTAACACACAAGAACAGCTCTCAGGACTCGCTCCTGGCTGTGCCAGAGCCTTCCCCAGCCGTGCTGCTGTCACCCTGTGTGAGCTCACCCAGCGAGCACTCATCCACGTCCTGGTTGCAGGCTGGCCCCATGTACCCCGAAGGACACGTGCAGATGGCTTTGCCATTGACAGGGTTGGTGTCACAGTTGGAGCCCTCGTTGCAGGGGTTGCTGATACAGGCATCGTCCAGGTGGCACAGCAAACCTGGGCAGCAAAAGGTGCATGTCAAGGATGATGGGCACACGAGTCATTACAGACCAAGACCGCAGCAAGGAGCCAGGGGACGTGCAGGGCAGGGGACAAGGTGGGACAGGGCCTCACCTGTGCGGCCGTGGGGGCACTCGCAGTAGAAGGAGGCCACCCGGTCGTGGCAGGTGGCCCCGTGGAAGCAGGCGGCCATGGCGCAGTCATCGATGTTCTCGCTGCAGTCCTCGCCCGTCCAGCCGTTGACACAGACACAGTTGTAGCCGCCGTGGTTGTTGTGGCAGGTGCCACCGTTCTGGCAGGCGTTGGGCATCAGCTGGCACTCATCCACGTCCTCAGTGCAGTACTGACCTGCCAGGGGACAGGGCAGCTGCAGGAAGCTGGCACTGACCCACTCCCGGTGTGAAGCAGGACAGCTCTGCCCACACTGTGCCCAACATCCCCCCGGGCAGGACCCGTGCTCCCAGCCCAGCCCTGTGCCACCTTCACTGCCAGCATTACCTGTCCACTCTGGTGGGCACTGGCAGTTGTAGGTGTTGACGCCGTCCACGCAGGTGCCCCCATTCTTGCAGTTGTTGCCCGGACAGTCATTGATGTTCTCCTCACAGTTCTGACCCGTGAACCCTGCAGAGAGGAGACATGAGCCGTGATGCCAACTCACCCAACTGGCTGTGTCACCACCTTGTCCCTTGCCACCCCCCACCACCAGCAGGGTGTTTGTTATCAGGTGTGTGTGCCAGGCTGGCTTTGAAGCAGCTGCCTGGTTTCATCTTCATCCCTATTCCGCCTCTGCTGGAGCCTGGCAGGCAGCAGCTTCCCCTACACTGGGCAGGGTGTCCCTGGTGCCAGAGCCTCCAGCTCTGGAGACTTGTCCCGAGCAGTGGAGGACCTGACAAGCCATAACAAAGCAGGGCTGCTCCCACGAAGGCTTGTGGCACCCAGTGCTGAATCACCGGCGTTTAATTTCACTTGTAAAGCACCTCAGCAGCTGCGCTTGCCTCTGAGGGGGATCCAAGTCCCTGCCAGGGCAAGCCACCATCCCACACGGTGCTGGGCACATCCCAGCCCACCTCCTGCTTGGGTTTGTTATCATGTCCAGCTGATAGCGTGGAAACCCTGTCACCCCCAGCCTCTCCAGCAGGAAGAAAGCAGCCAGGCCCTTCTCAGGACATCTGCCAAGCCACCTCTGGCTGACATTTGTGTTAAAAGCTGCATTAACTCTACAACCCCCAAAGCTCCTGACCCAGCTGCTTGGGGTTTGGGATGGCAGTGCCAGCCCACAGTGTCAGTGTCCATCTGCAGCTCCCCCAAATTCTCCAGTGCATTCTGCAGGTCCAGACCAGGCTGTTCCCTGCACAGACAGCTCAAAATGTCACCTCCACATGTAAGGACCAGGTGCCCAGACTCATCCTCTGTGGAACCCCAGGCCCTGGCCCAGCAGGGAGCTTTCCCCTCACTCTCTCCGTGTTTTCCTCTCCCCAGCCCCATCACATGGGGAGCAGCCACATTTTTATGATTGCTGGTAGGAGTCCTGAGCAGATAACATTGATTTGCACCTCACTTTTTAGCACCTGGGCTGAGCCTGAGCAGCAATAATTCACAATGTCCTAGATACCAGGATTAACTCATTTTGAACCATCCAAATGAGTAATTAGTATGGCAATTACTTTAAACTCAGGGTTACATTCTGCAGCGATGGCACGATAAAACAGCCAAGATTAGTTTAACTTGAAGAAACTTGGTAGGGCCAGGCCTCTCTGGGAATGAAAAGGGGACATTGTTCCAGGTTTGCTGTGCCACATACCAGCATATCAATCACCCCCTTATCATGAGGAACAGCCCCCCGTCCCTCTGCCTCGGCTGCTGGTGTAGCTCCTGCACCATGTGGGACAGAGGAGGTGCTGAGGGACCCCCTGTTCCCTGGAGCAGGGGCTGTGCCAGCCCACAGAGGTGAACCAGCTCCTGAAGGATGCAAATCTCCTGGAAGCGGCCCACGGAGCCGCAGCTGGGCGTGACAGCACCGATGCTGCCAGGAGCAGGGATCTCCCCCAGGGCCATGCCTCACCCCGCCGTGCCCGACGCTCGGGCTGCTCAGGGAAAGTGCCTCATCAGCAGAACGGCAGGGCAGGGCCAGCACAGCTCCTCCTGCCACCTCCACCTGCCCATCCCTGCGGCAGCGCCGCTCCGGCGGGACAGGGCTCGGAGCTGCTCCAACGGAGCATCGCCCCCGGGAGCTCATCCTGCAAGGAAAGGCTTCCTTCCTGGCACTGCTCGCCCGGTCAGCCCCACACCTCACTGTCCCTAAGGACAGGAGCTTTGCTCCAGCCTGGGTGAGCAGGGGTGGAAGTGAGGCAGGAGATCCTGCAGGGATGGTTAATGAGATTCCTGAGTTACTGCAGCCAAAAGCTTTGGGAAGGGGATGGAGCCCCTGAACCTGTGTCAGATATCAAGGCAAGATGGGTTTGTTATCACCCTCACACTGCTCGCAGGGATCACTTATCTTCCCCTAAGCTGGGGTGGCTGCCAACAGGATGTGGGGGTCTGTGCCTTCTGGGAGACCCCATCCCCACCCTGATGCCACGTTAACAGCAGAGACAGGGCAGGAGCTACAGGGAGGGAGGCTGGAGCTCCCCATGGCAGTGCCCAGACCTGCCCAGGGTGCAGAGCAGAGAAGCCACCCAACCTTCATCCTGCTCTGGCCATTCCTGGGCTATGGGTGACCAGAAGAGCAAACCAGTCCCACAAGAGACTCCTCAGTGCTGCCCACAGCTTCCTTCCCAGGGGCAGGGCGGGTGCATCCCCTCCACATCTGCCACAGCTGGCCAGTGTGGCTGGCTCGGGTGAGGAGCAGCACTCGTCCCAGCAAACATAACCTGGTCTGACTGTGGCTCTGGGCTGAAACTCCATGGTTTCATTTCTCCAGCTCACCCAGGAATGGGAGGAGTGTGGAGCTGCTCAGTCCCTTCCTCCCCCTGCCCTGATTGCGCTGCAGACCTGCTGTCCGAGGGCAGAAGTGAAAGGGCTTGGTGGGGTCAGGGGGCCCTGTCACAGCTGCTGTTCCTCTCTAGGGCTTGCAGGGTGCCAAGCTCCTTTCCAGGGTGCCAAGATCCCTTTCAGAGTGCCGAGCTCCCAGGACAGCCCCCACCAGGAGCCCTCCATGCCAGAGACTGCAATCCTGCTGGGCTGCTCCAGAGCCTGCCGGAGGGAGCAGCAGCGAGCACGGAGAGGGTCTTCCTTCCCCAGCTCCATTAGCACTCGGAAACTTTCCAAAATAGCTATTCCGGGCTAATTATTCCATTCTGGAAGTGGATTAAGCTAAAGCGGAAAAAGGCACTCTTATTCTGGAATATGAGCATCCGCACAGGGGCCTTCTTGTTTCGGAAGAGCTATTTTGGTGAAGCACAAAGTATATAAAGCCCCCAGATGAACTCTCCTCCTCGGGCATCGCTGCCCGATGTCTTCCCAAAAGCACGTGGCACAACGAGCCGGCAACCAGAGGGTTTTGTCCCTCCCACAGCCACAACTTGCAGAAAATCCGGGCACCACTCATTTAGGGTGGACTGAGGTGCTGCAAGAGGGTCCTCCCCATCCCTTTGCCTCCCTACCTGGCAAGCAGGTGCAGTCGTAGGTGGTGTCTCCGATCTGGCGGCAGGTGCCCCCGTTCTGGCAGGGCGAGGGGTTGCAGGGCACGTAGAGCTGCTCGCAGTTCTGCCCGGTGTAGGCTGGCTTGCAGGAGCACTGGTAGGTGCCCACCTCGTTGGTGCAGCTGCCCCCGTTCTTGCAGACGGGCGGGGAGATGTTGCACTCGTTGACGTCCTGCTTGCAGTTGGCGCCGTGGAAGCCGGCGGTGCAGCGGCAGATGTAGTGGGCTTCGAAGGGCACGCACTGGCCCCCGTTGGCACAGGGGTTGGAAGCACAGGGGTCGGCCTGCTGGCAGGTTTTACCTGGAGAGGGCAGGGAGGGAGGGTGAGGATGCAAACAGCAGCTACACCATGGTGCAGACCTGGATCTGAGGCTGGTGGTAACTAATTCCCCCACCTCAAACCTCACTGTGCAGGAGAGTCACAGTTCCCCCAGCTGGGACCCACCCAAATCCCACCTCAGGTTTGCAGCCCACCCTCCCCACCTCTCTGAACCCAAAATGAGAGGCAGCTCTCCACCCACAGGGCTAACCCCTGTCGCAGGCCATCCCTCCCACCCCAGCCGTGCCCGCAGGTGCCACCCCTCACCTGACCAGCCGGGTGGGCAGCGGCACTTGTACTCGCTGAGCGTCAGCAGGTCGCAGGAGCCGCCGTTGCGGCAGGGGTTGCTGAGGCAGACGTTGTTGCGGGGCGTCAGGCACAGCTCGTCGGTGAAGCCCAGGCGGCAGGCGCAGGTGTAATCCACGGTGCTGCCGCGCACCACCGCCGTGCAGGTGCCGGCGTTCTTGCAGGGGGAGCTCAGGCAGGGGTTGGGCAGCTGGCACCGCTCACCCACGTAGGCACCGCTACACCTGGCAGGGGGTGAGACACACCGTCAGTGGGACGGCCCCGAGCGGCCGGGGGGCACCGGGTGCCCCGAGGACCGGCCCAGCCCCGCTCCGCAGCCCGGCACGTCGGGTTTGGCGGTGGTGAGGCTCTGCCCTGGCTGCTCCGGGCTGGGAAGAGGAAGATGAAAGAGGTGCTGGGAACAAAGGCGTCCCCCATGGAGGGGCCTGCGCCGACTTGCACAACCGCAGCCGTGGTGCTGACATCCTGCGTCTCATGGTGGGGAGATTCCTCTCCCTCTCCTCCCCGCTGGAGAGGAAATCAAGGCACAAGGGACACATGGTGGGGGCAAGAGGAGCATCCCCATATCCACATCATATCCGTGGGGCCAGGCAGCATGGGGACAGCCCTGCTCCCTGCCTGTCTCTGCCCACGCCGGGGTCTCTGCTTCACCAGGGCTATTTTTATCCTCTCTCCATCCTAAATCACTCAAACACAATTAAGCAGGGGCTCAGCATCGGTTGGCAACAGGTGGGACATGCTCCTGCTCCTCGCAGTCAGCTGAGAGTCTCCCCAAAGCCAAACCCTGCACAAGGAGGGTGAGTGGCCCTGGCTGCTGCATCCCTCTGTGTGGGGGCCCTGAGAATAGGACCCCCAATACCACCACCGGCTTCACCATCTGTCACCACTGGCCACCTGGGCTGGAGCAGGACTAGGGCTGGCAATATGCCCTGAGGGCAAATCCCACCAGCCATCCTGGTGGGCCTGGGCAGGATATGTGGCTGGCAGGACCCTGCAGAAAGGGGAAGGTAAGGACAGAGCAAAGCCGTGCACCTGACACCAAAAAATCCCAGGGATGAGGCACAAACCCTCCTGCGGGGCATCTCTTGTATCTGGTCTGCAACACACGGTGCCAACACAGGTTTTGTCCCCAGCCCTCTCTGCTCACATTACAGCTCTTCCAAAGGGGATGTTCTGTGCTGGCTGGGCTGTGCTGAGCAGTCACAGTCAGTAGGGCATGGGAGCAGTGAGACAGTGCTGGCACGCTGCTGTCCCACACCACAATGGCAATGCCACCACAGGGCGCACCACGCTCAGCTCACAGGTTTTCACCAGAGGCCTTGAGAGCGGAAATAAATCTGGGATCCTGCATGGCCAGGAGCTTGGGGTAAGGCAACCCCAGCTGGAGGTGATGGGTGGGGAAGGCAATGGCACCTGGGCACTGGGGGGCTGTGGTCCCCACAGTGCCGTGGCAGGTCGGGCTCAGGGCACCACGAGCTCACACCTGTTGCCATCGGATCTGGTGGGGCATTGCATTCCTGAGCCTCCTGAGTGGCCTCTGAGGCTCCCATGGAGAGGGGGTGAGCAGAGGGGGTCCCAGGGAATACTGCAGGGCACAGCAGTCACCTGCAACCCCCAAAACAAGACCGTGGTGCTCTTCCAGTGAAGCACAACCAGCAAACCCCACCCTCGGCTGCCCCAGCCTGGAGCCACTGCGCTTTGCTGGCGGCAAAGCCACATTTCAGTCCCTCTCCCCCTCTTCCCCTACTTTTTTCTTCTTCTTCTTCTTTTTTTTTTTTTTTTTTTTTAACCCAATTCTGATTTCATTGTTGGGGGATTGTGTGAGAATTTGTCAGGATTCGGAGACATTTTGAGTTAATGAGACGGCATTATCCAGGCCAAATGAAAAAGAAAATGTGTATAATAATAAATCAGGGCATCTGCTCGGCACACAAAGGGCGGCGGGGAGCAGGTGTGCATCCTAATGAGGCACAGCAGCTGCCGGCGCCCGCGGACGGTGCCCGGCTCGCCGGCGGCTCCGAGCCCCGGGCGCCGCGGCCGCGGGGCGACGGCGCTTCTGGGTGGCTGCGCGGGGGAATGCGGAGCTTGGGGCCGCCTGAGAAGGGTTCTTTGTGCGGGGACAGGCACAGGGACAGGCACAGGGACAGGCACAGGGACAGGCACAGGCACGCCGCTCGGCCGCGCAGTCATCTGGCAAAACCCGCCGTGCGCGCCCCGCACCGCGCACGCTTTTTTATCTTAAAACAATCCCCCCGCGCTCCCGCCGAGGCTGGCAGCGTCACGGGAGGCTCCAATGGGAGGGAAAGGCGGAAAAAAAAAAAGAGAAGAGGAATAAGGAAAGATAAAAAAGGAAAAAAAAAAAAGAAAATTGATGCTGGACAAAGAGCGCCCGTGGCAGCGCGGGAAGCGCGGTGGGAGCTGCCACCATGGGAGAGGGACACGGTGCTGGGGGAGCAGGAGGGGATGCTTGGCATCCCAAGGCCAGGGCAGGAGGCCAGGAGGGCTCTCTGGAATTGAGGTTCCTGCGCCGTGAGGTCGGGGAGAGGGGCACACAGCCCAATGCCCCCCCACCCAATTAGTTTTCGGACCGTTTCCAATTCCAGCACAGGCAAGGAGGGGTTTGAGCACACGGATGGGAAACCAAGGCAAATCCCAGCCTGAATCTGGGGATGGCTATTAGCCAGGAGGTTAATTAGTGATTGGAAGAAGAAGCCTGAGGGACAGGGAAGCCCCTGCCTGAAGGCACAGGGTGGGTTGGGATCACTGGCAGTGCCTGGGTTGGGGATGCCTCATGCCTGGCTGGGCTGCTCGGGTGCTTTCCAGTCTTGTGCTTCAGGAAATCCCTCAAGTTTCACAGTTGGTAAGCTATTTTAAAATTAATTTCTATTTGTTTGAGTTAAGAGCTGATTTATGGCCACAATCAGCTCCAGAAATGAGGAGAGTGCAGCAGATGGCAGGGAAAGGTTCATCTTGGAAGGGCTGAGATGGGCACACGTGGGCCATTGGGACCAGGGTACGCTCAGGCTCCACATTCCTCCTCCCAGAAAGGGGCATTCCCAGCAAATCTTCTGGAGAAAAGCAATTACAGCACAGGCACCCTCCCACTCCAGCAGTCACTGCTCTCACCCACAGAGGAGTTTCTACCGTGCCATGTGGGGCTTGTGCAGCACAGACCCTCTGTAGGTGCCCAGCAACTCCCACCCTCACCCACCCACTGCACACACCAGCTCCCAGCGTGGGGAGCCTCTCAAATCTTTCCATAGTTTCTAAATCATCTTGGTTTCTCTTCCCAAGGCAGTGCCCAGGACATCCTCCCTCCTCACACCTGGCAGCCTCCACACCACCCCTGCATCTTCTGTAGATGCTTCCACACAGAATGAGGCTGTTCCTGCCCTCTCTGCAACAGCAGCTCTGAGACAAGCAGGGAAGAGCACGTTCCTGGCTGTGGATGGAGCCACGGGATGAATTCCACCATCCCCTCCCCTCACAGGTCCCAGAGCTCACTCACAGACAGAGACTGGAGCTGCATTTCAAAGCCCAGAGACCTCAACAGATTCAGAGAGTCCTGGCTGCAGAGGAAAGCCTGGAGACAAATCTCGCATGCAAAGCAAGAGATCAAAAACCAGGTGAAGAATCAGGGCAATCCTAGTTGTAGTTATTGTTCCACTTTTCAAGGTCTGGAAAGGCTGGATTCAGCAGAGCTAAGTTTTAACTCCCAGCCCTGCTACAACCTCACCATTTCTCCAGGGACTAAAAACCTCTCCTAAAGCTCAGCCCAGGGAGCTGAGCTTTATTTTCTATAAAAAACATGAGGTGGCATCAGGGATTCCAGGTGAGCAGACGTGGAGGATGCGACGTCCCCGCCGGCTCAGCCAGGTGAAGATCACCCTGTGGTTTTTCCTTTGGCATTTCCCAAGCCAGGGCTACCCAAACCAAACCCCAAGCAGCTCATGGAAATTAGCATAGGAGACATTAAAGCTCGACTTTAATTACAGATATATGTCTTGGCAGAGGACCGGGCGGGTGCTGCAGGATCAAAACAGCTCAGCAGGGCCATTAGAAAGCGGCTTTGAGGCAGTGAAATGTGGCCAAGCTGCCCGGGGTCCTGAGGAGCCTCTGTGAAAGCCCTGGAGAGGCTGCTGTGGACACACTCCCAGCTCCAGGCGTGACCAGCACCCCGTTCCCAAACCAGGCAGGAATGGCTAAAAATACCGGGGTGTCTCCCTCAGTGTTTCCGTTGACTCATGAACCTGCTGAGGAGGCATCAAATGCTCCATTTTAGCCACTGAGGGAGGGTGACGGCATCCCCATCCTGATCCCAACCCCGATGATGGCCAAGCCCTGCTCCAACACGGCTCCCTCCTCTCTCAGCACCATTCCAGCAGACAACCTCATGCCTCTACACTTCTGGGGCGTGTTCCATTCCACCAAAGCACCAGGCAGGACAGGGGACAGCAGTCAGTCCCCATCCCTGTGGATGAGGGTGCTCCTTGCAAGGGTGAACACACTGATTTACACCCCCTGGGTGTCTGGGGCTGCTGGCCATGCCTGTGGCTTTTTTTTGTTTCGGGGGGTCAGGCAGAGGCTGGGAGCTGGATTCCCACAGCACCGGGCTGGGATGTGTCTTCCCCCTCGGAATGAGCATCCAAGTGCAAACTGTGGTGAGGGGGGACACAATTAATAATGCACTGAGCTGCTGGCCCATAAATCTGCATGATTCATGGCCAATGTGAAGGGTGACGGAGAAGGCCTTGTCCAAGGTCAGACAGCAGTCCCTGGGGACAGCCTGGGAACAGCAACAGCGGCCCCAGATTCCCACTCTGCTCCCAGCACCGAGCCTGGGCCAAATCAGGATCTGCTCAGCACAGGCACGTGCATTTGTTGTGTCTGCTGCACATCCTTAAGGAGTTACAACCAGTGGCCCAATGCTGCTGCAGCTACTCCAGCGAGGCTCCAGGAGAGCTCAGCAGATCAGATGATCAGAAGCATGAATGAGCTGCAGGAGTATCAGAGCCAACGAGTGCTGCTGCCACAGATCTGCTCTACACCTCTGCTTGCTGAGCTGCCACAGCTTCCAGCCCCTCCTGACCCCACCAGCAGCGCTGGCAGAGTTGGGGTGCCCATTCCAGCCCCCCAGCCTATGGTTTCTGCTCTGGGTGCTCCCCGTGTGTGGCTCTGGCGCTGCCAGCCCTTTGTTGCGGCGCGCGAGGCTTCTCCTCCAACCCACCAGCAACAGGTTTTGTCCCTCCGCAGCAATGCGGGCACTGAAAGCATCCCGAGGCAGATGTTTCTGCGACCTCTGACCCAAGACTAATGTTTTCCTTTCTGCACTAAGCTGCCATCTGCCACGGCCAGCACAGATGACACCCAGGCTCTCCCGCAGCCCAGCCCGCCCCAGCACGGCTCCCGCATGGCGGCACGGGGGGCTTTGTTCAAATCCGGGATGCACAGCCCTGCACAAGCACAGCCTGGGGACAAGGGGTTGCAGAGGTGCACAGGGATGCCCTGGATGTGGGGGCTCAGCCTGCATCACCCCACAACTCACACCACCCACTGCTCTCCTGCCCGGCCCCAGCGCATCTTCCCAAGGGACCCTGAAACCGTGGCAAGGCTGGAGGTAAAACCCACTCCAGGCTTAAAATGTACCAAAAAGGCCAACAAGCAAAATGGAAACCAGGTGTAAACTGGAGCACATGCATGGGCTGTCCCCCGTGCCCATCCCAAGGAGGGGGAGGTTCAGGGGGCAGCCCCACACTGCAGGAGGGGATGGGGGGGCTGGTGGGGAGCCCCATCCCGCTCCCTGGCCCCACATCCAGGCTGCCTCTTATCTGCTCTGCTATCACCTAACCTCTTCCTCACCCTCAGCTGCTGGAAGCATAAACGGCTGTGGTTGTTTTCCCCAAGGTATGAGCAGCGTGGGAAAGCTGAGCAGGGCAGGCTCAGGTCTTTACTCGAGCACCATTTTAGGGGCACATGAGACTATATGGGACCAGGATGCTCCTTGGTGCTGGTTGTAGGGTCTCCCACCATGAGGAGCAGCCCCCACCCCAACAGGCTGGGCTGGGGGATGCCATTCTCTGCTCTGTGGTACCTGTGGCTTGCAACAGCCACCTCAGATGAGCCCCAGAGTCTCAGGCAGAGCCATCCCAGCACAGAGGAGGTTCAGGAGGACAGCTGTGACCTTGAGCAATGCAGAGGGTCCCCCCAGGGGACCATCACACCCCCAGAGCCCTGTGCAGCAGCAAATGTGCTGTGTGACCTGCAGATGGCTGTGCCAGTATGGTTGGGACCCCTGGCGTGGAGCAAGTGGCTGAATGTGAGCAGGACACTCAGATTTCACATGTTTTCTGGCAACAGCTGAGGGCAGGAGAAACAACCCACAGGAGAGCCTCCCTTAGCTGCACAACAGCCCACAGCCACTGCAGGCTGCTCCCAGGTGCAGAGTGGTGCCATGGCCCCACCCCGCTGTCCCTCTGGGGGCAACCGTCACCCCTGGGCTGACAGCAGGAACCACAACCCCCTGCCCCACACCTTCTCCTCACCCCAGCAGCTGCACAGCCCGGGCAGTAGGGAGCCTGCTTTCCATCAGGCAGCCACACACGAGAGTCACCTTTCCAGTTGTGCCAGTGGCTCCCTGCCTGGCACAGTCGGGGAGCAACACCCCAGCTTTCTCCTAAGTCACACCCTTCCCCGTAAGACACGTTTGCTCACTGCCAGCCCAAGGAACACCGATCTCAGCTGGCTCCAGTCTGACCAGAGAAAAGGCCAGTGCTCGGGGATATGTCTCCATGTCCCTGAGAGAAGAGACCTGCTCCTTACTCTGTCTTACTTCATTCATTCCTATTCCACTGCCTCCCCAAGAATCCCTCCTGTGGTGCAAGGAGCAACAGGTGCATTCTACGGTCTCCAGGATGGCTTCCTGCCTTGGAAACATCCTGCCAACACAGGAGCACACTCTGGGGCCAGGGGAAGGCAGGGGGGTCTGGGAAACAATCCTGCTGGGAAATCAGAGCTCAGCACCCTGCTCTCTGCCCCCACTTCCTCGCCTGGCATCACCAGGAGCCTGCAGAAGGAAATGAGTGCAGGGAGACAAGGAATACTTCTGGATGCTGCACATGGGGCTGTGGATGCCCCCTGTTCCCTGGCAGCCAAGGGCTGGGGGGCTGCTTGAGTCCCCTCTGGCAGCGAGCACGGCCGGGCTCACCACACCTCACCTGCACCACCCGCTCGGTGGTTTCTGGCACTTGTGGCTGTTAAGAAACCAAAGGCTTCACCACAGCTCCCAGGGGAGCCAAGGCATGAAGGCAGAACTGCCCAGCTGCCCTCACCCATGTGGGGCACCCTGGCTGGGTGATGCACCCTAAAGCTGCCCCGGCGCCGGCACAGCCCCACAGAAACCTCCAGCAGCCACAATGGAGCTCCCAGTACCAAAACCCAGCACAAGACCTAAGCGGTGGTTTTTTAAGAAGTCTCATCCAGGTCCTGCTTTATTAAACACCCTGGGACACCAGCCTGGGAAAAAAGCAGAGTTTCACACAGGGAGGTGGTTGGCAAAGCAGCAGGTTACTCCAAGTGACATCAGGTTAATAAAGCAAGAGTAGATCTCCATTCCTGTTTAATTAAAAAAGCAAACTTCAATCCCAAGTCTTTGATGTGTTTTTTTTTTTTTTCTTGCTCCATTTCATTTTTGACCTAGCCCAAGTCATCTAATTGAGATTTTAAGATCCCGACTTTCATCTGGAGAGAAACTAAAGGAATTCCCAAAGCTGGATATACCCATGGACAGGAGTGGGGAAAAAACATGCTAGAGCCCTGTTCCTCCTATGATGGAAAAAAACCGGCTTTGTTTCTTAAGCAGACATTAGTCAGGACGGTTTGGGAATCAAAGTTCCCATTGTAATGAAAAACAATATAATCCCATTACTAGGCAGAGTGGCCAGGCTATTCACGGGTGGTAACTGGCTACCTGGGAAGGAGCTGCCTCTCAATGCAGCTTCATTCACAACAAACATGAAAGATGTCGAAGGAAGAGCCCAAGACAAAACTTGCCTCATTCCCACCCTCAACAATGGCTCCTATGAAATATTTGTTTTCCCCAGTCGATGTTTTTTATATCCTCTGCTGGTGTAAAGCTGCACAGCCCCATTGTTTGTGGGAGCCCGGCTCACTCCACTCATCCCGGCCCCTGCTCCTTCTCTTGCAGAATCCCATTTATGGGGTGCCCATGAAGGATGTGCTTCCAGCAGAGGATCCCCAGGGAACAGAGGCTGGGGCTGGCACATGGTCCCATCACCCACCCGTGTGACTTTCCTGGGGCAGGTTCCCCCAACAAGCACCCACAGTGCAGACACTGGAATGGCAGCCGTCCCCTGCGGCATCTCAGAACACTCCCTGCAACTTCTCCCTGCTCTGATTCCTCTTTCCTAAACTTTCCCCCTTTAATATTGTTTTATTCCTTAAGACAGCAGAAGAAAAAGTCAGAATCTGGGGGACATAAGGAATTTCTACCTCCACAGGCTGCCCACCAGCCCAGCATTGCTGGTCCCTAAGGTCACTCTTCCCTCCCCACCTCTTTTGGGGCAAATGCTGCTTTTCCCCCGCTCTGGACCCAGCACTTGCTGTCCATACAGGTTGAATTCACTCTGCTGTGCTCTCAGAGCTCTGGCACACACACAGCCCCAGTGTCACCATCTCACTAAGGGATGATGGAATCTTTCTTTTTTCTTTCCCCTTTCCCCCTCAAACCAAGTTTTGGCTAAACACCGCTCTGCCCCAGAGCCAAATATGGAAAACTCCCACTCGTGACCCCACCATCCCACTTGTCTAATCCTGAACATAAAACCTACGATTAGGATCTGAACAGCCACCAAAAGTTTAAACAAGCTAAATTTAGCCCTGATATTTATAAACAAGGAGAGGAGGGGGGTTTTGCAGAGCACACGGGTGCCCCTGTGGCACAAAGCCAACCAAAAGCCAGAGCAATTCCTGCTGGGGATGTTTCGGTGGGATGGGGAATGGGCAAAGGTGGCAATGGCCAGACAGGGATGGATCCAGCTGCCCTCAGCCTCACAGCCATGAAGCTGCTGGTCTCCCTTTACCCACTTGGAAACTACGTGCTGAGGGACGTAAAACACCCGAGAGCAGACGGGTATCAGCTCCCCGGGATCTGTATCCTGGGATTTCTCTTGCCTCAAAGTTTAACCAAGGAAACGGCGGCGAGAGAGGGAGGGAAGTCTCTGCCTCTGACACCTTTTGCCGGCAGAAATCCCTGTGTCAACATGACGCCCTCGCCGAGGGAGCAGGGACAATGGTGGCGGCTCTGCCCTCAGGCCGCAGCCCGCATTCCTGCCCCCCTCCCCTGGAAACCCCCCTTTTGTGGGGAGCAGCAGGCCCTGTGAAAGGGCCGTCTGTCGCCCTGCCTTTTGACTTGGAGGTCTGTGTCTAACATTTTAATAGGGGCTGGGGGCCGGGGAGGGGTCCCCCCTCCTCCTGGGCTGCTCCCCTGTAGGGTCACTCTCCCAGCCCGCCCCAAAGCTGCGGCCGCCGTGGGGCTGTGCATCCCAGTGGACAGCCACATTCCTCCACCTGCTCCACAGGAGCCATGCCATGGGTTAGCCATCCATGAGTGCCTTTGGGAGGGTCTCATCCTGTTCCCCACCCCAAGCAGGGATGCTCCAGAGGGGCAGGAATGCTGGGGATATGCTCACCTTCGCAGCTGCTCATTGACAGCAGAAAATTCCTTCAGACAAACTACTGGACACTCACAAATGCTCAATGCCCAGGCAGCGATGCCAGCAGGGAGTGTGTGGCCCTTGGGGGTCCCCCTCACACCACTGACATGGCACAGAGCAGCTGACAAGCCAAAAGCCACAGTGCCAAAGGCTCCTTGCCATGCTCCTCTTGGGGACAGGCGTGACAGGCACAGGTAGCACCACATCACACCAGGAGTCACGGAGGATGAGGAGGGATCGGCAGCAGGATGCCAAGCTCAGTCCTGACAACAGATCATGCACAGCCCAGAGTGTAGAAGCAAACCTGGCACTGCCACTCTCAGCCATTGGCTTCAAATCTAGCCCAAAGCAACAGGTTCCCCCAGCCCTGGGTGCCCCTCTGGCACCCAGCCCTGCCAGCCCACCACCACCGGGCCCCTTGCCTGCAGGGTGCCCCTTCTATTAAATAAGGGCAATGTTATAGCATCATTAAAACTTAATAAATCCATTTCCCATATAAATACCATTAAATTCAGGTTTTGGGGAAGGGAATTAGGGTGAAAACTTGTTAAAAGAAAATGACTTCGGCGCAAATAAATTTTTGCAACTTGACTGAGCATGAAAGTTTCCCATTAAAATGCAACTCGGCTCCCTTTGCTGGAAATGTGCAAGGGCCTAATAACCATGGCCTAAACATTAACTGTTTAACTGGCTTTTCCAATATTAACTCCAGGCTGCCATGGGGGGAAGGGGAGGACGTGAGGGGTGAGAGCTTAAAGCAGACCTTAATTACTGCTGTGCGAGGGAGGCACACCCCGAGCTCGCTTCTCACCAGCATCCTGCTCCCATGGCACATGCTGGGATTTTGGGCTTGTTCTGTGCAGGGCCAGGAGTTGGACTCAATGATCCTTGTGGGTCCTTTCCAGCTCAGGGCATTCTGTGATTCTGTGATTCCCAAGAGAACTGATCCTGGGTTTGGCTGGCTTTAAGCACAGCATGAACCCCGCTGCAGTGAGGTGCTGGGCACGAGTCCTGCCCTGTTAGTTGGACTCAGTGATCACTGTGGGTTCCTTCCAAGTGAAAATATTCTTTTTGGGGGCAGAGGTCCCCAAGGCCCAGCCAAATACCTCTCCCCCATCCCCAACGCCTCACAAAGATTTTATTCCTGCATCTCTCACACCAAGCACTGCATTTACCAATGGGAACCTCCAGCATCATCAGGTTGCCCAGAGAAGCCGTGGCTGTCCCATCCCTGCAAGTGTTCAAGGCCAGATTGGACAGGGTTTGCAGCAACCTGGGCTAGTGGAAGGTGTCCCTGCCCATGGCATGAGATCTTTAAGGTCCCTTCCAACCTAAACTATTCCACAGTTCCATGATCACCCAATTAACCAACAGCAAATTGCCTGAGATATGTGGAAACCCCAACACTTTCCTGAACCACAGACCCTGCCCACGGGGCACCTGCCAGCACGAGGAGGTGACGGGAGAGAAAGTGACCCACCAGATGTGCACGAGGGGAAGGCAGAGTCCAGCTGTGGGTGTCCAGGTGAGAACAGGCACCATCACACCCGGCCAGAGGCTCAGCTGGCAGCAGCACTGAGCTGCTCTACCAGCAAGACCGAGATGTTAAACACTGGGGAGCTCCCAGGTGGGCATCTCTTAAGTGTCCTGGGGAGCTGCCAGGGTCTGGTGTCACTGGGACCAGCATCCCACACGGGAGCTGTGCTACGAAGTCCAGCCAGCAGGGCCTCACCCTCACACCTCTCTGCTCCTGGGGGCCTCCACATTCAGATACCCAAGGACCAGAACTGCAACACTCCCCTTGACACCAGAGCAGCATTTCTGTGCTCATTCCAGAGCTCTGCTGCAGCAAATCCGGGCTCATGAGGGCACCATGCAGCAAGGCAGCATCAGGGACCGATGGGATTTGGGCACAGCTGCTGGGATGGGTGGATGCAGCACCATCCTTCAGGGGCTCAGCTCCCTGTGCCATGGGCATGTAATGAGATGAAAATACCATTTAGGAAGAAATTGGAAGCACCTCAAACCATCCCTTCTCCAGAGTGCTGGTCCTTCTAACGCTGAACACAAAGCAAAGAGCTGCAGGAATAGCCCAGCCCCTTGGTGCTGCCCCATCACAGGCAGCAGCAGGAGCCTGGCAAGTCCTCAAGGATGGCTGGACACAGCCCTGAGTGGAGCAGGGGACCCCAAACACTTTTTTGGCTACTGGGAAGAAGACAGGACCCAACCAAGACCCTACTGCAGGTTTGCTTTCCCAGGGGGATTTAAGTTCTATCCCAGAGGCTCTTCCACTCTGCAGCCCCAACACATGGTGCAAAACCTTCACCTGGCAGCACGTTAAGCACAGAGAAGTCTCCATCCAGATCCAGAGCTCACCAGCTCTCCCTAAGTGCACCCCGAGGCTACTCCCTCGTTAAACACACTGATGCTCTATAAATTTCACATTCCACTCATGAACACACGCCGCTACCACTTGGGACACCAACCAACACGAGCAAAACGAGGGTCACCACACCTCCAGGCCTGGAAAGAGCAGGTTAATTTCCAAACAATGTTATTTTAAAACTTGCTAACTGCCTCCTGATTATGTTGTCCGAGCCCTTAATTGGTGAATAGCCTGGTCTTGCAGTGACTTATACGTGTCACCCTCATGCTACATACAATAAACCTGGGAGGCGAGGCCAGGCGTGAGGTACCAGCTGGAACAAATGGACGTGTTGTGGCTGCCAGCAGGAAGGAAGACAGCGAGTCAGGTGTTGAGATTTTGGTGGAATAAAACATACCCCATACCATGCAGCGAGTGGCCTCCAGTCCCAGGGAGCAGAGCCCTGTGTGCTGCTTCACACCACGGGACCATGAAAACTGAAGATGACCCTGCATGACCTTTAAAAGGTCCTTTCCAACCCATACCATTCTGTGAGCACACAGCTTTGAGCACCTGGTGGGGAACAGCCCCATAATCTCAGGTGATGAAGACCACTGTGAGTTCTGATCCCCTCTGCATCACCCCATCTCTCCTGCTCAAGCACCTACTGAGAAATCTCCTCTTAAACACATCCCATGCTGGTCACACAGGACAACCCTCTGGCCACCACAGGTATCCAAGCCATGAGAGAAACCAAGCAAAAATCCTCAGCCCAAGTAAAACAGTCCAAAAGCCAGAGAGCAGGAGTGAGTGGAACCACCTGAGACAACTGATAACCATCGAGACGCCTCGCAGAGAGCAGAAATACAAACAGATCCTTTTAGACAAGAGTAAAAACCCCCACTGCTGTCCCAATGACCTCAGCAGCTGGGCTTCAGTTTCTTTTCCACTGGAATCCGCAACAGGTGACACTTTGGTATTTTTAATCTCCCCTCTTACCCATTTCCACCTTGTTCTTTCCGAGAATGAGATCAGACTCGAAAGAGCCATCAAGAGTTCTCAACATGGCTGAATCACTGCTCGTCTACTTCTTTAAGAGCTTCCTCTGGTTGATTGTTCAACACTCCACCCTCTTCCTCTCCAGCACCGAGACTGCATTTTTTCTTTGTTATTATTTCATGGAAATAACGTTGGGTTAAAGCACATGAGAAAAACCAAACCAGAAGGAAACTTCCGCCCTTTACAATGAGATAACAATGACTGAGCAGTTGAATAACTTGAAGGGCACAGAAACTTGTGGGGCTCACATCACTTCTCTGCCTTCCCGGTTGTCTCCTGAAAGAGTTTTGAGCTAAAATAATCACCTCTTCCCGCTATGGTCCCCCTCAGAATGCTTCTTCCCATGTTTCTGGCCAGCTGCCCGTGGAAGCTGGTGGTGGCAACAGGCACCAGCTCAGGAGCCATTGCCCTGGCTGAACGACAACGCTGCGCTGATTCATAAACAGAGGAAGTACTTTAGCAAACCGACTTTTCCCCCTTTTCAGCACTAGCCCAGTAATTAATTTAACTTATTCTTTCCCTCCGCTGTCTCTTCTGCTCCTCTGAGCGAGAGGAGAACCCAGGCACAGCTCCTCTGGCTTTAATGGTGAGAGGCTGGTGGAGAAGGGCTGGAAGCTCAGCCCTCTTTCAGTGCCATCTGCTTTTAACTAGAGGAGCAAGGGAGGTCCTGGGAATAAATGTCACATGGCACAGGGAGCTAAAATCAGCCCAGCTCATTTGCAGGGATGCCAGTCAAAACCAGAGTTATCCAACTGTCTAATTAGGAGCTATCACTAGAAGTCAAAACGACCTCTTGGAAAAACCTTCTCATTTAGTCTGGGAAAATGCCTTAGTCCAAGGCGAGTGCCTTTTCTGGAATGCTGCAGCTCCCCAGCACCACGGAGCCTCACACCAAGCCCCGCAGCAGCCACCAGCTCCACACTGGACCTTTTAAAGCTCCAGCTCTGGGACAAAAACACCCAGTGCCTTCAGCTGGGGTCTGTGCAAGACCCACGAAACTCTGCTGCTGCTCTTCCTGTGCTGGAAGACCCAGACAACCCCGCCAAGATGGAAAGCAGCTCCAAAAGAGCTTAATTAGGGCGCTTCTGTCTCAAGCCCTCCAATCCAGTGCTTGGTCCCCTGCATTCAATTAAAACCCTGCGTGCTCTGCACTGCCTGGCAAAGGGACAAGCAAGACAAGGCACCTGGAGCTTCACAAACTATCCCTGTAAAATAATAAAAGGCAGAGAAAGCTCCTGGTCTCGCGCTGGCGGCTCCCTTTCCGTAACAGGGCTGATAACCTGGGGTTGGAGTTATCAGAGTCGGCTCCACGTAACCCAACGAGCTCTCTCCCGCCACAAGCGCCGGGACACTCGTCCTCTGGAGCAGCGTCCCCCTCGTACGCTATTTATTTCACTCCACTTTCTAATTGGATTTGTGGGGGCAGCACAAAGGGGCTTTATGGCCAAACTTTGTTAAGTGCCAGGCCGAGCAGAGATGTGGCCAGCAGCCAAAATGGTGCATTTCACGCAGGCGCCAAAGGGCAGTGCCAAGCTTTTCTGCGTCTGGTATCTTGTGCTCTTGGCTCTGCTTTGTTTAAGAAGCTTGGAAGCAAAACTCCTCGTCAAGAGATATTCAAACAAAGTGAAAAACCAGGATCTTGCAAGTTGCTATCAGGTAACTTGGGAAGTTGCACCTCCTTCAGTCTGGCTGTATCTCCAATATCTGCCCCCATCGCCCCTCATGGGACAAGAGCTTTAACACACCCAGAGCACACACCTTGTGCTCCTGCAAAAATAACTCACACACACTCAGGAACCATCTGCAGCCAAGAGAGAAGTGGTTATTCACAGCCAGCAACCAAGAAGTTCTTTAAAGTTAACTTTTTCTCTGAAAAAAAACCCAAACCAACAACCCACCCCAAGCCTACTTTGGAGGCTTCTCCAAATACAGCTCGCACACATCAGATCTAATTAGATTCCATCACCATCTGCACATGAAATGTAAATCAGGAGTTGCAGAGACTTAAGAAAAAAAGGAAAGAATGACCACAAGGAAAAGGAGGGGTGTAAGGTTGGGGAGGGGGTGGAGGGTTGGGCATTCTGGGAAGCCATACATGATTAGTCACACAGCATTAATCTGCCTCCCTTAACAATAGCTGCCGAATTTCGACCGAATCCCAGCTGTCGCTCTTTGAATGAAAGAAAACAAGATTTAGAGCGTCAAGCGTTGGTAAGGGCTTCTGTGCAAAAAAAAGTGGCGTGCATTCATTAGTGCCTCACAAAGGGACCCAGCCTTTGTCCATTAAATTGCTCATGTGCCTGATTGATTTGCTGATTTATTTGCACCAAAGGGTTGGGGGGCTCAGCTTGGAGAAGGGGGCGGGAGGTGCCCGGCTACTGGGCAGAGTAACGGCACCCAGGCGGATTTGCAAAAAAGCAAGGCACATTGTCAAGGGAAACTGCCATTCAACAGGTTGGGATTGGAAATGCCTTCAGGTTCCTCCGCCGAGGACTTCCTATTTGGAAATTTGGGGTGGGTGGGAACGTCTCCCCGCCTGCTCGCAGCTCAGGCCGTGTTCAACAGGCAGAGGGGAAATCTGGCCGGAAAACAGAGCCTTGCCCATTCACATTTCTTTTACGGAATACTTTTAAAAGGGGAGCTGGAGTCTTATTCATTTCTCTTGGTTATTGTTCCCTGGGAGCCTGGAGTGAATCGGCCATCGCTGTGGTGGGTCGGTTGGTCCTTCAAAGAGTCCCAACGCTTTACACATCCGTTTCCTCACAATCAGCTTGGAGAAAGCCCCAGCCTGGGTGCCAGGTCCCACCAGGAACGCCAGGCTAGACCACAGCTTGGCACCAGCACTGGCAGGGCTGCAGGAGGAGGTGCCCTGCTCTCCTGGAGATGCCTCGTCGGCCCACGGACACCACTGGGGCAGCTCCAGCAGCCAGAGCCATGCCATGGAACCTCTCCTGAGTGTTTATTGGAGATGTACTGGTCACCCCAGTGTGCAAGGGACTGAAAGGCAACGCTTCGGGGCCAGGAGGGAGTAGCTGGAAGACAGACAGACAGACAGCCTCCCTCCCTGCCCGACGGTCCAAGGAGCGCCGCAGGCTGGCCCTACCTCCTGCTCCATCAGCAGGGCAGTCTGCATAGGCTAACACCAGCAAAACATGGCCCTTTGCCCATGTTTTTCCACCCAGCCAGGAACAAAGCCCGATCCTGCCAAACTCGCAGTGACTCCTACACAAGCAGGTTATTCTTGCCACTCAAGGAAAGAAAACGCATCTTGCCCTATTAAATCCAGAGCCTTCAAAGCAGAGTCAACATGCATGTCAATAACTTTGGTTGGGGGAGATGAAAATCCTCTGGCTGCTCCATACTTACTGGCACACCTCCGTCCCGTTGGGAGAAGTTTCACACTTGCCCCCGTTGAGGCAGGATTCGGCAAGCTGCGAGCACCGTAAACCTGCAAGCAGAGGGACAGCATTAGCCACAGCTCAGGGCCCTGGTGGCAGTGGGGGGGCTGCATCCCCTGGTGTCACCCAGGCCGGGGACAGCCTTGCTGAGACCCCCAGACTCCCTGTGCCTGCAGGGCCTGGTGAAGTGGGGGTGCAGCACCCAGCAGCCTTCACCCGCAGGGTGATGGAGGGGGCAGAGACTGCGTGGCCCCTGCGCTGAGAGGCTCACCTAAAAATAAACCCAGGGTGGGTTTGAGGGTAGGCTGTGCCTGCTCCTCCAGCAGGAGGACTGACAGAGAGAAACCCCAGATCAGGCCCTTGATTGACAAACGCCATTTGGGAAAAAACATCCACCCCGGAGCCCATTAGTTACCACGAGCTCGGTAACGAAATGAGTCGCCCGTCATAACTTGCTATGAGTAAAGGTTTCATTGTCTAGCCCTCAGAGTCAAATTCTGCAGAGTTACCACAGCAACTCGCTGAAAGTACCAGAATCGCTTCCGATTTCCACCCCGGCTCGCTCTTCCCCTTCTCTGCCCGCTCGCTCTTCACGGTAACTGGTTCTGCGACACGCGTGTGCAGCCGGGGCAGTTTCACATTGAGCGACTGCAGCTTCGCTCCGCCACCGCCACAACCCAGATCCTGCCCTGGATGGGAGCCGAGCCCACGCACCCCGGGGACACCCCCTGGGGCTCCCTGTTCCACGGCAGATGGAGTGGGGTGCTGGGGACCGCTCCAGCGGGGCACAACTTTCTGCAAACTTTGCCTCCGAGAGCTCCCAGCCCTGTTGTGAAAGCGGCCCCGATGCCTTCGCTCCCCAAAGTCCTCTCAGGGCTCTCCGGAGGAGGCTGCTAGCTCGGCCCCGAGGAAGGGGGGCTCTGTAGGGTCCCGACCCCCCGGTATAGGGTGCCCTCCACTGCTTTGTGCACCCCGGCCGCTTTTGGGGCTCTTTTCCGGTGCCCCGACCCGCTGCCCCCGACGGTCGAGCAGCGCTTTGCTGCGAAGCACCCAGACCCGCCCCGCAGGGGGGGGCCCGGGGGGCCCCGACTTTCAAGAAACAGGAAACCGAGAACAATTTGCAAAACGGTCAAAAGCTCTCGCAGAACAGCAGCAGGAGCGCGGCCGCCCTGCGAGCACCCGGCCGGGCCGAGCCCCGGCTCCCCCGGCACCGAGCGCCGCTCCCCCCGACGGGAGCGAGTCCCCGCGGCAGCCCCAAGCACGGAGCTCCGGTTCCCGGCGGCCCCGAGCGCCTCCTTGGGGGCACCGAGCCCCGGCCCCGCCGCGGGGCTCAGCCGCGCTCCCCCGCGCCGTTCCGGCCCCGGCTCCCCCGAGCTCCGGCCACCCCCGCGGGGCTCAATCCCGCTCTCCCTACACGGTTCCGGTTCTCCCAGCGACGACGAGCTCCGGTCCTCCCGCAAAAGCCGAGCCCAGTCCCCGTGCATCCCGCAGCATCGAGCCCCGGTTCCCACGAGGACTCCGCGCCCGGACCACCCCCGCACCCCCCCCCGCCACCGAGGGCGCCGCGCTCCGGTCCCGCCGCAGGAGCCGAGTCCCGGTTCCCACGGGAACTTCCCGGCCCAGACCCCCCGACGGTGCAGGGCTCCGGTGCCCGCCGTGCCCCGCTGGGCTCCGGTGCCCGCCGCGCCCGGCCCCGCTCCCGGCAAACTTCCCGCGGGGCAGCCGGTGCGGGGCCCGCGGCGGCGGCCCTCACCTCGCGTCAGGGCGGGCAGCAGGAGCACCAGGAGGCCGGGCGCCAGGAGCCGCTCCATCCCGCTCTGCTCCCGCCGCTCACAGCCGCATAGATCCGCGGGGCCTCGGCCGAGCCGAGCCGAGCCGGTGCCGGTGCCTGTGCGGGTCCGCGCCGCCCCGCCGGGAGCCCCAAACACAGCGCGCCCGAGCGCAGCGACTCCGAACGCGGCGCCTCCCGCGGCTGCTCAGCCCCGGCGGGCCGGGCCGGGCGGCGGGGGGCGGGACGGGACGGTGCGGGGCGGGCCGGGCGCCACGGGACGGGAGGGGATGGGACGGGACGGGCGAGACGCTCCTCCCTGCCCAGCCCGGGGGGCCGCCGCCGGGAACCCCCTTCCCGCCACAGAGGGTCCCAGAGTGGGACGCGAGTGGGGCTGCGGGGTCCGCACAGCGCCCACGGGCAGCCCTGGGGCAGCCGCTTCCCTCCGTGCAGCCACCGGACAGCCCCGGTGCAGCCCCACGCATGCAGACACGGATGCACCGGGTGCAGCTCCTTCTCTCCGTGCGGCCATCGCACACCCTCGGTGCAGCCTCCCCCTGCAGTCCCCCAAATCCCGCAGTGCAGGCCCCCATCCCCAATGCAGCTCCAGCACAGCTCTCACACGCAGCCACTTGCAGAGCCCCAGCACAGCTCCGGACACCTCCATGCAGCCACCCACAAGCAGCCCCACATTTCCCCGGTGCAGCTCTAGACACTCTCAGTTCAGCCCCCACCCCAACCTTAGTGCACAGCCTGCATAATCCCAGTGTAACTCCCCCATGGTCCCAGTGCAGCTCCTGCACAGCTTCCCCAGTACAGCCCCCCCAGTCCCTGCACATCCCCTGAGGCCACAGTGCCCACTGAGTGACCACAGGAGGCCCCAGGCCCAGCCTGACCCACGGTGTGTCCGTGCAAGGACCCGGGGCACCCAAACCAGGGGACACACGGGAGGGGGGTGGTTGTACTGGGGTACCAGGACATGGACTGACCATCCCCTGGGGGTCCCAGTGGGCACAGGGAGGCTCTGACCCCCAGCAGGACTCAGGTGTGCACAGGCACACTGAGCCATTTCCCGCCCAGCTCCCCCACTGGTGCCGGCAGTGTGCGCAGAGCTGGGTCGGATGTTGTTTGTTTTGTGCTGTGAACTCATGAACTCGCAGGCAGAGCCTGGCCGGCCCCGTGCGCTGCATCCACAAATAAACAAACACACTGGGAGAAGCGGGGAAGCCAAACCCAGAGGCAGCCCCACAACCCCCACGTGTGTACAGGTGTCCCGTTAGAGCAGCCGTGCCAGGGGGTCCCCATGCCCTCATGCCCATGGCACCAGAGCCCCACTCCTGCCCCAGCTGTCACTGGGCCTCCGTCAAGCCCAGAAAACCAAGCTGTCCCAGAGTGTGGCAAAGCCCCACCTGAAATCCATCCAGGCCCTGAGCCCAGCACAGGTTGAAGCCCTTAATCTGGAGTTTGTGGGTGTCTCCTGTGAGCTGTGGCTGCAGGGGGGTGCTCGGGGGTGTGCCCAAAGACCACCACTGATGGGAACAGCCTGTGTGAGGGTGCCTAAAAATGATGCTTCCTCATGGAGTTTTGGGGGCCAGTCCTGCTCAGCGAGGCCGCAGTGCCTGCAAAAGTGGGGAGCAAAGACTCTGAATATGGAGAATTTGGGGTACCAACTGTCCCAAGGATATGAGTACCTAAGTCACATTGGACTCCCCTGTCTCACTCTGAGCCCCTCTGAGCTGTTGGAGGCTACTGGAGGCTACTGGATGGCTCTTTTACAGCTCCCAAACACGGGCACATGGAGGGATGGCTGCTGGCCTTTGGCTGCAGGCTTGGGAAAGAGGAAGGAGGAAGGAGGGTCAGCAATGGGTTAATGGGAAGGAGGTGACACTGTGGTCATCTGTGTCTCTCATCACAGGGTACCTCTCCACCAGCCCCTGGGCTCATCCCATCCCATGCCAGCCCTGCTATTATCCCACTGCTTCCTGTTGTAAACTATTTCCAGAGCAAGTGTGAAACAATTAAACAAACCGAAGGGCAGAGTCTGCTCACCAGATCAAAGGCGAGAGCCCTGCAGCGGTACCTCGCTCCCGTGGCTCCCTCCTGCCCTGCTCCTCCTGCCTTCCCCACTCTGGGCTCTAAAGCAGTGCCCTGATCGGGGCTGGGGAGCCAGGGCTCCATGTGGAGCACAGTGCCACTCAGGGTCCGGGTGCCACTGGCAGCTCCAGCCTTGAACAATTCCAGAACATGGGCCCTGCCTGTTCTATCCTCCCTGCAGATACAAGTAGGGTGACAACAACTGGGATGGGACCCCAGCTGTGCCATCACGACCTTGTCACCATCCTCTACCTCATCTGAGGGTACGAGGACAGCCTGATGTTCTCCTTGGAGATGGAGAATTTGTGCTCTTTCTCCATCTCCCCTCTTTCCCCCTCACTGTCAGAGCCCATGGAGCAGGGAGCATCTCAGCTCTACCTGCCTGGAAATACCGGCTGAAGCTTTGCCCGGGCTTGTTCTCCATGTGCAGAGAGCACCGTGCATTCAGCTCAGCTGCGCTCTGGGACTTGATCCCTGAGACTTGGGAGAGACCCCCCTGTCCCTCTGGACCATCATGGGTGTGCCTGGGGACATGGGGCTGTCAGGGTGCCACACCTGTGCCAGCTGGGGTGGTGATGCTGAAGGATGCGCAGCGTGGTGGGATGCGGTGACCGGACTGGCTGGTGGAGACACCGGATAACCGCATGTCCCAGGCTGTGCTGGAGGTGCTGGACTGAAAGGGCACGTGGGAAGCCAGGAGTGAGCCCTGGCCCTGGATTTCCTCCGTGGCTGGAAGGGTCTGTGCGGTGTCCGCGGACACGGCCGTGGATAAACACAGACAGAGCCGGGCGTGCGGCCGCGCAGCCGCGTCGCCTCGTCCGCCGAGCACAGAAGGTCAAATACATCTATTTATTGCCATCACCCGGGGGCTCTGTGACCCCGCAGCTCTGGGGCTCTGCTCGGGGAAAAGGCTTTGCTGGGAGGGAGCTAAAAGGGTCCTCTGTGGTTTCCCACGAATGTTTCGACATGGGGATGGCTCCTCCAGCCAGGCGCTGCTGCGAGATTCCCGCTTTAATCTGGTTCCATCCTTCCCCTGGTACAGGGGATCTGCTGCAAGATCCTCGTGGGGAACCTCCTCGAGTTTCCTTCTCCCAGACGCCTCCTCCTGAGACTCCTACCAGCAAAAGTAAAAAAGGGAGGAAGGCAGAAGGAAGCACTCAGCATAAATCTTTTTGCAATAAGAGGTGAATAAGACATAAATCCAAAGGAACTTTTTATTTTGAGTGGTCTTCAGGGGTTAAAAATAATGGGATTTCAGGTCCTTTTAAAAATAGTGTTTGTAAAAGGCTTTAATAGAAACCTTGGCAACTGTCCATGTGATTAGTGATTTAAAAACATGAAACCTCCAAACATGTTTAAAAGTTTTAATAAGTTAAAATTAAATGAGTGAAACTCTGGGAATATTTTTTTGTTACTGCAAGCTAAGAAAATTATGTCCGTTAAGCAAAACTTAATACAAATATAAACAGGTAATGCACATCTGTAAATTATTTTCATGTCTCCAGGGGCTGGAAAAAAACCTAAGTGAGACCAGCATTCTTATATATATTTTGCCTTGACAGCTCAGGAAAAAATTTGCCAAAAACCAGAGTTAGAGCACTGGGCTGGCGTGGGAAAGTTGGTTTAGTGAGAAATTTGCCCGAGGCTATTTAAATAAAAACAGGCGTTTTTTTTTAATGGCAAATGCCTGTTAAATACAACCAACGCGGCTTCCAATCGCCTGAGTAACTTGTGTGCCTATTCCTTCTTGACACTTTCATCTCTTTATCACCACAATCAATATTTTGCTCTTATACCTTCAGTGCAATAAAAATAAGACTGATAAGGCAGACATCAAACTGGATCTCTCCTGCTTTCCCCACCGTGCTTGGCATTGCTCTGCCTCCTGGATTTCGGAGCAGCATGGAGGGTTAGCCCTCCTCATGCTGGTACATGCACCCCCACCCTCCCTCATGCTCTGAAAAAATCTAATTTTTAGTAATTAAGCGTGAATCAAAGCAGGTAGAGCATCCTGGAAAGTCTGAGCAGATAAAAATGCACTGGTCATGGAGTCTACGAGGTAAAACTATCCCAAAGCTGCTCCATAATGGGATTAAGCTACGATTCTCTGGGGCACCAGAGAAAAGAGGCTGGATTTGCAAGAATGGTCTAAATCTTAATTTTTTAAAAATCTTATTTTTCTTAAATAGCTGAGTGGAAGATTGTGCCTGGAGAGTCACGGGGTAAATCACACCAATTGTGCCATCTCTCTGCCACGGTGCTCTGGCAGCACATGCCCATGGAGGACGACTTTCCTCCTGGCAGTGCAGTGGGATTTGGTCCCACCAGGATGTCCAGGGTTGGGATGGGACAAAGGACAGTCAGCCCTCGCTGCCATGGGCAGAGGTTGGTGCCGTGTGGCACAGCCGCTGCACCAGGCTTGCCACCTGCGGCGTTTTCCTCCTCCTGGGCTGCTGAAACTGGTTTTAATTGTGGGGTTGCTCCTGGCCATCATTTCTCGGAGTGTAAAGTCAGCTCAGGAACTCTCACCCAGGGATTAGTGACAGGCGGGAAGACGTCCCAGAGGAGCAGCTTTGCCCGCGCTGTTTGTACCTGGGTGAAAGGTGCTGCTGTGAAATTGTGCTATAAAATCTGTGTCACATTTAAAATAAAATGTCTTTATGGGCTGTGAGGGGAGAGCAGGTGCTGGGCAGGCTTCACTTGGCCCGGCCCTGGCCTCGCTGGTCTCTGTGCTGTTCCTATCCACCTCCATAAAACAACTGAAACATTCTCTGTTGTGTAAACAGAGCCTGGCAGGGTTTATGGAGCCACGAGTGACAATGTGCTTGTCCCCAGGCCCGTCCCAACCCACACTGCAGTTGGAAGTGCAGCTCTCCCTCTCCTTTGGTGCATGTCCCTGTTCCCTCTATTCCTGTTGGTGCCTTTGTCTGCACCCTGGTGCTGCAGACCCTGCGTGTCCCTCTCCTGTCCCTCCCCAGGGGGATTCCTCAGGGTGTCACAGCTCGGTGATGGGGGCAGCTCTGCACCCACAGAGGAGATGCAAGGAGTGACCCCAACTCTCTGGAAGTGCAGACCCCAGCCCAGCTTTGTCCCAGCCCTGGGGATATGTGGGACATATTTGTGTTACATGTGCATCTTCTTTCAAAGCCATCCATTCCTTTGCTTTTTCTCCATTCCTCCTTTTCCTGACGAGGCACTTTTCACCACCTCCGCAAACAAATTGCTCACCGGAGTGTGTGGAGGGGCTGGGATCAAATCTCCTCTGATATCTCCATTAAATAATCGAAAACCATCGCTCACAGCAGTGAAAACCCAAGTGTGATTCTCTGTGCACAAGCCTGGGCATGAACCTGATACTGGATTTCTGGACTGCTGTGCAGTGCCAACCTCATCCAAGTCACGCTGGCATCCCCGCAGTTTCACCCGGCTCTGTGCTGCTGAGATTTGCCTCTCCCAGGGCACATGCTCAAGAAAAACGTCATGCCGTGTGGACACTCGCCCCGCACAGGTTTCGGGCAGGTTTTCTGGGAGACATCACTCCCGGAGATCTGGGCGTGCCCCTTCTCGCTGCGCTGGCCCGGAGGGGCTGGGCTGCAGGGTCCTGGGATGCCGCTGATACCAGCAGGGAGTTTCAGGGGCAGTTCAGTGCCAGCTCTGTTCTCACAGCTCTGGGATTTGGGACTCCTGTGCCGGGATGAAGCCAGCTGAAATTCTTAAGCGATTACCAAAAAAAACTAGAAAAAGACTTTCTGCACCCCAGCAGAAATGGATGCTCCATTCCCGGCCGCTCCCACCCACCGCCCCCTTTCCTTCCGCATGGAAACGGGAAGACTGGGAGATGTTTCCCTTTCCAGAACAGCTCCAAAGCAGCCTTTTCCTCCTCAAAACACACACAGGGAGGACCACACATCTTCTGCACTGATGCAACGTGTGTTGGGCTGGTGCACCTGGCATGGCAGCCCCACGCCGGGGTGGTTGGGTGGCTCCTTTGTCCCCCCCCTGCCATGGCTGGGCACATGTGTGAGAGCTGCTGTCGGGGAACGCTTCCCACCCAGCTCTGACCTTGGTGCCTCCCAGCAAAAACACCTCCTGGAGAGGGGCCAAACATAATAGCCAGTTCCTTCTACTCCCTTCCTTCCCAGGCAGCCACATTATCACAGGGCTCCGCCGTGAATCAAAGCCAGGCACACGAAGATGGGAACCAGGAGAAATGGGCTCAAAGATGCCGTTTCCGCTCAGAGAGCAGCGGCTGCAGGGCACCAGAGCTGCCTGTGCTGTCATAGGGTGTCCCATCACAGCAGACTCCATGCCTGGCAGGGAGGGAGGACCCCTGAAAACCATTTGGGTGCACCCAGAGGCTCCAGGAACCCCCTGTCGTGCCCTGTGCTGGGGCATGGGGATCCCCTGCCCTGTGCGCAGTGGGTCCCACGGCACTGGCTGAGCTCGGGGGTTCTGGTGGTGCCACAGCTGGTTCCAAAGGGTTTGGAGGAGCCCAAATCCCATTTCCTGACCTCTGCTCACGGGCAGTTCTATGTAGTGATTTCTTTCCCAGAAAACCACCGTGTTTTTTCACAGAATCACAGACTATGCTGAGTTGGAAGGGACCCATCAGGATCATGGAGTTTGGTTCCTGAGCCTGTACATGACACTCTGAGAGTGGCTATCAAAAAGCTTTGCTGAAGTTCACAACGATTACATCTAGTGGCTTTCCTGGATCAACTATTTTTTCTTTAACTTCAGGCTGAAAAATAAATTTAGCAAGTCCCTCTGATGCCACAACCCTTTGTCTCCCCTTCATGGGGAGGGGTCACTCCTGTTTGGCGAGGGCTGCTGCCTCTCTCAGTGGGCTTTGGTTGCTCCCCCGTGTACAAGGACGGTGTCGCTGCTGCCGTGGCACGGTGCGGGCACAGGCCGGTGGCACGGGCCGGGCCATGTGCCGTTCCACCCCCCGTGGAACGCGGGGTGTGGCACGGGCCGGCACGGGTGGCGAGCTGGGAACCGGCGAGCTGGGAACGGGCCCGCCGGGAGATGCCAGCAAGGTGTGATCCCTCCTCTGCCGCTCGCAGCCTCCGACTTCAAAGCCCGCTGACCTTTCAAATGCAGCAGCTCCCGCACAGGGCGGGGAGACTCCCAGCCAAGGAGGAAGCGGGGAGTGCAAGAGGGAAAGCACACACACCTGTGGACCCACCGGATGGATGGGACCGACCCCCTGCCCCACACACGGAGACAAGGTGATGCTGCCTGGTGGGACCGCCACCACCAGCAGCTCCCCACTCCTGGCAGGATTCTGTGCCTCTGGAGTCACGCCTGCTCCTGGCATGGCTGGGCCGGGCTGGTGCTGTCACCTGGACTTTGGAGCACGGACGCAGCTCAGGGTGCTGCTGTCCTGCTCCAGCACCTCGCTGAGCCGTGCCCCTGTGGGTTCTGCCAAGGCCTGGATAGAGCTGAGGCCCTGCCCATGGAGCAGGGAGCTGCAGGCGCCCGCAGGACGATGCTCCCACGGATGTCCAGCAGCATAAACACATCAAAGCGTGTCCTGATGGCAGCGAGTAAACAGGAAGGGACAGAAAGACAAACACGGCTCCTCGCAACTGTCGGGGGAGAAAAACAACTCTCTCTCCAGGCGGGAGAACGTTTGCTGCCTGCTCAGCTGCGGCTCCGTGGAGAAATGAGCCAGATGAGCCAAATGGGCCAAATGGGCCAAAAGGGCTTGGGACCACCTGCTCCAAATGCTGGAGGGGGCTGAACCCGGCCAGCGGGGGCTGCAGGGGTTGTGGATGCCCATGTGCCTCTTGCATACCAGGGCAGTGTGCTCAGTGCTCTGAGCAAAGTGGATTTGGGAACACTGGTGGAGATGGGGCTGGGTGGGATGGTGGCAGCACAGAGTGTTGCCGGCTGCTTCCTTGCAGGCTCCTTCCTCGCCTGCCGCTTCCCCGGTGCCGAGGCCGGTTCCCAGGGCTGCCCGACAGGGCTGCGCCAGGATCCCTAATGGGATTAGGGGCCTCCTTGCCTGGTCATCCCATCCTAATCCTGCTGGGAGGCGAAAAGTCAGGCTGGGACAAAAGGCATTAGCTGTCCACGCCTGACCGTGGCCGCTGACCTCTGCGCAGGTGGCGGGGCCGGGGCAGCAGCCAGAGACCCCTTGAGGGACCACACGGGTGGTCACAGCCGCTGGCCAACTCCCTGGATACTGCTGCGGACACTGCTGCCACATCAGGACCCCAGCCATGTGGGCACTGGACGTGGGAGTGCGGGTCTGGCATGGCTCTGCTGGGCGTCAGCGGGACGAGCTGATTCACCACCTCAGAGCAGCTGCTGTCCAGCAAAGTTCCTGTTTTTCAGTGAAATCCCTAACTCCATGCCTGGAAAAAACAAATGGAAGCGGAGCAGGTGCCTGGCCCTGTGCAGGGTGGCTGCAAGGGCACAGCCTTGGCTGTCTGTTGAAAACACAAACTCCAGAGCTGGACTGGTCCACAGCCACAAACTGAGGAAATAACTCAAAAAAATTCCCTCTCCAAAGACACCCCAGACTCAGGGGTCTGGGAGGGAGTGAAACCCTCCTGCTTTGGGGGATGAGACAAACTGAAAAGGTGAGGAAATAAAAATTACATTTTCCCTGGAGAGGCATTATCCCCCATGTGCCTGCTGCCCTCCACCTCACCCCCGCTCCCCACTCAAGGTCCCCCATGCAGCTCAGCAGGTCCCTGTCCCTGCAGAATCCTGGGCAGTGTGGCCACCTCTGCACCCACGGGAGATGATTCCAAGGGTCAGACCTGGGCTGTGCTAAGTGTTCAGGGGGTTCAAATTAAAACATTATTTAAATTAAAACATTCATGTGTCTCTCTGCACAGGCACAGCCATGCGGGAGCATGGTGTGGTGCTCAGGAAAGGGGAGCTCATCCCACCCACAGCTCTCCACGAGGAGAGCCCAGGGCTACTCCTGCAAAGGGAACACGAGGGTGAGGGGCCCAGTCAGGCTGTCCCTGCCCCCCAAACCACAACCATCCCAGGGTGACACCCAGCACTGCCCCACGGGGCACCAGCTGGGCACGGGGGGATCATTCCCCCGTGTGAGAGTGGGTTGGCTTCGGTTTGCTGAGCGGGATGTTTTCAAACCCGCTCTTGAGGGAGGAGGTTTGCCAACGGAAATATGTAACTGACTGTAAATAATGGCTTTTATCTGCAGTGAAATGAAAAAGCTCCTGGCAGCAGCAGGGCAGAGCCAGCGGGGCTGCGCAGGTGACAGCGCACGGTGTTGGGTTACGGGCTCCCCATCACTGTCAGAGCCCCCCGATGACTTGTGACAGGTTCATAAGCTGAGAAATGTGATGCTTTGCAAGGTTCAGTAAATATTAGGACTACTCCTCCCTCTTTCTGGTGCAGGTTTAATTGCGAGGATAATTCATGAGAGCACAAGGAAGGAAAAAAAAACATCTGGGAAAATAGGACCTGTTAAACAGAATCCATTAATAACGAAATGGTTGTTCCTCTGCATGTGATTCAGACAGCTGCCTAATTGTTAATTACCTCGATATGAGAATAACAGGTAATTACGGGGCTGCATCACGAGGAGCTGACTTTTTTTTCTTCCTGCTTCTTTTCTCTTGGTGAAAGCCGGAGCCGGAGCGTGCCCCAGCAGGTCACGCCAGGACTCAGAGGAGAGGCACTCCCCAGGCAGGGTTCCTCCTGAGGTGGAAGCTCTGGGTTCCAGCCACGTCCTGAAGCTATTCCTGCTCTTGGACATAGATCTCAAGACAGGCAGCTTTTCCTCGGGGTGCTGGGGACCAGACACCCCCCTCAGTCATGGGGCCCTGCCTGGGCAGAGCCCAGCCCTGGCTCCACACTGAGCAAACAAGAACCAAAAGTCATTGGTGACCTTGGCTGTCAAATTCCCCAAGATTACTTGATTTAAGAGACATTCTTGAAATATTTCATTCCCATTTGTCTGTTGCAAAATGTACTTTCTATGCACACAAACACTCTCAAACCCACAGGCACAGATGTGCAACACACACACAGGTAGGTCCAGAGCGAGTATCTGGCAGAGACAAGAATCTGCTTCAAGTTTTTCTGCACCAAGAAACATTTCTGGGTCCCAGTTTCCAGGGGTGAGAGGAGGATGCAGAGACAGACAGGCACTGCTGGGGGGGTGATAACATCTGTGCAATTAGTGACGCTGCTGCTGGGGATTTGCCATCGCTGGTTCCGTGCAATTTTTGCCTTCAGCTTCTTCCAGGGAAGTGATTCCAGCCAAGGCACAGCTGAGCAAAGAGGCAGTCAGGACAGAGGTGTGTGGATGGAGAGAGCTGTGAGACCTGATCAGAGAAGGGGGCAGCCCTGGCGATGCCTCCCACGCTGGCTGGGCTTCACAGGCCTCATCCTGTGCTGGTGTTTCCCATGTGCAAGGGGAGTGGGACTTCAGTCAGGTCTCCATGGGGTGTGGAGCTGTTTTCAGTCCTGGAGAAGGCAACATATCTACTCCATCAGCTGCCCAGCCAGAGGAGGGCATGAGGGGGTCCAGTGGCTCTGGGGTTACCCACCACAGGCTCTGTCCCAGCCATTCCCATCACCCACAGAGGATGCAGCCTGGAACAAGGACCCTGCACCCTCTGCCAGAGGCAGTCCTGGTGCTGGGCACGTCCCGCTGCCAGCAACGTGCTGGGGAGGGAGGGATGCTCTCCTTCTCATCCCAGCTTCCTGCAGGCAATAATAGCCCAGGGTTCCTGTGTATGTGGTGTATTTATAGTGTGTGAGGCTCTGGAAGTGCTGCCCTTCTGGCTCTCACCTGTTTCAGGGAGGAAACACCTTCTCCCCCCTGTGCATTCGTGCACGGCTTCCACACTGGAGAGGCCCCGGTGCTTCCCACGGGCACAGCACAAACCAGGTCCCACAGCTGGACCTACATGACCGTGTCCCTGCTGTGGGGATGCTGCTGGGCCCAGCTGGGATGCCAGGTGGGATAACCCATGGCATGGGGATGTGGGAGGCATGGAGAGTGCTCCCAACATCTGCCTTTGCACGGCGAGGGCAAAGTCTGCAGGATGGGTGGCAAGATCCTTCTGGGAAACAATAAAGAAGGAAGCCTGGAATCCAGCTCCCAGCTCCATGCTGTCCAAGAGATCTGGGGCTGGAGGCTTCATCTGTGAGGTGGGCAATGCCTCCTGGCACTGGCAGGGGCAGGGCTGGCACAAATCACCCACAGCAGTGACAGGAGCTTATTTTTCTAAGCATATCACCAAAGAAGCTAAATATACATTTTCCATTCAATTGCCCAAAGCAGCGATAGCCCAGAGCCTAAAAATAAATCCCTTTGGATTGTGCCTGGGCCAGAATTAGACTGCCTTTAGACCAAACCCTGTTGAGCTTCGTCTCAACGTGAGCCTTCTCTCTGCCTCTTGGCTCCCAGTGGCACAGGACAGGGTGACTCTGTGTGTCCCCACCTTCTCCAGCTCCAGCCCAGAGGCTCTGTGGTGGCACATCTCAAGGAGTGGTGGTGAGCAGGCTGGTGCCTGTTGCAAGACCTTTATCTGCTGGAAAAGTTCATGTTTTGCAAGGATTTTCCCATCCTGGGGTATGCCAAGGGGTGGCCCACACCCCAGTGTGCTCCCTGGTGCTACCAACCCTGATGCACCACCAGCCTCCCACCCCTGCTGCTGTCTTGGCACTGCTGCCCATGGCTCACAGCCCCACTTCCAGCCCTAATTTTGACCCCTCTCCAGCCCCACAGGTTTTTCCTGCACCCAAATATGCAAGTGGGGTCCAAGTGCTGCTCCTCCAGCCGGTGGGTGACCACCTCAGAGGGCTCTGTGGACACACAGGGCCAGGCAGTGATCTCTTGACCAGCCCAGCCAGACCCAGCCCGTCCTTCCCTTTGCTATGTAAGCCATAACCACTGCTCCATCTCAGCGAAATAACACATTTGAAAGAAACGAGGGGGGGAAAAAAAATACCCCAAACCCTGTAAAACTGAAATTGTAGTTCTCCCGGGATGCAGCGTCTGAAATATTCCCACAACCTTTGCATAATGCATTGCTCATGTCAGACCTCGGGAGACAGGAATTAATAGCTAACAGCAAGCAGGCATGGCACACACGTGGGCTTCCCTTCGTTCCCTCTCCCAGGGGCTCCGGGCTCGGGGGATACTTTTCCTTCACATTCAACTCAAATAATTCTCGTTTAAAGACCAGAGAAGAAAAAGGCTGCAGAGGACTCACAGAGAATTTGTGCCAAACAGGAAATATTCAATAAATGTTTATCCTCTCTCACAATGGAGGGGTTTCAAAAGTTTTCTATGGATGCAATTTAAAGCTGGAGGGGCTTTTCCTCCCCATCCAGGCTCTGCATGAGTGAGGGATGAGTTCGGGTTCTGCCTGTGGCACCAAATTCCCTGTCTGGGCAGCTGCTCCCGCTTGATGGAAGTGGGATCTGGACTGTGCCGTTCCCCTGATTGCACTCAGGGCAGGAGTTAAGGGATTCAGTTCCTGAGGCAAGAGTTAGAGTTCACCATCAGCCAGGACACTGCCCTGGTGGGATGCTCCGTGCCTCAGTTTCCCTGCCAAGCCCTCCATTCCCTGCAGAAACAGGGCCGTGCTAACCAGACTCCTTTCAAATCATCTCCTTCCCCCTGCTTTCCTGGTCCCAGCAGCTTTTTCCCAAACCTTCCTCCCCTCCCCCCCAAAAATGTGAAAAAATAGCTCCATCTGGATGCTGTTTCCACCCAGGCACAGGCCCCGGGGCCGGGAGCCAAGAGAGCAGCGCCTGTGAACGGCAGACGTGGGAGCCGGGGAGGATGTGATGGGGAAGCTGTGAGAAAAGCCTGAGGTCGGCAAACCTTCGGCCTCGCCGTGGGAGCCTCTCCCTCGCAGGAGAGCACTTGGCAGCCGGGGCTGAGGGGCACTGCCAGCCCCGGGTCCGAGGGAGGGTGGCTGTCTGGGCTGGGGGGTGGCATGGAGGGGTACAAAGGGATGGACAGAGGAAGGGCAGAGCTGCCCAACTGAGCCAGAGCCGCCCCGTTTCCCTCCTGCTTCAGAGTGGGACATCCCATGGGATCGTGGCTGGTGTGCAGCAGCCTCAGGGATGTTGCATCACTCCTCCAGCAGCAGCTCCAGACTCCCCAGCCTCGGCCAGGGGAGGGGATGGGCTGGCTTCCCGCTTCCCAGACTTCCCACGCCAGCACGTGTTATTTATGACCCCCAGGTTTTCAAATTAAACATAAATTAGCGGGGGCGGGGGGAAGCGGGGTCCTGCTCGTGGCCACCAAAAAGGTGAAACCTCCCTGGGGAAGGGGGGACAGTCACAGCCGGCACGGGAGGAGTTAAACCGCCGGCGTGGGGAAGCCACCTCCATCCTCCAAAATACAATCGACCAGGAAATAAACAGGAGCTTGTGTTTGTTTCAGTGCACAAGTGAAAAATAAAAGGATTTCCTGCGGGCCAGGGCGCCCGGGGTCCCGCAGCCCGGCCGCCCAGTCGCCCCGCGCCCATTGTTCGCCCCAGCTCTGCCATAGGGGACATTGTTCCCTCGAAATGTCCCATCAGATAAAGGAACTGTGCTGGCCATGGCCACCAGAACCAGCAAGAGCAAGCCCATGGCGTTTATGCAGAATTTGGGAGCAGCACCCAACTCACGTCCTGCCCGCAGCGAAGGGGTCCCACCCGGCTTTCCACCCCAGGGCTGGGGTGCCAGGCAGGCAGTGACACCATGGCATGTTTGTGGGTGACCCCACAGTCCCCCTCACCCCAAGTGTGGCTGCAGCTGGAGCAGGGCCAGATTTTTGGGTCTGAGCAGAGAAAGGGTGCTGGGAGGTCCGGGGTGGCACACGAGGGCTTCACATCCTCCCATAGAAGGTTTCTCTCTTCCTCTTTAATCAGCCGAGTCTCACTGAAGCAGTAAAACCTCACGTTTCCTACTGCTCAATGATATTTGCTGACTGCAGTGTCACAACAACCGTACCGGATGAGTGGAAAAAAAGAAAAATGTTAGAAAAATAACCCTGTGTGGAGGCACGTGGGAATGCTGAGCCCTGACAGACGCTGGAGCAGAAACCCCTCACTGGGGCTGCTGCTCCTGGAAAGCAGCAGAGAGTCAAAGGGGAACCTTCCTGCAGCCTGTGACTGGTACCAGTGCCTGGATCTAGGGCTGCTGGTGGTGCTGGGGGTGCCATAGGGCCGCACACTTGGGTGTGAAGTGCTCGGCAGGGCTGCCCACGCTTTCACTGCTGGCCTGGTGGAGGTGTTAAAAGCATCTGAAAACAAGGGAGATTTTGCATTTCAAGTCATTCTCCACCTGCTGCCCCTGACAGGGGTGAGAGTAAGGTCAGAGATCCACCTGGGGTGCCCTGGGAAACCCCCATGGCCCGGCAGGAGGCATTTCAGTGGAAAAATGAAGTAACAAAAGTAAAAATGATGTGGAGGCAGCCCCCCACCTTTGCTGTCATTTTGCTTTTGAGCAGCCTGGCCATGCTGGGGTGGGTCTGAGACTGTCTGCACTTGCTTTGCAAATCTCAAGTAGGCTGGACTCAGTTTTGGGTGCCCAACCAGTCCCTCCCCAGCTCCTCTGGTTGGACATGTGAAATTTGGGCTCACGGTACCACATCGGAGCAGCTCCCACTTAACCAATGTTCAGCCTGCTCTGCTGAGACATCACTAATGGTGGCAGCTTGTGATGCTCAAAAACCACCTGGAAAAGCTGGGAACCACCACCTGGAAGTGGGGGAACCACCGTGGGGACCACTGCAGCCTCCGGGAATGCTGCACTCTCCAGCCAGGACACCGGTGTTGGGTAGTGCCGGGAGAGGGTCCTTGAGGGATGAGGGAGACAGAGTTGCTGGGAGAGGGTCCCTGAGGATGCAGGGGTCAGGACTGCTGGGAGAAGGTCCCTGAGGGGTGTGGGAGGCAGGACTGCCGTGGCAGCTGCAGCAGCTCCAGTGACTTGCCAGGAGCCGCCGGCTCCGAGCGCTTCCTGCGATTTGGCCCTTGGTGAATAAATAACCACACACAGAAGTGAAGGCAGCACAGGATCTCGGGCAGAATAAATATAGTTCATAACTTCTTTTTTTTTTTTCCTGCCTTCAGTCTGATCCCAAGCCTTGTGTTTGTACTCATGCCTTTGTTTTGGGGTTTTTTTTTTCTGCTGTGTTTTTTTAACCAGTGTTTGATGGCAACTTCCCAATGACACGTTCAGGCTGCTGAAAGCGCCTCATTTTGCGGTGGCCGGGGCAGCAGCTTTCATTGATGGTTCGAATCACCAGGCAGGCTCTGGGTTGGAAAGAGACAACAATACTACAGCACTCAGAGGGTTTGCAGAACAAAACTTGCCAAAAAAGGATAAAAAGAATGGTTTGGGCTTTACTTTTTTTTTTTTTTCCATTTCACAACTGTAAACTAAAACCACTGTGGGTCAGAATTGCATCTGGGCTGGTGGGAGCACAGCTCTGTGGGCAGTGCTGGCAAACCTCTGTTGGGTATTGCTTTGCCTCTCGGGTTTCCAGCTCACCAGACCAAGCACCAAACTCAGTGCCTGGTTAACCATCACTCAGCTGGTGTTCGAGGATGTTTTCCTGGCAGATGAACCTAATTGCCATGTTGGTGCAGCACATGCCGAGCTCTTCCCAGCACTCCTGGCTGCAAACTGCGGTGCCTGGGTTTGGCTGATTCATTTTCTGGCATTTCCCCCTCCTCACAGCTCCTTTGGGGGTGTTTCTTGGTTTTCCTCATCAGCAAAGCTAAAAATGGAAAGGCAAAATGTTTCCGAGGTGGTGGCCAGGCCATGGGACCCTTCCTGATGTTCATCTTGGAGGTTTCTCCTGGGGAAGCCACATCATTTTGGGGGGGAATGGGATGTGCACAGTTCTGGCACAAAGGCTTGGTCTCCTCTGGCTCATGTTTCAGTACAAATGGGGTGTCCTAGGGGTGGCTGGGCCGGAGCTGTGTCCACATGGATTGTGCTGGAGCACTGGAAGCACTGAGTTGGGGGCAGTTGTCCCAGCTGCTGTTCACAGGCAGGCGAGAGATTTCTCATCCATCAGCAAATCAGGGCCTCCAGGGGGGGAATAAAACTACCCAGAGTGCTGTCACCTGTGGGAATGCTCATCCCAGCAGCTGGAGCAGCCCCTCTTCCCACCCCTGCACATCCCCTGCGCCCTGTGGGACCCCAGCCCAGGGGTGGGAACGTGCCCTTCCTGGGGCTGCCAGCACAGACAGGTGGGGAACAGCCCCGCTCTGCTCTGAGCAGATGATCCCTGGAGGATCTGAAACCTGCCTTGAGCTGGCAGGGAAAACTTCTGTCATGGCAGCACAGCCGCCACCAGCCTGCCCATCCCTCGTCCTTCCCACAGCTGGTTCCTAGAAAACCAGCTCCCAGACAGTCCCAGAAATTGGATTTTGCCCAGTGCAGCTTTGCAAACAAACCCAGGAATGATAATAGGGAAGCAGCCAGTCCCTCTTTGGTGTCGTTTTGCTTTATTTTTCTTGCACGTTGCAGCTTCCCACCATGGTCTGGCAGCGGCTGCAGGCTGCATCACCCACAGCCCCTCTGACTGAAAGGTCTCCATACCAGAGCAGAGGAGCATCAAGAATTGTGTCAGGTGCTGGGGAGGCTGAGCCTCTTCTCCTGGAGATACCACCTTTTCCCTGGCATGGGGCTGGGACAGATGTGCCAGCCCAGGATTTCAGCAGCCCATCACCTCGAGCCTGCTGGTCACACCAGGGCCTTGCTGCACCACTTGAGGTGAGGAAATACCTAAAGACAAGCACCATGACAGGGAAAGGGAAAAGTCACTCTAAAACATCACACAGATAATGCAAGAAATCTCCTGGGACAAACTTGGAGGAGTGGGGGGAGAGGAAGCCGGGGGCATCCCCATGGGAAAACACATACATGTTTGGGCAGCGAGAACAGAAGTGCTCATTACTCATGAAAAAAACCCCACAGAAGTTCTTTTCAGGCATCAGCTTCCAGTAACAAAGCCAGATTGATGGAAAAAAAAGTGCTTTTATTTTTCATTCGCCAATGGAGAAGCTAAAAAAAAAAAAAAAGGACGCAAAGAATAACTGGAGGAATATAAAGAGTCAGCTGAGGGAGCTGGGTCCCAAGGGCGCTCAGACAATGCCTCCTGCCCCCGGGCTTTTAATTATTGTGCTCAGGAAATCAAACAAGTGTGCTATTATTTATTTGGAGGAGGCATCGGTTTCCGTGTGTTTTACAGGGGTTTGCCCATGGGCACGGAGGGATGAGGAGGGACCGGCCAAACCGCTTTGGGGTTGGCGTTGGGCAAGGGGGAATGGGAGAGGAGCTGTGGTCCCCCTGGGCTCCCCAGGCAGGCAGCACTGCCTGTTTTGGGGTGCTGAGGGGTGAGCAGAGTCACGAATTGGTACCAGTGCAGCCCTAATTCCAGCGGCTCAGCCACTGCTGATGGTTGGCAATGGACTGCTGGGGCCAGGAGGATCCTCCCTGTCCCACCTCCACATCCCAGTGCCCAGTGCAGTGTCCGTCTGTCTCCATTCCCTCCTGCTCCCCATCCTCCCTTGCTCGGCTCTCCCCCTCCTCTCGCCCCGCCGAGCCCCGAAAGGAGCCCTTGGTATGTTGTGTGAGTTGCAGCTCAAGTGAGTTTTATTCAGCTCCACTAACCTTGGCAGACAGACCCCAGGGAAAGGGACAAAAGGACAATTGTTTGCAGCAATTTTGCCCTCAATTGGTTTCCCCATCAGCTTGCAGAGCGGCACAGCCAGCCAGGCACTGCCTGACTAACAACATTAAATTCAACTCGCGCTGCTGCGAGAAGCGGGGAGGGGGAGGCAGCGGAGGAAATCAAACTTTTGGGGGCCGCTTCTTGCCTTTCCACGCACAAAACCCCAAGCCGCGGCAAGGAAAACCGGACGAGTTGAGGCTGTTCCAGCAGCCCCGCTCTGTGGCACGGCAGCCGTGGCGCTGGTGCCTCTGTCCCCAGTGCCACCGCCGTGTCCGGCTGCGCCGCCCGCTCCCCCCGGCCCCAGCGCGCTCCCCGGCCGGGGCCGGCTGCCCGCACGCCGGCCAGGCCACGGGACACCGGGGCTGCTGTCGCTCCAGCTGGAGCCATCCCAGCCCCGGGGCAGCGAGCCGGGAGCTGCTCGTGCCTCCGCGGCCGCCGGTCCCGCTGCTCCCCAGCACCGCATCCTCACCCCTCGCCGGGCTGGCTGAGACCCCAAAAGCGGAGAGGGTTTGGGCTCCAAGGCGTCACCGACCCTTCCCAAGCTCTGGAGAGTCTTTTCAAAGTGTTGGCTCTGGAGAGGCCGTTGGGGTAATTCAAGCCGCCTTCCTGCACGGCCCCGGCCCCCCGGAGCCTCCTCAGGGCCGGGGAGTCGCTTGAACAACCGGCACGTTTGTGCCAAAGATGTTTAGTGTTAAGCGTAAGGATCCCAGTGGAGTGAGGGTTTGAGATGTGTTTCCCTGTTCCTCATCCCCCCCAGTCCCAGCCTGAGCGTTTCCTGCACTCTCCCTGCCACCATACTGGGCTGGGGTTTGGCCCCTGAGGATCCCCACGGGAGCAAGAAGGCCCGCTGTGCCTCCACTTCGAGGCCTTCCTGGGAGCAGGAAATCATCTCCCATGGCTAAATCAGTGCAGCCCCACCCTCTGTTCTCCCACCAGAGCTCTGACCCCACAGCCCCAGAGCCGGTTCTGGAGGGACATAGGCTGGGGAGGGCAGGAGCTGTGGGTTTGGGCACCTTCCCCTCCGCCCCAGGACTGCGGGGGCTGTAAAGCCCAGTCTGAGATCGGACTGTAACGAATGGGTTGGTTTTGGCTGGGCCCCAGCTGGAATCCTGCCTGCTCCATGAAACCAGCCCGGCTGCGGAAACGTGGGGCTCGGCCGGCTCGGGGACCTCCGGCACCGCACACCCCCTGCCCATGCAGCTCCAGGGCAGCACAGGGGGGTTCAGCAGGATGGGGAGGCCTGGCCATGCTGGGGTGAGGGGTGGCTGGGATTATCCCAGCTGGGATTGTTCCTTCCCAGCTGCGGAGGGTTTGTAGTGCTCCTGACAGAGGGACGAGGACCCCACGTGCGGGCGACGTGTCGGCACAGTCCCCTCTCTGTGTGCCCCAGGACATCCCTGCACGTTTGAACTCCAGCAGAGCGAGTTTTGGGTGGCTGCATCGAGGCGAGGGGGATCTGCCCGGGCACATCCTGGCAGCGGGAGGGTGCGGGAAGCAGCCGCCCTTGTCTCGGCACTGCGGAATGGGGCGGCAGGTGGATGTGGAAGCACCTGTGGAGCTGGGGCGGCTCATCCTGGACTCCTTGGACCCACATGTCCCACACCCCATGGCCCCACACTGAGGATGTGGGTGTTTGCAAAGCTTACAGATGTAAAGGAAACCTGGCTGCAGCAGCGAGGAGGAATCCCAATTCACACGGCCCTGGAGGCCAAATTCCTTTCCTGGCTCTGGCAGGTGGGAGCTGAGCTGTTGCCCAGTTCAGCAGCAGTGCCCCTTGCACAAGGCACCCCAAAATCGATCTGCTGTGCCATGGGTGGGCTCGGAGGCCAGAGGGATCTGACATCCAACAGACTGAAAGGCCCCCAAGATGCTCTCTGTTGTTTATCTCCAGGGTAATTAGGTAATTAACAAAGCAAATGAATTTCGGTTTCTGTCTTCAGGGCTGGATTTGGCATGGTGCTTGCCCTCGTTTGAGCTCTGTGAGGAGCACAGGGTGGACCAGGGTGTGTAAATGCTCCCAGCCATCCCTGCCATCCCTCCGACCCCTCCCTGCACCAGTGCAGACACCGTCTGTGGCTGGGGGGGATCCCAGGAGCTGTGGGGCAGCTCAGCATCCAATAAAAGCCCCTGATTCTCCATGAGGAAATCTTTTGCTCCAGCACACTGGCTGCAGGAGGGACAGGGCCTTGGGACAGGGCCTTGGGACAGGGAGGTCTTTCCAGCCAGCCCAGGTGCCTTGACCTGGGATGTGGGGGTTTCTCAGGTCATCAAGGCTTCCAGAACGGAGTCTTTGAACAGTTTGTTCCCTTGCCTTGGGAAGCAGGAGCTCCTCTGGCTCTGCTACAGTGGAGCCTGAAGAAGTACATGCCTGAAACCTTTGCAAACTTGGCTGTGACTTCCTACAGAACAGACTTTTCATTTCTCCACTCACCCCTCTTCTCTTGGTCTGTGTGGAGGGGGAGAGCTGGGAAGCGGAGGCTGGTGCCATCCCGAGCCCATCACTGATGGAGATTTTGGGGAGAGACAGGATCTTCTTTGCCAAACCACTTTACATCAACAGTCAGACCAGACTGCCTTTGCTGCAGGGACTGGCAGAGGGAGAGGCTGTGGAACAAAGGAGGAACTTCTCCACACATACCACACACAAATATTTGCCGTAGCAGCAGGAACAAAATAGCAAATTAGCAGCAAACGAGCTGATCCTGTGCTTGGCCCAAGTTAGCCAGGTAGGAAAGTCCCAGATTTCACCAGGCAGGTGAAACACATCCTTGGGAGCAGCTGCCACCAGGTCAATGAATTCCTGCCCGCAGCTTCCATCCCCAACGGCTGCTCATCCTCCAGCTCGGGGGAAAGGCTGGAGGGAGGCAAGGAGGGAGGATCGGCCGTGCCGAACACACGGGGTCCAGGCAGCAGCAGGCACGGAGGGGCCGGGAATGGGGCAGGCGCTGGCTGAGGTTGGCAGGGAAATGCCATGGAAACCCGCCGGCGTGATGCTGAGCCCCGAGCGTCCTCCCGCGCTGGGGCTCGCCGAAGAAAAGGGGACAATGGGGCCGGGGAGGCAGAGCTGCCTCCCCAAGCTGTCCTACTTTGCTGCTCTGCCCCATCTGTGAGCTGTCAGGCACTGGCTGCTCTCTCCGGCTGGAGACCCCCCCGCAGGCAGCGTGTCCCGAGCAGGAGGAGAGGCTGTGCCAGCAAAAGTCACCAGGTCTGGGGGGATGCTGGGGGAAGGCGTCTCTGATAAGCGTGGATGGCTTTTTATCCGTCACCAGGGTGTGCAAACAGCAACCCCGAGCCCTGGCATCTTCTTGGGGTTGATGTTTCTCTTTTTAAAAAAGTTTTTAAGCATGGACACGCAGCCATGCGTGGCTGGATGTCAAGTCAAGTGGAAAACCCTGGAAGGAAAAGGCACCTCCAACCAGCCTCCAGTCCCCAACCCTCAGCAGCTGATGAAGATTTTCCCATCCCAGGTCCTGTTCTGCCACGCCTGCCCCATGTGCAGTGCCATCTCATGGTATTTCTGTGGGTGCAGCGATCCCCGGACTCCAAGGGGCTTTTCCACCCACCATCCTCAGGATCTGTGGGTGTGGGGTGCTCCCCTGAGCAGGAGGAGTGGGTGGATGCTGGGGGAGGCTTGCACGCCCTGGCAGGAGCTGCACGGGGTGCAGGAGCACGCCCACATCAAAGGCAGCGTTTAATTAAGATTTTTGACGGGGTGAGATAGTGAAATGTGCAGATCTGGGCCCTCACCAACAGAGACGGGGTGACTCCCTTGGTCTGCACCGGCACGCCAGGCAGCATTTGCATCCTCAGACAGAGCGGGTTTTAATTGATATTGTGCTGGGATAGCACCAGGAAGGAAAAGAGCTGGGCCCTTTTCATGTCTGATTGTTCCCTCCTGCAGACCCCCAGACCCCTGGGTGCTGCCGGGGTCAGGGTGCTGGGTGGGCAGGGCAAGATCCCACAGCGATGGAGCAGGGCTTTGCTGTGCTTCTCCCTCTGCATGCCCAGCGCTCAGGGAGGGTGTGGGGAGCTCACAGTGTGTATTTGAAGCCCTTTGGGTTAAATGTAAGCCTCTGCAGCAAGTCCCACCAGCAGTTCACTCCTTGCCCACACGCTGCCCAGCATCTTCCCTGGGCTCTAGCAAACCCCTTGGCCTCTCCCAAAAATGCTCAAGTGTCCCCTTCCCCAGGGGGATCCCCCAGAGCTGTGTGCCCTGGGGGGACCCTCACCCACTGCTGCTCCAGGAGCACCAAGGCCGTGCCAGCAGCAGGAGGGGGAGCGGCAGCACGGACACGCTCGCGGGGGAGAAACCGTTTGAGGAAACGACGCCAGATAAATCAGGCGGATTCATTCAGATCCGATGCTGCCTCGAAGAAAGGGGAGCCTTTGTGGGGAACGAGGGGCTGAGCCAGCCGTCCACCTGCCCCCGGCCCGCGCCGCCGGCTCTGGCGCCAGCGGCAGCAGCTGGGCCGGCCGTGCGCCCCGGCGCCTGCCAAGGGTGCCAGCATGGCCCTAAATGCTCCCTTTCACCAGAACTCCCAGGGCTGCCATGAGGAGAGGGGCTGAGGGCTGCTGGTTGTTCCTCAGCAGCGTCCAGCGGGGTTTTTGGGGTGCTCCGAGGGTCTGGGGTGCTGCACCCCAACCTGGCCCAGCTCAGCTTTGCTCCCGTCCCATCCAAGAGCTCTTTCCCCTCATTTCTATCTTTAACCGCCCCGCCAAGGGCAGGGGGACACAGCCCCCCACCATTTGCTCTGATTCTTGGGATGCCCCACGTGCCGCAGAGCCCGGACCCCGGCTCTGGGGCTGGGAGAGGGGCTCGGGGCCTTTGATCCACCCCACATCTCCCCTGCTCCGTGCACAGCTGAGCCCGCGGCCGCCAGCACGGCCCCGCCACAAGTGCGGCCGCATCCTTCCCGGGTGGCAGGCAGCTGGGAGAGAGGGGGGACAGGGAAAAAGAGCCACTGCTCCTTTTCCTTCCCCCTCTGGCTGCTCCCGTTGTTCTCCTCATGGTTTGGGGACCCAGAGAGGTCGGGGAGCCGGGACGTGCCGGGCAAGGAGCCTCCCCCTCCGGCCCGCCAGCTGTGACACCCGGGAGCATGCGCCGTTTCCGGAGAGGAAAATGACATAATTCATACCCAGAATAATTCCCTCCTCAGAGCAAACCCAGCTCTATCTCCTGGCTGACAGCGAGGCCCCAAACCCCTCTCTTGTTTCCTAATCTCGAGCCGTGAGAGACGGTGGGAAGCGGAGGAGAGGGCCAGGCCCGTGGTGTTTGAGACGTGGATATTGCAAATCAGCGCCAGGCAGGGGGGTAACAGCTCCAGGAATGACGGAGTCCCTAATTACATATGTTTAGCCAAGATTTTTGGCAGCAACATCAGAAAGGAGCTAAAGCTGCCTAATTCCTGCTTACCCCCAAAATAGCCTCAAAGACACGGCACCGAGGTGGGGACATGGCCCAGAGCTGTGGCACTGCTGGGGGACCCCCAAGCACCCCCTCCCCGAGTCATTTCGGCTCTGAGGGTGGTGTGGGGGGTGGATTTTGGGAGCCCCCCCGCAGCTGCCCAGCTGCAGAAGGACATTTCCCACCGGGGCTGGGCCGGGGCTCGCCACGGTAGAGGGGCTGTGCCTGGTTATCTCCCCAACGAGGGGCCTGGAGCCATCAAGATCTGCTCCAAACAATCGCTTCCTTTCCCAGGCACCTTCCGAAAAAAAAAAAAAAAAAAAAAAGAGAAGAACAAAAAAACCCCAACAATAATAAAAGAAAAAAAAAAAGAAAGAAAAAAAAGCGCTGACTTTTCCCAGTGCTGCCACATTTCCCTGCCTTGTGTTTTCCTGCTCCCACACATCTTCCTAGCCCAGGGATTGTCCCCAGCTGCCTCAAGCAGGGCTCTTCACTGCTCCAGGGCCAGGATTTATCCTGCTGTGAGCCAGCACAGGGACATCCATGCTCAGAGCTGTGGAACTGGGTGAGCAAACCCCAACGGGACACCTTGGCCCTGGGGTAGGGATGAATCCTTCACTCTGGATCCAATCCCACATGTGGGGATGGGGCTGTGCCTTTCTGCTGTCACAGTTTCATCTTTCTGCTGCCAGAGTTTTGGGAGCCCTCGTGCAGCCCTGTTGTCATCTCACCCCACATCCCCCCCTGGCTGAGCCCAGCACTCCGGTGACATCAACAATGCCATCTTCCCAGAGGTTTTCCCAGTAAGAAGGGAAAGCCTGATGGATTTATGGGGCAGATTGCCCCTTCCCAGCTGCAGGGCTGCGGTGGGAGCACGAGCAGCTCTGGGATGGCTCTGCAGCACGGCCTGGGGGCTGTGCTCACCTCAGGGTGTGGAAGTGCTGCTGCCAGGGCAGAGCAGCAGCCGAGGGTCCCATCCTGGCATTGCTGAACTCCCCCCATGCTGGTTCCCAGGGCTGCCATCCCCAGGGAGCTTTGGGGAGGCAGCTGCAGGGGCTGAACCCAAGCAGTGCCTTCTGCTGCGGGGACCGGAGCGTCGAGGTGTCCATAATTCACTGCAGCCCGAGCCGAGCTGCTGGTGGTTGTTCTCAAGGCTGGGTTTGTCACTGGGGACGATGCCAGCATCTGTCCCTGCCCCTTCCCGACTCCTGGGCTTCACAGCCTGCACAGGGAAGGGCTTGACCCCGGGGCTGTGACCTCCTGCTTGCTGCCAGTGGTGTCCTGAGGTGTGCACGCTCACCTGGCCTTGCACACTCACCTGTGCCCACTCACACCCATGACATGGCTCTTTTCTCTCCTGGGTGTGGGCACAGCAGGGGGATTCAGGCATCCCTCTGCTCAGAAATGTGAGATTTTGGGGGCTTGGGGTCAAACTCTCTCCCCATCAGGACATCAGGCACCTGCGCTGGGTATCTTGCAGAGGTTTGGGGCCACGTGGGCACATCCAAAGATGGATTGGAGGGAAGCCTGAGGCCTGTCCCAGCTGTGTCACAGCACTGGCTGACAGCCTCTGTCCTTCCAGGGCCTCGAGGCTTGCAAGCAGTCAAAATGTAGCAGGGCCATCAGCTCTCCTCCTTTTCGGGGCTGACACTGGCCTGGGAGAAGCATCCCCGGGTCCATGAACAGACCAGGCTTTGCTCCAACAGGATGGGGCTCTCTGGCTCTATCACTACACAAAGTTCTGGTGTTAATCAAGCTAATTGGTGCCAGGGTGGGTGAGCTGTGGGTCAGAGGGGCTCTGGGGTGGGTGGAGGGCTGCGTGTGGTGCAGGAAGCAGAGCTGATATCTCCCCTTGGGCAGTATCTTTGTCACACTCACAGTTTCCCATGCTGGTTTTGGGTGATAGGGCTGGGGCAGAGCAGAGAGAAAACACCCCAATTCCCAGCCTGGGGGCTTTGATGTGTGTAGCCCCTCCCTCATTTATGAGTCAGGCTGGACCCTGCACCTCTCCTCATGCTCAGAAGAAGCTGGAGCCTGCACAGCCTCTTCTCCTTTGGAGCATCCCTCTGGCTTGGCTCTACCCCACACTGGTCCCCAGGGATGAATCCTTGGGATATAAAATTGCCTCTGCCCTGCCCTAGTTGTGTTTTGCCCCCCCATAAGCACCCTAGGGTGTGGTGATGCCCTGTGGGGGGCTCTGCCTGGCTCTGGGGTTTCCCACTGGACAAGATTCATCCCCTGGTGATTCATCTCCCCTTCAGTGGGAGCTGGACCCATTTTGGAAGTGTGTGCCCCACAGCTGCAATTGGTGCTTTCCAGGGATGTAGGGTCAGGATTGGCCTCCTCCTCCACTGTCTGCTGCCTCGTTTGTCAGGAATCAAAATCAGGGTTCTGCATCTGCAGTGTGGGGTGGGGAGGGAGAGTTTTTCCGAGCCCCTGGGCCAGGGCTGGGTGCCAGAATGGGAGCAGGACTGGGAGCACGGCCACAGCCTGAGCCTTGTGGCACTGGCTGCTCCCCCAGCTGAAGGGGAAACTGAGGCACGAGCTGCCCTCGCTGCTGGTATGGTGGGGAAGTCAGAGCCAGATGCCTTAAGTGTGGCTTTTCTTTACCATTTGTTTATTTTCTTGCGTGTTCCCAAGGCCCTGCTCTTTTGCAAGCCGAGGGTCTTTCGTAAGAGGAGGGACGGGGAAGTTTTGCAAGCACAGAGAACCTGCACGTGCCTTTTGAAACTGAGCCTGACCTCGGGGCCCGGTGGCTGTGCCTGCCTCTGCCACCTTCCCCTTTCTGCCTGGAAAGACAAGGCTGAGATGTCACTCGGGCTGGCCTGGAGGCAGGAAGGGACAGCCCTGCCCTGAGTTTGCCTGGGCTCAGCTGGGTGTGGACAGGGTGGTGAATCACTCCCACAGGGAGCACCAGGACAGGGAGCTGGGATGTACTGGGGTGGTGAGTGTAAAACCATCTTTGTGCCATCTCCCCGCAGTCTGAGGGAGCCTCTGCACTGCTGAGCTGGGCAGGGAGGTGTGAGGGATGACACTGTGCTGCTGAGCCAGCCAAGGACTCTCCCTGTCCCCCATGCCCATGGGAGAACCTCCGACCCTGCTGGGGATGTCTCTGGAGCTGTGTTTGGACGTGATCTGAATTCCAGAGCAGCAGGATCTGGCCATGCCCACCGACCTGCAGCAGACGTGCACCTCGTGGGTGCTGATGTGCACCTGGCTGGTGTGAGGATGGTTCCTGCACAGAATTCCCTGTGCCACATCCCATCCTCCTCCCCCCTGGCATGCAGCACTGGGGAGCTGAGTGCTCTGGAAGGACTCAGTTACCTAATAGGAAGGGGTGGGGGTGGGTGTGGGTGTGATAAATACACGCAGATAATTTTACTTCAGGGTAAGTCAATAAATTACTAAAGAGCCTTTGATTGTGCTCTCAGTGGTGCATGTTGATTCAAAAACCTAAGACATTTAGCCTCAATTATGTCTATTTGTGTGTCTTTCCTGCCTTGCTTCTCCGCAGTGCAGGGGAAATAACCCTGCCTTGTCTGCGTTCCCACACCTCTCCCACCTCGGCCGCGCTCCAGATTTCACTCCTGTCCTGATAACCCTTCCAGCAGCGAGTGGGAGAGGATCAGCTCTTGGCACAAACCCTCTCCAGCTTAGGCCAGCTCTCTGTGCTTGACCAAAAGGACTTGCATGGATGTGGCCAGCCCCAAGGGTGCCAGCTGAGGCAGTGGGATGGTTTGAGACCAGCCAGGGTTGTGGTTTCCCCTGTTCCTGCTCTGGCACAGCGCTGGGATGATGCAAAACTAACTCCAGGCTGCAAACCATGCATGTGGGGGCACCCTGGCCAGGCCCAGGGCCCTAGAACTGATTCCCTTCAGCATCTCCAGCCCAAGCAGCCCCGCTCCCCACGGGGCCTGGCACGGCAGCACTCACCCCGTGCAGCCTCGTGTGCTGGGAGCGAGCTTCTGCGGGGCAGCGTTGCAGTGATGCTCAGACCACACAGCTCCCCTAAGCCGCCGAGGATTCGGCTGTAAAGACAAGTTGGCACCGCTGCTGGGTGTGCTGGGGGGCTCGGCTGGGGACGTGTCGCCACGCGAGGGAACAGCTCGCCGGGCAGGAGGGCTGCTGCCATCAAAGGAGCAAAGGGCCGAGCCAGGGATCAGCTCTGCTCCTCTCCAGGGTGATGTGTGCTGATTCCAGAGCGGTCCCAGGGCACTGCAGGGCTGGAGGGACTGGCATTGCTGCTTCTCCCAAGTTGGGAAGGCAAAGTCAGCCTGAGGAGTGGGAGTTCATGGTCAAAGCTCCTTTTGCGATGGATGGCGTGAGCTGTCAGGGCCGTGTCGTTAGAAATGAGCTCCTTCCAATGGGGAGACGCTTGTTTCCTTCTGGGAAATCTCAGCAGAGGGTCATTAATCACCAGGCAGGGCAGCTCTGTCTGCCCTGTGATGGGATGTGGGTTCAGCACACAGTGCTGGTGGTGGATGTGCCAAAGAGCCTTCACTGACCGCTCCGGGCCAGCTCAAGAGGCTGGCGCTGCTCTGTGGGTGTGCAACAGGCATTGGGATGGCTCTGGGAAGCAGAGGGCACCATTCCTGTTTCTGGCCTGGCTACATGTTTGTGCATGCAAATTTGATAGAGGCTTTTCAAGTGCAAATCTACTGTGAAAACAAAAGGGAGTCCCGAAACTGGAGCGTACATACGGTGCATTGAATGAAGCTGTTCTTGCAACATCTACCCAGATCCTGCTTCCCCGTGCCCTACGCTGCTGAGGTGCACCCAGCACCTTGTTCTTTGAGCTCTGCCACCTATTTTTAGCTGGCGGGGAGGAAGCACAATTACCCCGCGGGAACACCCACCCTCAACAGACACTTCTGCTTGGCTGAGCTGAGTGTGCCCGGCTGCTCGGGGCTCTGCTTCAGCAGAGGTTGGTGCCTGATGGGATCAGACAGGGAGAGGGAACACCATGGGGATGTGGCAGGGACATGCAGTGCTCACACGAAGGGTCTGGCCCCCCTCCAGTCCCAGCCTGCAGGCAGGGAGGGACAGGGCTGCTGGGTGCAGGTGTTTGCATCAGGAGGTAAAATGTAATCCCTAAATGTTCCCAACGTCCAACCTGGCTTCTACCAGATGCCTGCTGCTGTGGTGCCATGGTGTGAGGCTCCTTGGAAGGCAGCCCTCACCCATGGGCACCCCTGGCCAGGCTCTGCCAGGATGTGGACACAGCGATGTGGCACATGGAGACCTGCAGTGGGACATCAGCTCCGGGGAGATGGGTCACGCCCGGAGCACCCCACCATGCAAACTGTCCTCACTCCACACACCCAGATGCCTCTGGAATGGCTTGTCAGTGTGGGAAACACATCTGCAGGACAGGAGGGCACAGAGGGTGACACAGGGCGGTGGCAGTGTCCCCAGCCGGGAGCGTGTCCACAGCCTCCGGGCTCCGCGCACCGCAGCCCATGAGTCACTACCCAGGGCTATTTTTACCCCCTGGGGCAGCCTCGCTGGGTCATTCCCGGTTCCTAATTGCTGTGATGAGACCTTCATAAATCTCACCCGAAAGAGGAAGTCTGGGAAATCGAAATCTGCCTCTGTGAGCGAGGCGGGCTGGGCTGGGCTGGAGGAGGCTGAGGACAGAGAGCCCCGAGCTGTGACCTGCTGCCCTTCACACCTTGCGTTGCAGAGCTCCCCACAGGGATGTTTTGGCTGACATTTAACCACCGGAACAGATTTCTTCCACCTCCCTCTCTGTTCTCAGCCTCTGCCTGCTTCCCTTAGTGCTCCCAAACTCCTGGAGCAGCCAAGCCAAGCTGTGCCAAGCCGAGCTGAGCCAGTGCAGGGGAGCAGTGCTGGACAGGAAAAGCCAACCCCGATCTCTTGCCCAAAAGTCACACCACACCCAAGCATCTGAAAAAGCTTCATTGAACAGTTTGCTGGCTATTTTTATCAGTGCCTCTGCCCTTCCTGGCCAGGGCTGAGAGCAGAAACAGCACTACCACAATGGAGAGGATGAGATGACCACGTCCTGGGCATGGACAGAGGAGAAGGGCCGGCAGATCCTGCTAGCAGGGCACTGGAGGTGTTTGCATCACTGGGCCACGATGCTCTGGATTTCCTGGGTTGGGTGATGGTTGGATGCCATGGGAGGGTCCTGCTGCTCCTGCCGGGGTTTGGCGGTGGGCTGTGGGCTGAAAAGCAGCCACCAGCAGAGATAAGCAGAGCACAGAAACATTGCCATCTGCTGACACGTCCGGGCGCACTCGCCGGCCCCGGCCGCGCCGCTGGTCACCATTTGCAGCAGGAGCACGAGTTCTGCAGGATGTTGGCTGTGCCCTCGCTGGGCTGCTGTCCCCATCTGCCAGCAGAGCAGGGTGGGATGGCCCTGCCAGGCACAGCTGTGGCAGGACCGTGTGTTTGGCACCGATGTGCAGCACCTCAGCTCGAGGCTGTGGCGATGGAGGCCAAGCTCCGAGCTGCAGGTGCTCTCACTGCTGACCATCCAGGAGATGGTGGAGGCCTCCCTGCTCATCCCCAAAGGGTTAATGAACCTTCACCCTGCTGTGAAGAAGAAGAGTGACTTCAAAGTGTGGGGCAGCATCCAGCATGGCAGCCTCGTGCAGATGGAGAGGGCAGGTCTGGGTAATCGCGGCCTCTGATGCAAGCGCTGCAAAGGATTTGGGAAAACGCGCACTTGGCTGTAAAAAGGAGTTTTGATTCCCCTCAGCCTGTTCCCCCCTGAGCTCCCCCCCAGTGCCCTCCAGCTAGAGAGCTTGGAGATGCGTGTCTTGGACTGGATTTGCTTTGTTTCATGTTCCCTGGGAATCTGGCACTGGTGTTTCCCAGAGGAAGGGTGCCTCCATCTTCCCAAGAGCCGGGGCTTTGCCATGGTGGGCAGAGGGCTGGGAGCTCCCCAGTGCTTGGGCCTGGGTCTGCAAAAACCATCCCTGAGAGTCGAGGTGCAAACCCACAGTCCTGTGGGGACCAGCCATCAGCCCTGCACTGCCAGACTGCAGATCTATCCTTTCATGGCTCTGGGATCTCCATGCACAGCACCAGCAGGAACAGGGGAAGCTGATGGCCACTGGGATTTGCTTCCCCCATCCCCAGGGATGCAAACACCGAGCTGTGGGCAGGAGATGGGGATGCTGGTGCAGCTCCTGTTTCTACAGAAGGAGACAGACACACAGGCAGATGTGCAGGGCCGTGTCTGGCCAGCCTGTGACCTCCCACCAGCACCTGTCCCACAGCTGGACTCAGCCTTGGTGTGGGGACAGTGTCACACGAGCCCCCAGCGGCTCGTCCCCCCTATTCCCTGGCCTAGAAGCCGAGAGATGAGTTCTGGTACAGCAGGGCCAGAGCAGCTGCTCTGCTCAGAGCAGCCTTGGCTGGGTGGAGCATCCCAGGGCCATGGCCTGGACTCTTCTCCTCTGGCCAAGCACATTTTCCTTTCTCAGCCTGGCTGGTGACCTGGCAGCAAAGGCAGCATTTCACTCTTGTGTCAACATTTGGAAGAAAAGGGGGGAAAAGAATCATTTCTGTCAAACCCTGGGAATGTGGATGCCCCGAAAACAAACAGAAGCTCTGTTTCTTCAGTGAAAGGCCGTTGTAAATCTGGTTGGCTGCCAAAAAGTGATAAAAATGATTGCTGTTCCGGAACTAGAGAAGAGTTTTGTTGGAAATGTCACCCCCCCACGCACCCTCCCCCCAAATCTCAGTTTTATGAAAATACCATATTTAATCAGTAGCCTGGCAGGCAGATGTTTGGCCTGGGCTCCCATTGGAGGCCAGATGCACCCAAATTGCCATTCCCAGCCCCCTTTGTGTCACTTGTTGATTGACAGCTGCCAGTCACCACTCACAGGGGTTAAGCATGCTCTGAAGACCAGATTTCCTCCTCTTCTGGGCTTCCCTGGTGGTGTTAGGACAGGTATTCCCCAGGTTAGGGCCACTACTCCCTACCTCACGATGCCCAGTATGGAGGATGTGAGATGGGCAAAGGGGTGGTGCCAAGGGAATGGGCCACAAGAGTTGTGGCTTTACCAGGACGAGCCATGGTCACTGAGAAAGAGTCACTGTCCCTGGCCAGAGCAGCAGCTGCCTGCCTGGCACAGTCCCTGGCTCTGGAGCGTGCAGGAGGGAGGATGCTCCCTGTCCTCACTCCTGCTTTTTAAAGGGCACGAGGAAGAACAGTTGTGTCATCAGAGCTGTGAGCTGGACTTGTCAGGGCTCGTCCCTTATTTATTTAGGAATGGTGGCTGGTTTCCAGCCAGCTGCTTTCCTGGGGCAATATTCAACTCCCAACCTTTTGCTCCAAGGTGTTGCCCCAGCTTGGGCACCTCAGCCCCAGCCCCGTTTCAGCTGGAGCAGCATCGAGCTCTGTTCAGGGAGCAGAGCAGGGACAGCACCTGAGGACATCCCTCAGTGTCCCCTCTGCTCGTCCTGGCACAGCTGGCTGGGACTTTCCAGGTGTTCCCATATCAGGTGCTGCCTGATGGGTACCCCCAAGCTGGGCCAGCACAGTGGTGACAGGGACAGGGGGGACATTCTGAGCCCTCCAGCCCTGACAGCATCACTGACACGGGGATGCAGACAGGCTCCTGCAATCCCATACATGCAGGATGAAAATCACTGGTTTAAAGGTTGGGTATAAACACTTCCTGTGCTCCTGCCCCGTTGCAGGTCTTTGCAGGGTCATAATGCTCATGGAAACCTTTTGGACCTGCAAGGAAACATCCCAAGGGCTGGAGAGGGATCAGAGCAGGGATAAAGCGTGGCTGTGCAGGTGTTTGAGGGCAGTGTGAGGGACTGGACCCCGAACCCCCCAATTCAGGCTCCTCTCCACACCTGCACGCAGGAGCTGGATTCCCTTAGGGAGAAGAGGAGTGAGCTGGGATGAGTGGCTGGGGTGAGCTCATGGCCACGGAGCAGCACATCCCAGTGCCTGGGGGAGCCAAGCTCTGCCTGCTGCGGGGACCTGCCCGGGCACAGCCTCTTCCCCGGCTGCTGCTCCGGAGGATGAGAATCCCACGGTGCGGAGCCTCCTCCTCCACGGGGAGCGGCCCAGGGGAGCCGGCAGGTGGAGGGCCTGGGGCCACAATTCCGAATCAAAAAACCACACGCGTCCCGGCTCCGATAAGGAGGCGAGAGCAAACCCCCGGGAGCCGTCGGAAATGCGGCGTTTACTGGGAGCGCCCGAGGCAGAAAGCCCGTGCCCTGCTTCCAAGGTGCGTGGTGGTTGTTTTTGCACACTCAGACATAAATAATGATAGAAACCACGAGCAGGTTCCGAATTAATTGATAGAACACCCAGTTACCCAGGCAGATTTGCCTCCCCCGTTTCTGGAGCGTCCACAGGTGGTGCGGGAGGATCGCCGGGGGCACTGCTGGGTGGGGAGTGCCTTTGCAGAGGCTCCTTGCTGCTCTGGACACTCATTTTGAAGCAGACTGTGTCTTTTCAATTCCGTGGCTAAACCTCATCTTTATTCAGGAAAAACTCCCTTTTAGCAATTGCAGCCCCACTTAGGGAAGGCACGTAGGTCTGGGAAGGAGCAGACTCCCTCCAGCCAGCCTCACCTGCTCCTGACCC